>JAYESD010000012.1:28147697-28311662 GCA_036927565.1 Tuctoria greenei
ACTCCCCAGGCGGTGTTCTGCAACTTCCTGTCCAACAGGTGGGCGCCGCTGAAGAGGAGGGAGAAGCTCGCCTGGGCCCTCAACAGCGTGATGGACGAGGACCGGGTTGAGACCGGGTTGAAGTCCAGCATGGTGGGGAAGACCTTGGAGTCTCACCTCATGAAATTCCAGCACGGCATCGACGTTGACGGAGATTACTTGACTCCGCCGCCGGCCTTCCTCCCTCTGAACGTGGAAGCGGTGAGGGCCTCCAGGTCCAGGAGTTCCTCCCGATCAAGGAGAGCTCCGACCCGGGAAACGCCCGTGGCTGTGGCAAGTCCTGGGAGTCCTCCCAGAGCTCCTACGCCGACCGTGGCCAGCCCGGATCGTCCGGGAAAGAGGTTCCGCGCAAGCTGGTGCGGGAGCCTCCCAAGGTAATTTTTTCTTTTTTACCTCGATTAACTTTTTAATTGTAGCATCTGTTTGCTAAATTTCTTCGTTCTTCATCTGCAGCATTCCCAAGAAGGGGGGTGAAGCTCCACCCTCAGCCACAGTGTCTGAGGCTGCGAGGGCTTCTGCTCCAGTCCCTGTGCCGCCCCAAGCGGAGGCTGCGACAGCTCCGGCGCCGGCTGTCGTGGTCATGGACCTCGACTCGTCTCCAGAAGTTCCCGTGGTAGCGCCGGACCACGGGAATGAAGATGCGCCCGCGGCACCCGTCCCGGAAGTGGAAGCTCCGGGTCCTGGTGCTGCAGTAGTAGAAGCTCCGGCTGTTGAGTCGGAGGAAGTAGCAGTCCCGGCTTCGGAGCCGGAAAGTGCTGAAGCCCCGGCGATTGAGCCGGAGGTGGATGAAGCCCCGGCATGCGAGCCGGAAGTCGAAGTAGTTCCGGCAGTTGAGCCGGTTACTTCTGAAGCTCCGGCCGCAGAGCCGGTGATTGTTGGAGCGCCGGCCGCAGAGCCGGCGGTTAAAGAGGCGAGGGAGCTTGAGCCTCCCTCAGAAGAGGTGTCCCGGCCGGAGCCAGTAGCGGCTCCTGCTCCGGAGGCGACGACGTCGATGGTACCTGTGGCAGAGCTAGAGTGCCTGAACGAAGTCGCCGGCCCCCAGCCTGAGGGGGCAAATGAAGACTTGGTGGCGGGACCTCCTTCGATGGCGACTGAGGCCGTCCCGGAGGAAGGCCCTAGCGCTTTGGAAGCTCGGGGTTCCACTCTCGTAGAGTGGGACCCAATTTTTGTATGTGAAGACCCGCTGGAACCAGCGGAAGAGATCCCAGCAGGTCCGGAGCCCATCTCGCTGTCGATGTCCATCGACAACGCCTGCTCCAGTCTACGTCAGGTCCAACTGGCCTTCTTCCACGACAGCAAGGCTCTTGAAGAGGAGCGCCAAACCCTTAGGCGGTGGCGTAATCGGCTCCACTTCGAGACTAAGCTGGCGCAGTCGAAGCTTGCGGATGACAAGGAGTGGATCAAGCGGGAGAAGATCCGCCTGGAGCTCTGGGATAAGCTGCTGGACGAGAGGGAGAGCATGACTCACGCCCTCGATGCTCAATCCCGGGAGTTCCACGACCAAGCTAAGGCTGCTAACGACGCAGCCAATGCTCGGTTTGATCAGCTCGAGGCCATCAGCACCGCACTCATCAAGCGCCGAGAGGCACTTGAAGGGAGGGAAAGACGGCTCGAGGACGAGGAGCAAAAACTCCTGGAGCTACGGGATGACGTCTTGCGACGGGAAGAAGAGCTCGCCGAGAAAACAGCTCTGGCGGACAAGGGCCTCGAGGAGCGCACTAAGAAATTGGAAGAGCGCTGCCTCGAGGAAGAGGAGAAGACCTGGGTGCGGGGGCAGGAACTCTACGAATACGAGTGTGCCCTTATCGCCCGAGAGAAGAAAGTGGAGGCTAGGGAGAAGGACCTGGTCGACCGCCGGAACAAGATCCACCTCCGGGAGGAGGAGCTCGGAAGACTTGAGAAGCGGGTTGCTGTGAAGATCCAGCAAAACGCCAAAGAAGTTGAGCGCCTCGCCCGCGAGAATTCGGAGCTGACGGCGGCTCGGAGATCCCTGGAAGAGATGAAGAACTTGAGGAAGGCGGACTCCCTGCAGATTTGGGAGTTCCTGGGCAAGGCCGACGACGCGCTGACGCTGATGGGTTTCAGCCCCGTGCACCCGGATGATCCGGAGCCGGAGCCGGACCTTGCGTTGCAAGCTTTGAGCGCCGCAGGCAGCAAGCTCTCCAAGGTGGGCGACGTCATCGCGGACCAGCTGGAGGTCGAGGGGCAATCCCTGGCTAGGAACGTCACAGAATATGTGTTGACGTGCTACACCAGCCGGAACCCTCGATTTCATCTGGACCCGGTGCTTGAAGGCCCCGTCGAAGGAGAAGGCGAAGCTACCCGAGCCTGCGTGTCGGAGGTCGCCCAGAAGGTCGCCGAGTTCTTCCATAGGGTCTAGGACCATCTCTTTTAGCCTTTACTTGTATCTTCTCTTCTTCCTCAATTTTGTAATCCCTTGTCTCCAGATGTAATCTCCGGTCTTCAGATGAAATGAAATCCCCAATTTTTTGCGAATTTCATTTTTTTTTTGTCTTCTACATCTTTATCTTCAGTTGGCCCCCTGGTAGATGTGCACAATTTGATTGTGGACATGTACCAAAAGGATGTTGAGTTTTGTTGAAGACGAATTTGCTTCGAACTTGTGGAATTTAGGTCCGAAGTTTTTGATAGTGAAGGTCCCCTGAAGTTGTCGGAGCTTAGAAGCTCCAGCACTGTCCATCGCAGGAGCTTAGTAGCTCCGGCAATAGCCTCTATCAACACGTTGAGCGTCGGTAGTTAATACTCCAAGGTGTCGAAGCTTAGCAGCTCCGGCAATGACCTTTGCCACACTTGGTTTGTTGGCAACAGACTCCAGTGACGGGGTCTTCTCACCATCTTTTAGTCAACGCCGACGGTTGACGCCCTGGTGGGAGTCGGAGCTTGGTTAGCTCCGGTTTTTCTCCATCAGCGTAGGGTTCATTTTTCCTGCACACTTAAGCCAAGAAAAATAGTAAAATTCGTTCCTTGTCTATAACTTTGTCGCGGCTTACGGTTCTCAAGAAAATTTTAAGTTGAACACGATTTTTAATACGACTGGATGAATTGTCTTTTCTTTTAGATCCAATTGTCCATGGACCCACCTTACTTTGGCCTGCCGGGATGTAGGTAGAGTGGCGTACTTAGGGTGCTTGACCAGGCTAAGTCGATAGCGCACTCTGGCCCTAGAATGGCTTGGCGGCTTTCAGGCGAGTTGGCCACAGACGATATTTAAATCCAAAAAATCTGAAAATTCAACTCGAATCGTATGTAAACCGGTCAAACTAGAACTTCTTAAGAATTGCACGTTTCTGTTATAGACAAGAAAGAGAAAAATAAAAATGTCGAGCCTATGCAAAAATGAATGCACGTGGAGTCTATTTCACATGAAGATGTCTTTCATTATAGGTCCGGGGTACAGGGGAAACAAGTACACCCTTAGGGTACGGAACCAGGCTAAGTGTGTTTGGTTTCTCGTTTGACCCAGGGTAGTTAGCCACACTTTTAGTCCGGAGACTGTGTCAAGTGTTGCATGAGCTTTTCAAACCTTTCGGGAAAGGTCCGGCTGCTCTCCCGGAGGAACTACCCGACTCTGTACAATGACTCTATAACATACATTTCAAGTTACTTAAGACTCACCTCCGTGGAATTAAGTGTAGAACTTACGGAGGTGCTCGATGTTCCAAGGATTTGGGAGAGGTGTCCCATCCTCGGTAGCCAAGCGAACGCTTCCGGGACGGGATACTTTGATCACTCGAAAGGGCCCTTCCCAGCCGGGGGAGAGTTTGTTTTGCCCTTCTCTGGATAGTATTCTCCGTAGCACCAGATCGCCTTCCTCGAGCTGTCGGTTGTGTACATGCCGCTGGTGATAGCGCCGTAGAGCTTGGCGGTATCGGGCATTCCGAACAGCTGCTTGGCACCTTCCCTCCACGAGGAGGTATAGGTCTTCGCGCTGGAGCTGGTCCTGCGCGGCTTCGTCGAAGGTCCGGACTCGGAGGGAACCCAAGGTGATTTCCGGAGGAAGGATCGCTTCAGCTCCGTACACCAGAAAGAAGGGTGTTTCTCCGGTTGCCCGACTTGGAGAAGTCCTGTTGGCCCATAGAGTCGGCGGAAGCTCTTCGATCCAATTGGCTCCGTGCTTTTTCAAGCGCTCATAAGTGCGTGTTTTGAGTCCTTTAAGGATCTCTGCATTTGCTCTCTCGGCTTGTCCATTGCTGGCAGGATGAGCTACGGAAGCGTAGCAAACTTGTATGCCGAGGTCTTCGCAATATCCTTGAAATGCGGAGCTTGTGAATTGAGTCCCATTATCAGTGATGATCTTATTTGGGACTCCGAATCTGCTCACGATGGATTGTAGAAAATTGATTGCAGATTGTTTGTTGATCGTCACAACAGGAGTTGCTTCCGGCCACTTGGTGAACTTGTCGATGGCGACGTACAGGAACTTGTAACCTCCGACGGCTCTAGGGAAGGGTCCCAAGATGTCCATCCCCCACACAGCGAAAGGCCATGTGGGAGGTATCATTTGTAAGGACTGAGCAGGTGTATGAATTTGCTTTGCATGAAATTGGCATGCTTTGCATTTCTTCACCAGCTCAGTGGCATCCTGGAGCGCTGTAGGCCAGTAGAAGTCGTGCCGAAAGGCTTTTCCGACCAGCGTGCGGGAAGATGCGTGGTTCCCACACTCGCCTCCATGGATTTCTGCGAGGAGCTCGCAGCCTTCTTCCCTTGTGATGCACCGCATTAGGATGCCGTTGGAACCGCGCCGGTAGAGATCCCCTTCTACCAACGTGTATCTTTTAGCCAATCTGACTACCCGATCAGCGGATACATCATCGTCAGGAAGGATGTTGTCTTTCAAGTAGCTCCGGATCTCCGAGATCCATGCATCGGAACTGACTTGAGCATTTGAGTCTTGCGTGCTGGGTTGCTCGGAGCTTCCGGCAGCACCTACGACCCTTGATGGCTGCCATGGTAACAGGGCCATCGGGACCGTCAGCTTCGGGATGCTGATCTCGCCCCCTTCGTTCAGTTCGGCAGGCTGAACTGTGGGTTTTGACAACCTCCGGACAAAGGTTCCATCAGGAGCCGGAGCTCCAGTTGACGCCTTGGTCGAGAGTTCGTCAGCTTCAGCGTTGTGAGCGCGCTGAACATGGTGAAGGTCTAGGACTTCGAAGTCCTTCTGAAGCCTCTGGACTTCAAGGAGGTAAGCAGCCAGCTGGAGATTATTGCAGGAGCATTCACCCTTCACCTGCTTGATGACGAGTTGTGAATCTCCTTTGACCAGCAATTGCTTGACACCGTATGATAGTGCCACCTTTAATCCATAGATGAGTGCTTCATACTCCGCCATGTTGTTGGTTGCCTTGAAGTCAAGGTGTACCATGTATTTCACCTTCTCCCCAGTTGGTGCGAGGAGAAGGATTCCAGCTCCGGCTCCCTGCTTCTGCATGGAGCCGTCGAAGTAAAGGGTCCAGTGAGGCTTAGTGAAGGTTGGAACTTGAAGTTCCGTCTTCTGCTCGCTGGGGCCCCCAGTGTTTAATGGAGAGGGAGTCCATTCTGCCACGAAATCTGCCAACGCTTGACTCTTGATTGCTTGTCTCGGAATGAATTCAAGATCGAATTCAGCCAATTCCGCTGCCCACTTTGCAATATTCCCAGTTGAATTGGGATTATGCAGGATCGCTCGAAGTGGATATGAGGTCACCACCGAGACTTTGTGAGCTTGGAAATAGTGTCGAAGCTTCCTTGAGGCAACAAGAACTGCATAAAGCAGTTTATGCACCTCTAGGTATCGAGTCTTTGCATCATGTAACACTTCACTGATGAAGTATACCGGGCGTTGAATGGTCCGGACCCTCCCGGAGGGGTCCAGAGCTTCCTCTTCATTGATCCGGACCCTCTCGGAGGGGTCCAGACTCTCTTCGGGGACCTGCGGGTTCTGGGTGGAGGAACCCGAAGCTTCTTCAGAAATGACCTGGACCCTCTTAGAGGGGTCCGGGTCCTCTGAAGTGGCTTCTTGTGGGTTTGAGTCTGGGAGCTGGGACCCAGACCCGCTTTCAGGAACCTCCGGACCCTCCCGAAGGGGTCTGGATTCCTGAGTATTGGGTAGTTCCGGTCTCTCCGCAACCAGAACCATACTGACGACTTCGTCAGTAGCTGAAATGTAAAGCAACAAAGGCTCACCAGGGTTCGGAGCTACCAGGACTGGTAGGGTGGTGAGGAACTGTTTCAGCTCCTGGAATGCCTTCTCTGCTTCTTCAGACCATTGGAATGGTCCGGACTTCCTCAGTAACTTGAAGAAGGGAAGTGCTCTTTCCGCCAGTCTTGAAATGAACCGGCTGAGGGCTGCTAGACATCCAGTTAATTTTTGGACGTCTTTGATGCGGGTTGGTGGCCGCATGTCTTCAATGGCTTTTATCTTCGCCGGATTAGCCTCTATGCCCCGGTGACTTACCAGGAAACCAAGAAGCTTTCCGGAACTAACCCCGAAGACGCACTTGTCTGGGTTTAGCTTCGTGCGGGTGGCCCGCAGCTTGTCGAAGACAGCCTGCAAGGTGTCCAAGAGGGACTCCTTGTTCTTGACTTTGACCACGATGTCATCTACGTACACTTCCACTATGTCTCTGATGAGTTCTTCGAAAGTTTCGTACATAGCTCGTACAAAAGTTGAAGCTGCATTCTTGAGACCAAACGGCATGGCTGTGTAACAATACAATCCATCCACTGTGATGAATGACGTATGCTCTTCATCCTCCCTAGACATCCTGATTTGATGATATCCAGAATATGCGTCTAGAAAACACAGTAACTCGCACCCGGAGGTGGAATCCACTATCTGATCTATTCTAGGTAGTGGGAATGGATCTTTTGGACATGCCTTATTCAGTGTGGTGTAGTCGATGCACATCCGAAGTTTCCCGCCGACCTTGGGCACAACGACTGGGTTCGCCAGCCATTTTGGATGGAAGACTTCTCGGATAAATCCGGCTTCGAGCAACTTCTTCACTTCTTGTCGGATGAAGTTCTGTCGCTCTACAAATTGCTTCCGAGGTTTCTGATGCACAGGCCGAGCATCGGGGTAAATCTTCAGATTGTGCTCAATCACTTCCCTGGGGATCCCAGGCATTTGTGACGGTTGCCAAGCAAATACGTCAACGTTAGCCCGGAGGAAAGTGATGAGCCCGAGTTCCTATTTGTCATTCAACCCACCCGATATGCGGGTGGTTTGAGTGACATCGGAACCAATTTGGACGACTTTGACGGGGATGTCGGTGTCGCCGCTTGGCTGCACACGGGGAGCAGAGGTTGAGCCTCGTTGCCGAATGCTCGGAGGTTTTGGAGCTTGCCCCTGTCTGGAGTCCTCCTCTTGCGCAGTGGTGAGTGCATGGAGCTCCTCCAGAGCAGTTACTCCGGCGGTGCGATCTCCACGAATCCGGAGAATGCCTGCTGGTGTTGGCATCTTCAACACCAAGTATCCATAATGAGCAGCTGCCATAAATTTGTATAGGGCAGGTCTACCCAAGATGGCGTTGAATGGTAAGTTGATCTGAGCGACATCGAAGACCAACTTCTCGGTGCGGTACTTCTCCCGTGTCCCGAAGGTAACGGGGAGAATTATAGCTCCGAGTGTGGTAATGGCCCCCGGACCTACTCCGGAGAATGGTCGAGAGGGCTGAAGATCCGAAGGTCGAAGCTGAAGTCTGGTAAAAGCTTCAAAGCTTATAAGGTTCAGCCCCGAACCTCCATCCACCATAACATGATGGAGCTGGATGTTGTTGATGGTGGGAGATACCATCAAGGGTAATTGGCCAGCTCCGACCATGCTTTGAGGACAGTCCGAAGCATCAAAAGTGATGGGTGTGTCCATCCACTTTCGATGTGGCTCCGGTCTGGCTGTAGGAGCTACAGCAGCCATATCCCGCCGCATAGTCTTGATGACACGACGAGAAGTGATGTCCCATGATCCACCAAAGATGGTGTTCATGGTTTTCCGACGCTCGTTGTCGGAGACGTCGAAGTCATTGTCGACGGAGGTGTAGACGCCTTTCAGGACCTTTTTGGGGTCCTGAAACCCTAACTCCTCTTCAGCCGGAGCTTCGTCAACCTTATGTTTTCCCTCCCTCTGTCGGAAAGGAGACCCTTCCCGGCGCTTGTTGTAGCGCTCGGCAAGGTTTTGGACCTCCCAGCAGTTTTCCCGCCTGTGGCTGCCCGTTTTGTGAATGGGGCACCACATTTTGGATTTGCCGCCATCTTCGGAAGACGGTCGAGGTCGCTTCTCGGGGCGTGGCCCCCGGCCACCAGGGGTTGCAGTGGCTGCAACGTTGGATGTGCCGGCCGACGGCTTCTTCTTGCCGTTGGTCTTCTTTTTCTTCTTGCCACTCCCGGAGGTAGCGGCTTCTTCTTTGGAGGATTTTTTGTGATCCTCCAAGGCTGGTTTGGAGTGCATTTCACGGCCCTCCGCAGCTCTGGCACATTTGTCTGCCAAGCTGAAGAGCTCCGTGACGCTGGTGATCTCTTTGATCGCCAGCTTCTCCAACATCTTCTTGTCTCGTACACCCTGTCTGAATGCCACAATGACAGAAGCGCTTGAGATAGAAGGGATTGTGTTGCGTACCTGAGAGAACCTCTGGATGAATGACCGCAAGGATTCTCCCCCTTTTTGCACGACCGCAAAAAGGTCTAGTTCAGTGCCCGGTCGGGTGTATGAACTCCCGAAGTTGGCAGTGAACTGACGGCACAGCTCCTCCCAACTATCGATAGAGTTGGGTGGAAGGCTCATAAACCAGGACCTGGCGGTCCCAGTTAAGGCCACTGGAAAGTAGTTGGCCATTAAGGCCTCGTTTCCTCCAGCTGCTAAGATTGCAGTGGAGTATATCTGCAGAAATTCTACGGGGTTGACAGTCCCGTCGAATTTTTCCGGCAAGTGTGGCCGGAACTTCTGTGGCCATCTAACCATGCACAGGTGCATGGCTAGGGCGGAACAGCCTCCTCCTACTCCTTCCAGAGTAGAAAGGTCTTGAGCATCCCGTCTTTCTCGAGCTCGCTCGATATGGACACGGCCATCCTGTTGGCGGTATCGGCGATCAAGCTCCGCCCGGAGGTCATGTGTTGAAAGCCGAGATACTGTATGGGTGCGTCGTGCCCCAGAGGGCAACGACGTCACTTGCTGTGACGCAGCTCGTCTTCGGTTGTTGGAGACATGCGGACCAAGTCTTCCAGACAACGTCCGTCGCTGCGACGGGGCTCGCCCTGAAGGAGGAGGACCCTGGTCATTGAGGCGTTCGGCCGCTGCTGCGACCAAATGCTCAACATCAGCCCTCCATTGCTCCATGGCATCTCGAGATGCATCCGGAGGTGGTGGTCGCTGGAGAAGAGCACGCGCTGCATGGAGCGCGTGTTCTGGGTTGTCATGACTTGCCGGCGCAGTATGTGACGCCGGCGCACCATCATGTTGCGCTGGTGCTGAGGCTCCTGCTGGTGGCTGCATGCTGGAGGGATTGCCCCCGACAGCCTGAGCAGCAGGTTGCCCATTGGATGATCCAGCCGCAGAATTCACCATTCTTGAAAATCTCAGGCACCCCTACCTGGCGCGCCAACTGTCGACTGTTGGAGTCGGCAGATCTCCTGACACTACTAAAGTGTGGAAGGAGTTTGTAGTTCGGTGTGGGTGCGCGGAGACTCAAGAAGGTGAATCACGATTGGACACGAGAGACACAGTGGTTTACGTGGTTCGGGCCGCCTGAGCGTAATACCCTACTCCACGGGTGTGTGGTGTTGTATTAGTTTATGTATGAAAGCTCACGTCAATGCGTGTGCGCCTGAGAGCGTTCGAGAGCCTCCCCCCGTGTATCGTCGGTCTGTCCTTTTATAGTACAAGGACAAACCGTTACAAGTTAGCCTGGCCCGACATGTGGCCCCGGCGGTTACTAGTATTGATACACGATTAATTGTTGTTAATACACCTGTAACGGGCTCCGACAGTGCCGTTACAGGTGTTAAGATTGTCTGATTAAGTGTCATTAACATGGAATTAATGACAATTAATCGGGTCTTGAAGTCCGCGGCTATCCTTTGAAGATCCGGAGTCGTTACAATGTCTTCCGGAGGTTTGAGGCGGCCAGCTCCGACGTTTGGACACGTGGCAGCTCCGGAGCTTGCTTGTGGGAAGCGGGAAGCTCCGGGGTGGCCTGGCACGTGTCAGATCCGGAGCTTCTCTCGGTCAGGGGTTAAGTCCGGAGGTGCCATTTCGGTACCTAGCCCGGAGCTTCACCCTTGTGGGTAGTAGCTCCGGTCTGGCAGTACACGTGGCAACCTAGGGGTTAACCATGTTGGAGAAGCAGGTCCGGTTATGTCTGACAAGTGGGCCTCCGAGGGTCTTCAATTTGAGTAGACGTCCTTCCCTTGAGATCTTTGTAACCTCAGGGGGTGTATGGTTTTTAGGGTACCGACAAAGTCCATACGAATTTCTCCATAATTCAACTAAGAAAAATGCTTATAGAATTAATTCCTATAGTTCAACTCTTTGGAAAATTACCAAATCTTCCAGAACCTTCATTTGAATATCCTTGAACTTCAGTAAAAATTTCAAGGTCATTAGACTTCATTTACATGGTCTGATCACCTGTGTATTCTCTATGCACATAAAAAATAGTCAAATTCATTTATAATTTGTAGAGAAACTTGTGCAAACTTCTAAATTGAATATATCTAAGTATAAAGCTTCAAAATTTGTCAAACCAACTTTATTGGTTTGATCTTTATCCACACTAACCAGAACTACAACCCAATATTCATGAAAATCCTTAGATTTTCCTCTAGAGCCCTTTCAAGCAAAATCATGTTTGATTTTTATCTGCTGATTCACTTCATAGAAAAATCTGACATTTTGCCAAAATGTTCTTTTGTATGTTTCTGAATTCTTGTAGAAATTTCAGCTTCATTGGACTTTAGTAACCTTGTTCAATCTGAAGATTTTCCTAATTGGTCACAAAATACCCAAAAACAACAGAAACATTTCAGTAAAATATCCCAATTTGTAAATTCAATATCTCACAGTATAATACTTAGGAAATTATGAAACAAATTTCCCTAGAACCAGTGAGACCCCCTCTGTATGGTACAACCACTGGTCACCATGATAGACCTCCAAAATTACATCCAAAATTCAGAGAATGTTAAACACTTAAGAAATTTTGTAGACCAATATATTCATCTGAAACATACCTGGCTATTCCTACATGACCATATGAACTCACTGCAATTTTCTTAGGCTCAGAGCATCTGTTGAACCTGTATAAATTGAGATCACATTCCTATGTACAAAACAATATCTATTTCACTCCATATGTCCATTGCCTAAGTTCATTTTGTTTCCTTTCTGTTGCTATCCAGTCTAGCAACAGAACTTCAAGTCCTAACTAATATTAATCCTTCTCAAGTTATAATCAACTTCAATTTTCATAATAATTAATTGCAATCTCTTAATTGCATATCCTTTAGATAGTGTTCGCGAGGAAGGTGGCCAACGAGAAGCACGACCTGGAGGAGTGGAATTCTCTATTGGATCTGCTGTGGCGTGAATTTTTGGCGAAGGCTATGAATTGATCGCTGCTGACTTTTATTCCAACCGAAAGGCAAGCCCCTGTTTGCATTTAAGTGCCTTTTAAAGTTTTGCATTATACACACTGTACTGAATATACTTGTTATGTGCATTAGGTCTATGTTGATTGAATACTCCACATGCATGACCAAATAATCCTTGGAGTGCATGGGTAGTATAAGACTCCATCGTATTATTATTGCAATGCTTAATGTTAAGTTAGAAGATCAGTAGAAGTCGAGTATGTTGGACACTACTCGTGAGATTGGTCATATTTTATCGACCACAAGTCAAGTAGTTGAATTCTACTTGCGAGAGAAGTCGAGTGAGGGAAACCTACTCGCGAGAGGTTACAATAACATTCACTCTTTAATATGAGACGTGGATGGATATTTGTGTAGGTTGGTTTGCCCACATCCTGGGTCGGTAATGGCGAGGCGGGTGTTGGGGAGATGGATTGGTAGCCCCGTCTGTGTCGGTTAAGGCCCGTCTCGTGCTTGGCCTCTTTGGACAAGTTTGAACTGTACTGGGTGCATACTGGCTATATGGAACCCAGGAAACCGATGTACCTTGAGGATCCTGTGTTGGAACCTTTTTAATCGGCTTAAGCTGATGGCTGTTAGTACAGTGGGAGGTAACTCGTTCATGAACATCTCACAACGGAGGTGTACCTTGAGGGAGCTCACTGTTCGGGTCGATTGAACTGTTTTGATGTGGGTCAGTCTTGGGAAAGGTGGCTGGGTACGACATCAGGGGAGTGTGCCGTTGCAACTCCAAGTATAGGCGTACGTGTCGTGTAGTCCGGGTGTCTACTGGTTGCAATCACCGTCGTCACTCGCGGTTATTTGAGCATACTTGGACACTGAGTCTTGACGTAGTAAGAAAGAGAAATGGAAATATTATGAATATGCTACTATGATTAATTATTTGTATATATTGAAATCTTGGCTGCTATAGAGATAGCATAATCAAATTTACAATTTCCACACATTTAACTTGGATAAGGCTTAAGCAACCTGGAGCAAGTATCATCGTGGATGAAGCGTTTCTTGTTAGATTGTGGAATTCACAATGATGCTATGCCCATGGATCGCGTATGCTACTTTAAAACTGACCACTAAGGATTTACTTTTGGCCAGTCCATTCCTGCAAATTAAGCTTCCCAGTCTTTAAAGTTTCTAGCATGTAGAGTTTCATATTTAGGTGAGACGGTTAAATCTTGCTGAGCCTTGTGCTCACGGTTGCTATATTGTTGTTTTTGCAGGTATTATTAGCTTATGCTTATGTTGTGGTTGTCCGTGAGATCTCAAGCATGTCGAGATGTATATCTCACAGAAACCTTGCCGATGCTTTCTGTTTCGTGTTGCTAGTGAGAGGCGTCCGCGGCATGGACCACTTCTCTTGTGCATAGCTAGTTGAGCGTATGAGTATTTATATTACGCTGTGTTGTATATTATGTTGTAAAGGAGAATCATCTTGTGAAATAAAATATTTGTGTTGGTTATTTTGTAAGGCTTTTCTTGTGTGCTGTTGGGTGCCGCATCGCACGACACCACCCAATGCGATTCTTGGAATGTGTGTAGTCCGGTCCCCACAGCTTGGTATCAGAGCCGTATTGGGAATAGCACGCATGAAAAACGCCTATTTTTGAAAACTACAAAGTAGTCGAGTGAGGATTAGTTATTATGCCCATATAAATTCTATTATAGTATTAGTTACCTAAGGTGGCAAAGCTAACATATATGTTATTATATTATGTAATGACGCTCTGACGTCAGGTAAGAGGTAAGGTACGCCACCGCAAGCGGATCAACTGCGGTAAGCTCACCATGCGAGAGGTAGCATGTGATTATTTCTGTGGCTTGACACGGAAATGTCAATATGAGTCTCCGAAACTTTCCATATTTCTGAGAACATATGACACGCGGTACCCCAGCGTGCTTCAAAGTTAGTGGGAGCCCCCGTCAGGTGGGACATAACCCGATGCGCCTCCTACTGGTGCAGCATTATGCAAAGACGTGGGACCCCGTCGAGTGGTAGAAAATCCGGTCATGTACCTCGAGACGTGGCTTAACTCGAGGCAGCCTGTATGGAATGATACGGGACGAATGTTTTTACTTTCACATATATTATTGTGAATTGATCGCCTGTGCGGGCTGTGCCGTACGGTACAATATGATTGATCAGTAGTTTGGGTGTAGTGACAGGTACACTAAAAACGTTATTCATAGGTCGAGTAGAAAACGTTTGCGAGTGAACGTTATTACTGCCACCGTTGAGACGTATGCCGGAATACCGGCTTAAGATTTTTATTTGGTGAGGACGTAGTACCGGCATTGCATTCGGGTTACATCGGCACATCGACAGTTAAAATCCGTGCCGAAGGCGTAGCTCGCAACATCAGTGTCATGTTAATATCCATAACAGATTTCTATCTTGAAATCATAAATATGAAATTTGAACCAAAATTGTAAACCTCAGTTCTTCCCTGTGTTATTCTGTCAGAAACTTAGCTCCAGTTTGAAAAATCATACCTCCTGATAGAATTATCCCATGAATGTGTTCCATACATGGTAGGAAATGTATGTGAGTAGTCCAAATAATTTCTTTTCATGACCAGAGCAGAATCCCCCTGGATCATGGCTAAAATTTGAAAATTCCAAAACCTGTCAAAACTGGACAGAAACTGGAATAGTTTCTATACTTCTCACCAATTTGATCATAACTCTCCGTAGAAACATTGAATGAGGGCATATGATATATTTAGATGAGATATTTTACAATGTTGTAATTTACAGTTTTGGCAAATTTGGATATTTTGTATATGAAAAACTGTGGAAAAAATAGCGATATACAAAGGAGGTGCTGTCAAAATTTCTCAGAAAATCTGGGAACATTGTCAACTTTGGAAATACATATCTCAGTGTTGCGTACAGATTGAAGCAAATAAATACATTTTGGAAAGGCCAGGAAGTGAACTACAATTTTGTTGTTCACCTCAAAGCATGATTATGCCTCTAACTGGATGAAATTCTCAAATTTCTTCAGACTGGTCATTTTTGGCAGAACAGTTCATCATTGAAGCATAAGTTTAAAAATTTGCGCGGACATGAATATTGTTATACTTTCACAAAGTTCTTGACATGTTCATGTTTTCCTTATCTTCACTTATTGCTGATATCGAGCTTTGACTCATCCCAAATTCATTTGTGCAGTATGGTTCGTACTCGCTCATCGAGTAAGATCAGAAGTTCTCGTCGAGACGGTGACCATTCGAATCCACTGCAGGCACCACCATAAATGGTATTGGTGGATGTCATATAAAAAATGTTCGAGTCTCACCAAGAGAACACTAAGTTACTTCAAGCTTTGGTGCAGCAATGCCTAATTCATCAAACGCAGCAAGTTATTCCACCTCGAAACAGTTATTTGGATTTCTTTGCAACGCAACCACCAATCTTCACAGAAGCAACTGAACCAGTAGAATCAGATCATTGGCTTCGTGTAATGGAATCCAAATTTGGTGTGTTTCCCTGTGACGATTATCAGAAGACATTGTTCGATGCTCAACAACTCCATGGAACTGCCGGAGTTTGGTCGGCAGAATATAGTGCGACTCGCCCTGAAGGTCATCGGATAGCCTGGATTGAGTTCCGTGAGGCTTTCCGTGCTCTTCATATTCCGACAGGGATTATAAAGACCAAGTATGAGGATTTCGTTGAACTCAAGCAAGGAGACATGAGTTTCCATGAGTATTTTAAGGAGTTCAACCGTTTGGCACAATATGCGCCCGGCTGTGTGAATACAGAAAGGTTAAGATGTGATACACTTCTTCGGAGGGCTAAGAGTCAAACTTCGAGCTAAGTTGGCATTGTTCAATCACGGCAAGTACAATGAATTAGTCAATGCCTCTATCCTACAAGAAAAGGAAGATCTTTGTCTTCAAGCGGAGAAGAAAAAGCGGAGTATTCCGCATGACAACACTAGTGTTGTTGCTCAGAAATATCGGTTGGTATATCCTTCGGCATCCGGTCAAGAATGGCAGCCATCTGTCCGACCATCATATCAAAGTTGCCCGCTGCTTGCATCAGGTTTTGAATCACCCCCGCAGCAGCAGCACATAAATTCTTATCCATCCCCATCGCAGCCAGAGATACCCAGTTTTCATCCACAAGTCAGCTCTGAACCAACTAAATATCCGTGTTTCACTTGTGGTCTTGTGGTTCACTTTACTAGATATTGTCCAGAGAGAAATCAAAGCTGCAGCCAGTCACCATTTCAACATTCAAGTCAGTTTCCCAATCAGGAGCAAAAGAAATCAAAGCCTGGCAGTGTCCACTATACTACCATTGAGGGTGTACCGGAAGGAGAACCCGTGTTAGCGGGAATGTTCACTCTCAACCATATACTTATATTGATTCTCTGTGATTCCGGTGCTACACATAATTTCATAAATTAATCCTTTGTGTTCAAGCACCAGCTTCCAACCACTACCACAAAACATCGCTATCTTATATCTTCACCCGGAGGTAATATTACCGCAAGTTATGTTATCTCCCGAGCACCATTATGTCTGGGTGGTAGAATATATCCCACTACTCTTATCATCCTTGAAGGTCAAAACATTGATGTAATCTTGGGAATGTCGTGGCTAAGCAACCACAAAACTGTTCTAAACATCAGTCCTCGCACCGTTGAGCTCAACTCTTCAACTCATGGTCACCACACCTTAATTCTTGAAAAAATGGTTCAAGAAAGTGCAGTGGTGTATCATTCGGAAACAAGTAAGTTGGAAGACATTCCAGTGGTCCGTGATTTCCCAGATGTATTCCCTGATGATCTGCCGGGTATGCCGCCCGACCGAGGTGTAGAATTCAAGATTGAATTAATACCGGGAACTACACCTATCTCTTGACGACTATATAGAATGGCACCCAAGGAGTTAGCTGAATTAAAGGAGCAGCTGAATGACTTATTGAGTAAAGGTTTCATTCGCCCGAGCTCATCACCTTGGGGATGCTCGGCTCTCTTTGTCAAGAAGAAGGACAAGACATTGAGGCTATGTGTGGATTATCGTCCGCTTAATGCCGTCACTATCAAGCACAAGTATCCACTACCACGTATTGATCTGCTCTTCGATCAATTAGTGGGTGCTAAGGTATTCTCTTAAATGGATATTTGGTCTGGTTATCATCAGATTAAGATATGACCGAATGATAATCCAAAGATCGCATTCTCAACTAGATATGGAATTTATGAGTATTTGGTTATGTCTTTTGGTATCGCAAATTCCCCAGCGCATTTCATGTACTTAATGAATTCGATATTAGTTCCAGAGTTAGACAAGTTCGTCGTGGTGTTCATCAACAATATTTTGGTCTACTCCAAGTCAGAAGAGGAACATACTGAACATCTCAAGATCATGCTTCAACAACTGCGTGATCACAAGTTATATGCCAAGTTCAGTAAATGTGAGTTCTGGATTAATCAAGTTCCATTCCTTGGTCATATTATTTCAGCGGAAGTCATAGCTGTGGATCCGAGTAAAGTGGTACAAGTGCTGAAATGGCAATATCCCACCTCCGTACATGAAGTCCGTAGTTTCTTGGGTTTAGCAGGCTATTATCGGAGATTTGTTCCAAGTTTTCAAAGATTGCTAAACCTATGATAGATTTATTAAAGAAAGGTAGAAAGTATATATGGAGTGAATCATGTGAGGAAGCCTTCAAAACTCTAGTGAAGCATCTCACAACAGCCCCGATCTTGGCTCAACCCGATACTAAGAAATCTCTTGATGTTTATTGTGATGCATCCGACATCAGATTGGGCTTCGTACTTATGCAAGATGGAAGAGTAATTGCATATGGATAAAGACAACTCCGAAATCATGAACACAATTATTCAACACATGATTTAGAGTTGGCAGCAGTAGTTCTTGCACCGAAGATGTGGAGGCACTACTTAATGGGAAATCTAGTGCATTTCTACACAGATCATAAAAGTTTGAAGTACATATTCACTCAGAAGGAATTTAATATGAGACAACGGAGATGGTTAGAGTTAATCAAAGACTATAAATTTGAGATTCATTATCATCCTAGCAAGGCCAATGTGGTTGCCGATGCACTTAGTAGAAAGTCTCACGTTCATAATTTGACCATCGGTCCTACGGAAGAAGAAGAACCAAGTCTACGTGTGATTCCTTATGGAGCTTTGTATAACCTTGCTCTCATACCTACAATCAGAGAGGAGATTGTAGAGGCTCAGAAAGACAAGGGAATCTCTCATATTTAGAGGAGGCTTAAAAGCGACGAAATGAAATGTTTTCGGGAAGACAAACAAGGAACGTTATGGTTCAAAGATCGAATAGTGGTACCTCAGGACATGGAATTGCGGAAAAAGATTTTGGATGAGGCTCACTTGTCCAAGTATTCAATCCACCCTGGCAGCAATAAAATGTACAAAGATCTCCGTACTAAATTTTGGTGGACACGTATGAAGAGAGAAATAGCAAAGTATGTGTCCATGTGTGACACATGTCGGAGAGTGAAAGCTGACCACATGAGAAAAAGCGGACTGTTGCAACCATTGAAAATACCGGCATGGAAATGGGAGGATCTGAGTATAGATTTCATTGTCGGATTGCCTCTCACCTTTCATAAGCACGATTCCATTTAGGTAATCGTTGACCGGTTAACTAAGTCAGCACATTTTATTCCAGTGCATACGGCGTACAATGCGAAGAAATATGCAGACTTATACATATCAAGAATCATGTGCTTACATGGAGTTCCCCGCACCATTGTATCAGATTGAGGATCGCTGTTTGTTGCTTGTTTCTGGGAGCAGTTGCATGCATCATTGGGAACGAAGTTAATTCGTAGTTCTGCATTTCACCCTCAGACTGACGGACAAACCGAGAGGGTAAATCAGATACTTGAGGATATGTTAAGAGCATGTGCCATACACCACGATAAAAATTGGGATGATCATTTACCGTTGGCAGAATTCTCGTACAACAACGGATATCAATCTAGTATCAAAATGGCACCCTATGAAGCTCTCTACGGCCGGAAGTGCCGCACACCACTCAACTGGTGCGAATCTGGTGAACGAGTGGTATATGGAATTGATCTAGTAAATGAAGTTGAAGAGCAAGTAAAAGTTATTCAAGCTAATCTCAAAGCCGCTCAGTCTCGGCAAAAGAGTTATGCAGATAAAAGGCGTCGTCCTTTAAGCTTCAACATCGAAGACCACGTGTATCTCCGTGTCTCTCCGGTGAAAGGAATTTGTCGATTTGGGGTAAAAGGAAAGTTGGCTCCACGATTCATCGGTCCATTTGCTATCACTGAGAGATGTAATTCTGTTGCGTACAGATTGGAGTTACCAATAACTCTATCATGACATTTTCCACATATACCAATTATGGAAACATCTCAAACCATCTACAGACATCCGCATTGAAGAATTGGAAGAATTGAAACCGGATCTCACCTACGTCGAGCATAAAATTCAGATTATCGATGAAAAGTCTCTTGTCACAAGGAATCAGATGATGTGGTTTTATAAAGTTCTATGGAGTAACCACACCGTTGAGGAAGCAACATGGGAGAGTGAAGATTTTCTCCGCACAAAGTATCTGGACATGTTATCGTCATATCTCCTGTAATCTTTTACTTTTGTCTCTTTCAGTTGTAATCTCGGGATGAGATTCTTTTAAGGGGGGAGGAATGTAAAAACCCTAATTTCCATAAGTCAAACTTCAGTTTGGACAACAAATTTTTGAATGATAAAAAGAATTAAAAATGAAATTAGAAAAACGAATTTATTCAAGCTCCAAATGAGGGAATTCAAAAAAAATAAAACTTTACTAATGTTCAAATGAAGTTAATATAAAGATTTGAGTTGAACAATGGATGCATAATATTCCAAATAGCATCCCTGCAAAGTTTCATAATTTTTGAAGCAAGTTTGGTATTTAATTCGATAGCTACATTGAATTCAACTTAAATTCAAATTCAAATTTGAATTCATTTGAAACTTTGTCAAATCAACCGTATGATTCCAGAATCAATTTACACACCTTCAAATTTGTCTACCATAAAATTTCTAGAATTTTTGGACACAAGTTGGTGGGATATTTTGTGTCCAGAGAAGATTGAGATGAATAGAGGGGTGGGACCCACTTGTCATAGGCTCTTTTTCGCCCCTGTCCTCCCCAGGGCGCCACCTCCCGGCATGCAACTGTGACAGAGCTGCTTGCACTGTGGAGGTCGCCTCCAGCTGCCCCCAGCTCGTCCTGAACTCCCCCTTATCACCTCCTCAGCACCCAAGTTGAGTCCTTCCTCCTTGTTTCATTCCCTGGCGCCACAGCTTCACTCCCGGCGAGTTCTTCCCCTCCCTCTCTGTTCTTCGTTTTTTGCTGGCGATTGAGCCCGTGCTGCACCGAGGTACAAACATAGAGTAGAGGCACAACCTTCCTCTCTATCTTCTCCACCGATTGGTTCCTTGTTTCATGACTTGTGTTGGTTGTATTTCGAGGTTTTCTCGCCGCCGATGGGGAGGCCGTCGAGAGAGTCATCTGCTGCTCCGTGGAACCACAACTACGGGCCTTATCAAGCTTCGATCCTTTAAGGAAAAAGGTTCGCAATCACGTCTAGTTCATGCTCACAAACTTTTAGCTCCTGTCATAGCTTGTAGCTCGGGTTTTCCTCGAAGAACCGACGCTTAGCTCTTTTGCATGCCTCGGTTCTTCACCAAAATTCTGTTTGCATGTGCAATAATTCTTCGAATTGCTTAGCAAGTAGCTTCCAAAGATTCTCACGCACACCCTAGCCAAAAACGCCCAAAAGTTATCGACCATACGCATAGGAATCGAAGTTCTTGCGGCCGCCGGCTAAAAAACTGTGAGTCGCCGTCGAACTTGTATTTGCGGTCATTTCCACCTCAATAGAAGTTCACTTTGGTCATCCTCATGATCCCAGGGTGCTCTCCGATCTTTTACCGAGTGATTTAGGCCCATGCCGAGGCGAATTCATGTTGGCCGAAACCCTAATCGCCGCCGCCGCCGTCGCGCAAGCTTTTCCGGCCATCCATCACCGTCGTGAGGATCGCCATCGTGTTCTATGGCCAAATCTAGGTAGGGGCGGCGAGTTTAGAGGGCTGGCGTGCCCTGTAACGGTCGCCGGCGAGCCATCGCCGACGGGCGCCGCCGTGGGTCCAGCGGGG
Organism: Tuctoria greenei; assembly: GCA_036927565.1. NCBI lineage: Eukaryota > Viridiplantae > Streptophyta > Magnoliopsida > Poales > Poaceae > Tuctoria > Tuctoria greenei. Next base: position 28,168,564 of record JAYESD010000012.1, read on the forward strand.
GCGCCGCTGGCTCGAGGTGGAAGATGACACCGTGGGGCCCAGCGGTCAGCCTAATACGGCGCGGCCCGGATCAGCTGCGGCCAAGGATCCCGTGTGGCTACATCCATGAACTTTATAACCCCGGTGTTGCTTCAATCCGATTGGCCCATTTTAAATCCTGTGGGCCAGCCAATATTCAAACTTTTTTCCAATTGATATTTAATTTCAGATTTAGTTCCCACTTAAAAAATCCCTATCTCCTAGCAGACTTGTCCAAAAATTCCCAAATAAATTTTGTTAGAACCATAATGAAGAATACTTACCAGTGGAGCGCTTTGATTGTATGAAAGTCCATATGAATTTCTCCATAATTCAACTAAGAAAAATGTTTATAGAATTAATTCTTGTAGTTCTGTTCTTTGGAAAATTACCAATTCTTTCCAAAACCTTCAGTGGAATATTATTGAACTTCGGTAAAAATTTCAGGGTCATTAGACTTCATTTACATGGTCTGATCACCTGTGTATTCTCTATGCACATAAAAAATAGTCAAATTCATTTATAATTTGTACATAAACTTGTGCAAACTTCTAAATTGAATATCTCTCAGTATAAAGCTTAAAAATTTGTCAAAACAACTTTATTGGTTTTATATTTATCCACACTAACCAGAACTACAACCCAATCTTCATGAAAATCCTTAGATTTTCATGTAGAGCCCTTTAAATCAAAATCATGTTTGATTTTTATCTGCTGATTCAGTTCATAGAAAAATTTGACATTTTGCCAAAATGTTCTCTGGTATGTTTCCGAATTCCTGTAAAATTTTCAGCTTCATTGGACTTTATTAACCTAGTTCAATCTGAAGATTTTCCTAACTGGTCACAGAATACCCAAAAACAACAGAAACATTTCAATAAAATGTCCCAACTTGTAAATTCAATATCTCACAGTATAATGCTTAGGAAATTATGAAACAAATTTACCTAGAACCAGTGAGACCCCCTCTGTATGGTACCACCACTGGTAACCATGATAGACCTCCAAAATTACAACCAAAATTCAGAGAAGTTAAACACTTAAGAAATTTTGTAGACCAATATATTCAATTGTTGTATCTGAAACTTACCTGTCTATTCCTACATGACCATATGAACTCACTATAGTTTTCTCAGGCTTAGAGCATCCGTTGAACCTGTATAAATTGAGATCACATTCCTATGTACAAAACAATATCTATTTCACTCCATATGTCCATTGCCTAAGTTCATCTTGTTTCCTTCTGTTGTTGTCCAGTCTAGCAACAGAACTTCAAGTCCTAACTAATATTAATCCTTCTCAAGTTATAATCAACTTCAATTTTCATAATAATTAATTGCAATCTCTTGATTGCATATCCTTTCGATAGTGTTCGCGACGAAGGTGGCCAACGAGAAGCACAACCTGGAGGAGTGGAATTCTCTATTGGATCTGCTGTGGCGTGAATTCTCGACGAAGGCTACTAACTGATGGTCGCTGACTTTTATTCCAACCAAAAGGCAAGCCCTGGTTTGCATTTAAGTGCCTTTTTAAAGTTTTGCTTTATACACACTGTACTGGATAGACTTGTTTTGTGCATTTGGTCTATGTTGATTGAATACTCCACATGCATGACCAAATAATCCTTAGAGTGGATGGGTAGTATAAGACTCCATCGTATTATTATTGCAATGCTTAATTTTAAGTTAGAAGATTGGTGGAAGTCGAGTATGTTGGACACTACTTGCGAGATTGGTCATATTTCATCGACCACAAGTCAAGTAGTTGAATTCTACTTGTGAGAGAAGTCGAGTGAGGGAAACCTACTCGTGAGAGGTTACTATAACATTCACTCTTTAATATGAGACGTGGACGGGGATTTGTGTAGGTTGGCTCGCCCACATCGTGCCTGGGTCGGTAATGGTGAGGCAGGTGTTGGGGAGATGGATTGGTAGCCCCGTCGATGTCAGTTAAGGCCCGTCTCATGCTTGGCCCTGTTGGACAAGTTTGAACTGTATCGGGTGCATACTGGCTATATGGAACCCAGTAAACCGATGTACCTTGAGGATCCTATGTTGGAACCTTTTCATTCGGCTTAAGATGTCGGCTATTAGTACAGTGGGAGGTAACTCGCTCATGAACATCTCACAGTGGAGGTGTACCTTGAGGGAGCTCGCTGTTCGGGTCGATCGAACTGTTTTGATATGGGTTATTCTTGGGAAAGGTGGCTGCGTACAACATCAGGGGAGTGTGCCGTTGCAACTCCGAGTATAGGCGTACGTGTCATGCAGTCCGGGTGTCTACTGGCTACAATCACCATCGCTCACGGTTATTTGAGCATACTTGGACACTGAGTCTTGACGTAGTAAGAAAGAGAAATGGAAAGATTATGAATATGCTGCTATGAATAATTATTTGTATTGAAATATTGGCTGCTATAGAGATAGCATAATCAAATTTACAATTTCCACACATTTAACTTGGATAAGGCTTATGCAACCTTGAGCAAGTATCATTGTGGATGAAGCGTTTATTGTTTGTTGATTGTGGAATTCCCAATGATGCTATGCCCATGGATCGCTTATGCTACTTTAAAACTGACCACTAAGGATTTACTTTCGGCGAGTCCATTCCTGCAAATTAAGCTTTCCAGTCTTTAAAGTTTCCAGCATGTAGAGTTTCATGTTTAGGTGAGACGGTTTAGTCTTGCTGAGCCTTGTGCTCACGGTTCCTATATTGTGGTTTTTGCAGGTATTATTAGCTTATGCTTATGTTGTGGTTGTCCGTGAGATCTCAAGCATGTCGAGATGTATCTCTCACGGAAACCTTGCAACTGCTTTCTGTTTCATGTTGCTAGTGAGAAGCGTTCGCGACATGGACCACTTCTCTTGTGCATATAGCTAGTTGAGAGTATGAGTGTGTATATTCCGCTGCGTTGTATATTATGTTGTAAAAGAGAATGATCTTGTGAAATAAAATATTTGTGTTGGTTATTTTGTAAGGCTTTTCTTTTGTGCTGTTGGGTGCCGCATCGCACGGCATCACCCAATGCGATTCCTGGAATGTGTGGACTCTGGTCCCCACAGTGGATATGGGGCCACGTCACCTGGGGTGACCAGGTCGGCGGCGCGCGGCGGCCGGAGCCGACGGGGATGGTGGCTCCATGGCCGGAGTTGGCCAGCGTGCCCTATCTTACGGTACGGGCTACCAAACATGATGAAAAATGATGGAAATAAGAGAGGGGAAGAAGGGGAACTCAACGAGATGCGTTGCAAGACCCAAAACAGAGCGGAAGCTAGTCGGTGACGGTGAACGGCGGCGGAATCTGGCGGTGCCCGACAAAGTCGGTGGCGCAACGGCTTTTCCTCCCGACAACGATGTCTGGCGAGCTCCTAGGAACACTGCGAACGCGTTAGGCAAACTCCCGAGGCAAGAATTTGGATAGAACGACGGGAACATGGTCGGCATTACCGAGCTCATCAGTGCTTAGGGTTTGTGATGTCAGGGCGATGGATTGGGGGGGGATCGGCCGGGTTTTATAGGGGAACAGTGGAGTAACGCTCGGCGAAATCATGGGGCACTATTCCGCGCTTGATTGAGGGTGAAACCATCGACATTGAAGAGGAGAATAGTGGATGGCGCGGCGCTCGGCCGTTACAGCGCGTGGGGCGCAGCGGTTTGGTGGGGAAGACGCCCTTGACAGACGGGGCCCGGCTGCCAGAGAGAGGGGAAGGGGAGGCGCGGGCGCGTGGTGCGGGCCGGCGCAGAGAGAGGGAGGGGGATTTTGGGCCGGGGAGGGATGGGCGCCCAGGTGCGTTTATTTCTTTTTTTCCTTTTCCTTTTCTTTTTCTTTTCTCTTTTGTTTTTCTTCCCTTTTTATGATTTGAATTTTAAACTAAATTTCTAGCAAATTTAAATTTCAAAACTTTCAAACAATCAATACACATGATCCATTTTCCTTATATGATTTTTATTCCAAAAGAAATTATTTTATAGCTCTTTTAATATTTCTTTTACACATTTTTTTCTCCAAAAATTTGGGTGTTATAGGTAGGTTGTTTTGGGATCCAAATGGGGAATGACCGAAACGATCGATTGGGGTACTCAGGGGTGGATAAGGATGAAGGGGATCAGCATGGTTCATACCCGTGATCGGGATATGAGTATGGGTAAAGACTGACCCATACCCATGATCCCGGTGTTTGTAGTCGTCGCGGTGCCCATACGGGCCGTCGGCCATGCTGGGTTGGTTAAGAGTGGCCGCCGACTCCATGCCGAGGATACCTGGGTAGGGAGCCCCTGGATCTCGTGCTTGACGGTCGAAGAGCTTGTTGAGCTTCGCGATTTCCAGCTTCACCGCTGAAACTGATGCTTCGATTTCTTGCTTCCACACTCCGAAGCTCTTGTTGAAGTCCTCTGTCGAGGCTTTGAGAGCGGCAACCTGCTAGGCCTGCTGCTGCTCTGTCGTAGAGAGCTCATCGAGCCGCTTGGATAGCGACTCCGAGTTGTCAGAAAAACCCTTGGCAATTTCCTCGCGCACCTATTTCATCAACTCGTCGATGAGCATCTTCATGTTGGGCTCCATGGCGCTGTGGCGGCGCTGACGGCGTGTATAGTGCTGGTGCGCCTCCGGGATCGGAGACCAGCAAATCTGATACCAGATGTAAGCAGCAGAGGTGAGAGGGATTGTAGGAAGGGGTAACATGGGAAGGAAGATGGTGTAACAGTCTCGATACTTTTCTGTTCAAGTCTTAGAGTATTCAGTTACAATACATATAACCCTTAGCAACACATCAAAATTACACTCGGCATGATTCTGGGCCGGACACTCGCACGCTCACTCGCCTGGGCCTGGTGTTCCATGGAGGAAGTATGTCTTCAGAGGAAGGAGGTGTACTAGGGGTGCTAACAGATGGCGTCTCTCCTCTAATTCGTCCTTCTCATAGTGATACAACAAGAATCCTCCAGGTTACAGGATCCTGTGTTATACTATTTCTTCTCGTTTCCTTCACCGATTGATAGGCCAGCTTTTTCAATACCTCGCTGCAGGCACTTACTATGTGTATATTGTAGCACACAAGACTGGGAGAAACGCCAGTCAACCAGCTCATACAAGAATTCGCATGCCTGTTCCAGTTTACCCTGTTTGTAGAGACCTCCCAGGTGAATGTCCTCGGGCATGATGGTGACATGCTTGGCGTGGATTGCGCTGTGAAAAAGGGGAACTGCCGCATATGGCCTTGCCACAGAAGGTTACGCGTTGACTTAAATAGATGAGAACATAGGGACATCCCTGTGGCTGTTACAGATGCTTCTAGAACAATCAGCCGGCGGTCAAATAGAAAAGAAAGAGATAAAGCAAAAGACAAACTAGAGTCTGTTACAATTTGATCTAATCAATCTTATCTTGATCCTAACTGCTCTATCTCGTAGCGCAGCACAATTCTCCAGCCTCCAGGATTGTCGTTGCACGATAACAATCGTAACCCGACACGTTGGTGCTATTATTTCATGTGACAGAACTTTCCTCTTCTATGCTGGCAACGACTTGGTGAAGCCATCAGCTATCTGATTGTAAAGGCCCTAAAAATCCTTTTTGTACATATGACTTTGGAAATAAGAACTTGTTACCACTTCACATCCAATGATGAACTTAACTACATGAAGGTGGTTCATAACATGAGAATCTGAGTACATCATAAATTCAAGCATAATTCAAAAAAATTATTTGCAAAGTTTCAGCACTTGCGAAATCCATTTACTAATTTAAATAAATAGGAAATGGAATTACACTTGAATGCAAACATTCATTTAAATCTGATTCAAATTTTGTTGAACATAGAATCTGACTTCAGATTTGGATTCCTCATATTTTGGTTGAATTTTCCACCAAGTTTGAGAATTTTTGAAGGCCATTTGATGGAAGGATAAAATAACCAGAGAAGGTGTGAGAGAAGAAGGTGGGACCCACCTGTCACTGGGACACAGTTAAACCGACTCTGCTCGCTCTCTGACAGCGCGCCAGCGCGAAGGCATGCGCCACCGAGGCAAGCTGCCGCTGCCAACTGCTCTGGTTGATCCCAGCTCACGGCAAAAGATCGCTCTGCTCCCTACGTTCTCTCTCTCTCCCGAAGCTCTGCTCGCTCTCGCGTTTTCCGACCTCCGGAGCTGCGCGGCCGTTACCAGCCAGCCAAAGCACGGTCTCGCCATGGTCACAACAGTAAAAAGACGTGCGACCCTCTGCTCTTCCTTCCCCTCCTCCTACGTCCTCGTTTCCATGCTCATATAGCAAGTTCTTGCAGTTCTGCCAGTGATATAGACTCCACTACTAGTGATGTCAAGGCGCTTATAACCATTGTGCATTGGGCTATACCGTAAATAGGCACATTGTTTTGACCGGAAAGCAAGTTTATGATTGTTGTACGGACGTAGATTAGGCAACCATGCGCATCCAAACACTCTAAGTTGTGTATAATCTGGTTTTGTACCAAACAACTTTTCAACAGTTGTCTTGTAACTTATGAACCGAGATGGCACTCTATTGATTAAATAGGTTACCGTATAAAAAGCTTCATCCCAGAATTTGAAAGGCATCGAGGCATGAGCAAGTAGGGTGAGCCCTATTTCAACAATGTGCCTATGTTTTCTTTCAGCGACCCTGTTCTGCTGGTGTGTATGTGAGCAAGCTACAGGCACTACTACAAAATGCTTCATCGCAAGCGGTTCTAAACATATTATCGCATACGGTTTTAAAAACCGCCTGTAACGAAGAGCCTGTGAAAATGATCGATTAACACAGGCGGTGGCATAATCCGCCTGTGAAACTACATTTTCACAGGCGGTTTTTAATAAAAAACTGCCTGTGAAAATATATTTTCACAGGCGGTCGGTAATAAAAAACCGCCTGTGAAAATACATTTTCACAGGCGGTTTTTAATTACCAACCGCCTGTAAAAATGCATTTTTACAGGCGGTTTTTAATATTTTCACAGGCGGTTTTTAATTACCAACCGCCTGTAAAAATGCATTTTTACAGGCGGTTTTTTATTAAAAACCGCCTGTGAAAATGGCTAGTGAAACAAAAAAAATTTCAGATGTGCCGCTGGGAGTCAGAAGAGGTCGCGCCGCCTGGAGGCCGCCGCGTTGCCGGGAGCCGGAAGAGCGCCGCCAAGTGTCGAAGGAGGTCGCACCGCCGAGAGCCGGAGGAGCCGTGCCGCCCGAAGCCCGACGAGGCCGTGCCGCTTGGAGCCGGAGGAGCCGCACCGTCGAGAGCCTGAGGTAGACCGCGCCACCGGGTGCCCGAGGTAGACCGCGCCGGATCTGTGCCCGCGCTCACACCGGCAGGGCGCACGCTCGCTGGGAGGCGCGCTGGAGCCGCGCCGCCGGAAGCCCGAGGTAGACTGTGCCAGATCCGCATCCGTGCTCGCGTCGGCACGCCGGAGCCGCCGAGGTCCGGAGCAACCGAAGTCGCGCCTTAGTCGCGCCTTGAGAGAGGCCGCCGACAGCCGCGCCGCCAGGAGCTCGAGGTAGACTGTGCCACATCCGCGCCCATGCTCGCGTCGGCAAGGCTCGCACTCGTCGGGAGGCCGCGCCGGAGCCGCCGAGGTCTGGAGCAACCGAAGTCGTGCCTTAGTCGCGCCTTGAGAGAGGCCGCCGGCAGCCGCGCCTTGGGAGATGTCGCCGGAAGCCGTACCTTGGGAGGCTGACGGAGGATCACGGACTGAACCGTGGCTGCTGCTGTTATAGACACATCTATCGTGCGGCTTCTAAACTGAGTCGTTGGATTGATAAGCAGCGGACAGCGGAGATACGAAGTCCAAGAGTGATCCGTGGGATGAAGCAGCGGACCAATGAGAAGCCATTATTATCACAGGCGGTTTTTATGTTACAGACCGCCTATGAAAATCATTATATTTTCACAGGCGGTTGTTTGTTACGGACCGCCTGTGATAATAACTATTATCACAGACGGTTTTTGTTAAGGACCGCCTGTGAAAATCAATACATTTTCACAGGCAGTTGTTTGTTATGAACCGCCTGTGATATTCTATTATCACAGACGGTTATTAACTCATCTGACATCACAGGTGGCACTTTTAATAGACCGTCTGTAAAAAAATATAGAAGCGCCTGTAAAAATGTTTTTTGTAGTAGTGAGGATTCATAACCCCTAAAAAAGGAGTTATGTTTTTTATACTCACCCCGTTCGGTTTAAATAGAGAGGATCTTTCGATTGAACAACCATTCGACTAGAGTCTGAAAAACATGAAACTTGTGAAAAACTTCAGACTTATGTCGAATCAAATAAATCCAGGTAAACTTGCTGAAATCATCTACACAACTCTGATATTTATTGCGACCAATGGATGTATGTGCTGGAGCCATACATCAGAAAAGACTAACTCAAGAGGGGCTTTAGAGATGCTATGCAACTTGGGAAAAGGCAACTGGTGACTTTTACCTAACTGACGTGCATCACAAATCTTGTCATTGTTGAAAGAAGCAGAACAAGGTAACTTGTTTTCACTCACAACTCGATTTACTACTACCATACACTGCTACAATAAGCCTCATCACAGACGGCTCCAAACCTATTATCACAAACAACTTTTAAAACCGCCTGAAACGAAGAGTCTGTGATAATCCGCAATTTCACAAGCGGAGACGTGATACCGCCTGTGAAGACATATTATCATAGGCGGTTCTTTACTTAGGATAGCCGCCTGTGAAGACACATTATCATAGACGGTTCTTTACTTAGGCTAGCCGCCTGTGAATATACTTTATCACAGACGGGTCGTGCAACATATATAACCGCCTGTGATAAATGTCTTATCACAGACGGGTATTGAAGCATAACTAACCGCCTATGATAATGTGTCTTCACAAACGGGTATTGAAGCATAACTAACCGCCTATGATAATGTGTCTTCACAGACGGGTACTGAAGCATAACTAACCGCCTATGATAATATGTCTTCACAGGCGGGTATTGAGGCATAACTAACCGCCTATGATAATATGTCTTCACAGACGGGTATTGAAGCATAACTAACCACCTATGATAATGTGTCTTCACAGGCGGGTATTGAAGCATAACTAACCGTCTATGATAATGTTGTTATCACAGACGGACATTTACCTACATCAGCCGTCTGTGAAGACCCTTTAACGCAGCCGGTTTCTACCATAACAATACCGCCTGTGAAAATTAGGTTATCACAGATGTTTCTTTACTTGTATCTAGCCGCCTGTGATAATTGTTTTTCACAGTCATGCCTAGCCGTTGGTTAATAACCGCCTGTGATAAGGTATAACCTATGCAGTACTACTGCTGTTATTTCTAATTTCCAGGTCAATTCAATATAATCATAGAACAAAAAACAACAATATCATCACAGAACAAAAGTCAACAATATTATCATCACAGAAGTCAATTTCACTAAAACAATATACATATGTACAAGTTACAGATACAATTCATCTCAAAGTTTACAAGTTTTCACTAAAAATTGTTTCTATTGGCATAGTCGCAAAGTTCTGGCACATCAGTCGCTGCACAATTCTCATCAAAGAACTTCCCTTTTTTGTGCAAAATTTCGCGATGAATGAACTGACAGAGTTCAGAAGCAATCCTGTCAGCTCCTCCATCAGGAATACTTCTACAAACCGGCCATTCTTCGTTCAGATTCTTCGTGTGCTGCAATATAACACATAACAAGGTTTAGAATGTGTTGGTTTCAACAATCTCAAAGTATAGATCAAAGTGAGAGTATACAAGAATTTAGTTGGTATTTTTGGAGCAGTTGTACTATGAGCAATTGAATTTTGAAGTTGGAATCAAAATATGAAAATAATGTTTCTGGTAATATTGAATAGCAGAGAATATAAGCATTAAACTATGCTAGTTACAATGAAAATGAAACACAAAAGTAAGAAAATAAGGTATCGACATTAAGGATAACTTACATCCTCACGATTCACTCTATATACGCCGGCGGTCTGAAGATGCTCGCATACATAATATCCGCATAAGACACTCCCAGCAGGCTGCTTCAGACAAACATAATACGTTTTAATGTCCAATGCATTCGTATTAGGAGGTCTCTGACCGCCAAGCTGTTCCGCGTAAAACCGCCAAGCGCTGTAATACAAGAAATGTCATATAAAACTTGTCAACACATTATAAATGTGCATAAATTAAAATTATTGAATAAACGTACGATTTGAAAATGGAAAGGAAATCTTTGTAACGATCTGGTGGGTAATCGGCCGAGTCCAAGACTGTTGCCATTCCCTGCGTTGGCTTGATGAAGATCATTATGTAGTGATTACTGCAAACATACAAACACGCGTGTTAACAATTACCAATAATTGCTATTTCAATGTCATGTGTCGAACTTACTCGAAGTGGTACGGAGCCTTTACGAGGTCATTGCCGTCTCTGACAAAGTTAAGCATCGCCTGTCCTATGTAAGATGCAACTTCTGTCTTTCTATCCTTCTTAAGTTTTGCAATTGCTTTTTTAAAATCCTTTTTTTTTCATGTGTTTGTACTGTCCTGATTCTCGATTCGCCTGGACGTCGAATAGCGACTTTGCAATCCTAGTAGGGTTAAGGATACCTGTCTTGCGCTCCAACTTTACATTATCCATGTATTGCATCCTATTGAAGAAGTCCAGAACTGTTATAATCTCATGAAATGCGTATGCGTGTAGTAAGAAAAGCAAATACAAAATATTAGAGCACTTACAAGCACCAGACGTGCAGCAGGTTGATATCGAGCATGCCCCAATGGAAAAGGGAATGCAGCTCTTCAAATAAAATGACTCGTCTATCTACTCTAGTGCTCCAGAATGCTTCTTTAGGAATACGAAATGTGACGCAATTAAGACCATATTTTGTGCTAGCAGTGATGTACCACTCATGCATTCTTCTGAGCTGGACGGGTTGTTTGCTAAGTTGTACGGATGTCATGAACGGCTTTCCATTCTTAAATTCATGAGGAACATCCTCAAGCTTGTATATTGGAACTCTTGGTTTAACTAAAGCCGTCCACCGATTATACATGACACCGTCTTCTTCCCACTCCTCGATATCTTCTAATGCTGGCTCATGAGAAGAACGAGATGCACTCGATTTTCTAATATTTTCCTTCATAGCTTCCAAATACTTTGACACTTCTGATGAAGGTTTATTAATTTCGTATGAGCTAACTTTGATAGGAACTGATGATCGAGGAGTAGTCGTCGGAAGTTGGACATTGGCTTGTTGTTGAACCTGTTGTTCAACTGATTGCTCTTTACTCCCAGCAGTTGGCTCTAGTACTACTTCAAGCTGTTGCTCAACTGGTTGCTATTTACTAGCAACAGCTTGCTCTGGTACTGTTTGAAGCTGTTGTCCAACTTGTTGCTCTTGGATATCATCCTTGCTGAGACATAGGGGGAGTGGATCTTCCCGGACTGGGAGTGGATCTTCATGCACTTTTGCCTTAAAAGATGGGGTTGCAGTATTTGGAGATGCGATGGGGCTAAAAATTGGCTCATCGTCCAACACAATATCGCATCGGTGCCAAAGGATTAATTGGTTGATAGCCTGCCCCAGAGTCGCGATCCCCTCAAGTGTGACGTGGTCTATTTCATAATCTTCATAATCATTATCAATGATCTGAAGAACTTGCACCATAGCATAATACAACAGAAGTGGATTCCCGTTGAAGTCACGATCAGGCTTTGCCATAGCAGTGGCAACCTGTTTGGTTTTGTTCCTTGCTCTGCCTATCGGGACAAGAGGACGACAAGATTTGTCGTTAGCAATATCATCGACAGGGAACTTATGGGCTGACCCTGAGCCTGGCACGGAACCAACGCTGCTAGGGTAGGCAGTTGGAGATACTAATTGCTCCTTTTGCACCGGAACCATCATTGTACTCGGTGCCACTAATTGTCCTGATTGTCTAAGTTGTTCCATTATTTCTTGCATATTTTCTTTGACCTTTTGAGCAATTGTTTCATCAAGTGTTTTCTTAAACTTCTCACATCTTCTATATGTGTCTTTATCTTTAGGGAAACCATCTAGCCAAGACATTTGAGAAGAGACCGCTCGAACCCGTCCGCTGTGTTCAGGGTTTCCTAAGATAGCGGTAAGTTGGTCATTCTCCCTCTTCGGCTTGAAGAGACCCTTCTGTTGCTTTTCAATTACTTCTTTCATTTTATCCTCTACTTCATTCAGAGAGTCGGGCTTTTCATGTTTGCCCTCGCTGGTCAATCCTGACCGAGCAAAGATCCAGCGTTGAGTTCACTCATCGCACCCTTCTAATGGGTGAGGATTGCCCTTACTGGTAATTTCGTCTAATATCTTATTCCATTTCTGGACTTTGGGGCCATATCCGGCAGACCCCAAGCGATGATGGTATTTGTTCTTTTTTGCAAGCTCTGACCTAGTTGCACTTAGAGCTTTAGCATCAGGTGTGCTCTTTTGACGAACAAACTCTTGCCACTGAGCTTGTGTGATTTTTTCCATCTTCCTCGGGCTAGGGACCTTATCGGCCTTAACATAAGCATTCATTTCACTCTTCCAGCATCAAAACTTCTTGCCGCAAGAGACCAATGTTGCTTTCTTTACAGCTTTTTCTGTGCCTTTCGGGAACTTGAATTGTTTCTTTATCTTTTCCCACAACTCATTCTTGGTCTGCTCGGGTAATTTCCTCCAATTCTCGGCTGTGATCGACACAACCACCCTAACAAGAAAACCGCATGCATTACGGTACTTGGTAACTGAATCCAGTGGTTCTTGGGGAAGCCCACCTGGACCGACCCTTGTTATGTACATGATGCGGTCCAATGGACCCTTATTGGGACCTCGTTGCCCTCGTTTCCGCTTGAGTGAAGCTGAGGATTCATCCATTGGAGAACCTTCTGCGGTTTTAGGAGCCGATGTCACCTCATTGTCTTCGCGATTAATCTAGGTAGAAAAAAATTTATAAGACTTCGTATACTTGACAACCAACATTAACTTGAACTGCTGAAGTTAAGATTCGTGATCCATACCTCGTCGGCAGGATCATATTCCGGGTCTAGATCCACTGAAGTCTTTTTTATTTTTATATTCAAAAAAGGATCCGAAGGACTGTGATAGGAGCCTGAACTGCTGGAGTTAGTAAACTCCATATTGTCTTCTTTGTTGTTACTATCAGGACCAGTCTTCTTAGGGTTTTCCATGCTAGATCTAATAAGACAAAAAATCTAATAAATGGCATATTAACTCTACATGAAGTGTTGCATGAAGAAAAAGATGGAAGCATTCTAGGATTTGATAAGGCATTCTAGGGTTTAAGGCGACTGACCAAAAGGTTCCTATACATTGCGAGGGTGACAAGCATGTTAAAGTTGCTCACCAGCAATGGAAATTTTATCTTTTTATTCTAAATAGGCTAGCTTCGTTCAGAGTGGCGACCACGTCCTTGAGGTTTACTAGGCGGCGCCTAGCTCCGGACCTATAACTGATCAAGAAAGGGACAAAAAGCAAATCCCCGCACAGCTCCTACCTAGCTTATAGGGCATTATCGTCCCCACTCTCAAGTTTCCTCTTATTCCCTGTCACTGATTCTTCTGCCTACTGAATGAAAAACAACATGCTGATGCGTACTTGTGCAGATGCAGTTCCTAGAAGAGACTGATAGCAGCAGCAGCAACTAGCAAACTCACTTTACACCGACAACCCAAGGCATAACTTAGTCAAATTAGTCAAGTATAGCAATATCTAATGTAACTTAGCCAAAATTAGCCAAATTTGCTCAACTTAACCAAATATAGCTAAATCTTGCCCAGCATAGTCAAACATGCTTAATTATGCTTCAGCTAGCTAAATTTGGTCATATTTAAAACAAATTTTCTCAATTTTGAATCAATTAAGTAAATTTAGCCAAAACACATTTTTGAAGTTATATAGGTCTAACTAAATTCTTGTATCATAGAGATCGGCGGCATATGCTCAGACTCCATCGCCACACCAAGTGGTACCATGATATGGGCGTGAGGATGCTCCTGGCATCACAAATGAGTTGGCCAGCAACTTGTTTGGCTTCAGAGCTAAATAGCATAACTTTGATAGCTCAGATTAGGTACAATTGCTCAAATGAAGCTGATGGAGCCACAAGTGCAGACATCTTTGGTAGCACAGATTAGCTACAATTGCTCAAATGAAGCTAACTTAGAGAAATAAAAGCAAACTTAGCCAAACTTAGTCTAGCATAGCTAACTCTAAGCAAAAGTAGCCAAATATAGCTAAATATAGCATAACTTAGTCAAAATTAGTCAAGTATAACTATATCTAATGTAACTTAGCCAAAATTAGCCAAATTTGCTCAACTTAACCAAATATAGCTAAATCTTGCCCCTAATAGAGAATTATGTGGCATATGCAAGGCCAATGACAGAAATAGGGAATGTACTACTGTTACTAGAGTCTAGAATCATGTTTACCACTAATGTGTCAGAACAGAATAGGATCATGCACAATGCGATGATAGAACACGCAGACTGACAGTTTTGCTACATGATCCTACAGGCTTTGCTCCAATGAATATAACGAAGTGGAACTTCTTCAGCGTATATTTGGTAAACCTAATGATCCTAGGAGAAGAAAAACAACTACTATTCAGAATATTATGTCTGCAAACTACCAGAAGATGAAATGCTACTGATTTCACAGTTTCAGACACACAGAACCAACTACCAATTTATCGTGATATAACCATCCACGACGAAGGGAGTAACTCCTATTCATTCGAACTTGACAATTTTATCTCTGCAAACTACCAGAAGATGAAATGCTACTGATTTCACAGTTTCAGACACACAAAACCACCTACCAATTTATCGTGATATAACCATCCACATAAATCTTGCCGCACCGAACCCTAACCAAAGATGCCACCGAACTTGACAGTTTTTCAAATTCCACCGAACCCTAACCAAGGATGCCTACCATTTTCCAATTCTCGAACCCTAACCAAGGATATGCAAGGCGGCAGCGAGGGCGGGGAGGGAGGCGGCACAGCGAAGGAGGATGGAAGGTCGAAGGGTTTAGGGTTTACCTTGAAGCTCGGCGACGACGGCAATGGCTTCGCTCGGCGTACCTGGAAGTGACGAGGGCGAAGCTCGGCGGCGACAGCGAAGCTCGGCGGCGTACCTGGAAGTGACGAGGGCGAACACTTGGCGGCAAACGAAATTTTGGCAGCCTAACAGCGTCTAAGTGTTTCGCCCGGGTTAGGTTTTTCCAATGCTGCCGAGGGGTATATATAGACTCACATTTTCTCAGGCGCATTTTAAGTACCGACCGCCTTAGAAGATTGTTACCTCAGACGGGTTTTACTTACCAACCGCCTGAGAAGATACAATTATCTCAGACGGTTGGTTAGTAACACCCGCCTGAGATAAACATGGGCCTGTGAAGATATTTACTTCTTCTTAATTAATATGTGTTAATTATAATTTGATGAACGCCTACATAAAGACCCCTCACCAACCGCCTATGAAGACGTGTCGACGACCGTGCGCGACCTTTCTTTTCCCCGAGGCGCGACCTTTAATGCGCGGTAAACCAACTACTCCATGTTCCACTCCGCGCGGCCTTAAAGACGCGCTATCGCTCACAAGCGCATCGCTCACTTTGAATCCTCTTGTTTTCTTCGCCTTCCTCCGCTCCGACGACCCAACACCACTATGGCCGACCTTTCACCGCCAAGCCCTCCGAGGGAGCCACCTTGCAAGAAACTATGTTGCAGCTCCCCCGAGAAGATCAACACCGAGCAGCGCCTCCTCATGGCGCGAGAGGCGTACAACAATACGTCTCGCGCCATGAGTGCCTTGGGGCTGGGTACCCTTCCAGAGTATACTGGAATGGGTACCATGGGCCACTACCTCTACGCCCTCACGGGGGTGGCTGATCGTCTCGACATTCTGTTCGTGACGATGGCCCAGGTTCTTGGCCCCGAGGGCCGTAGAACGCTGGTGGAGGCGACGGCTAGCAACCTCGGGGTTGCACCGCCGGTGCAGCCGGTGCAGCCGGCCCTGTCTCCTGTTGCACCGGTGCCGGAGTCACCGTCGGAGGACGAGGAGGAGGAGGAAGAGGAGGAGGAAGAGGAGTAGGAGTAGGATTTAATTAGTTTTTCTTTTTGTTGTTTTTAGTTGCTTCTGTTTTGTAAATATTGTTAATGAATGAAATCTATCTTTTTTCATCTATGTGATTGAATATTACTTGTGTATCTTGTGTGTTCTTGTGTAAATATTGTGCATCTTGTGTGTTCTTTTGTGATATGTGTGATTGAATATTGTTAATGAATGAGTATCTTGTGTGTTCTTCAACTGTGTGAATGAATGAATGTGTAGTGTGTTCATCGTTAATTAAAATTTCACGTCTGAGAAGAAGATTATCTCAGGCGGTTGGTAAGTAAATTCTCAGGTGGTTGGTAAGTACCAACCGCCTGTGAAGATATTTACTTCTTCTTAATTAATATTCTTGATTAAATGTGGTCCTTTAAAAGGCAAAAATCCACTTTCTTGTAATATTATTGATAAGTAAAGGTTACCATTAAATTTCACTTCATAAATCCTTTGAAATTGGTCAGAACATAAAAAACATACAACAAATGTTATTTTTCATTTTTCTATCTTAATGAATATAATGCTTTTTTCATTTATTTTTTTAGTGGACATTTTTACTCATCATACCAACCTCTATGAATTTTTTCAGATTTTTTTAAATTTTTTTGAATCAATGTGAATGCCTCATATGTATATGAGCATTTAGTTAGAATGGTGGATAATTTGAAGTTTGACATGTTGGAATGCTTTTAAAAAAATTAAAAAAAAAATTCATACATGTATAAATTATACAAATATGTTCATACCAACAATTTTGAGTGAGATACACAAATGTGAATAATATGTGAGTAGAAATTAATTTGATATTTACCAAAACATTACAATGTCAGCTATACAAATTTTAAAAATATTTTGTTCAGGTGGTAGATGTTAATTTTATAAAAATGTAGAAGAAAGAATCATCGAATTTGGACACAATTTGCAGAATCTAAACATGTTTGAGTATTTATATTGGAATCTGAATAAAAAGAAGCAAGGGATAAGGAAACTGAAGAACAGTATCGAGCATTATCTCTGGCGGTTGGTAAGTAATACCCGCCTGAGATAAATTTATTCTCAGGCGGTTGGTAAGTACCAACCGCCTGTGAAGATATTTACTTCTTCTTAATTAATATTCTTGATTAAATGTGGTCCTTTAAAAAGGCAAAAATCCACTTTCTTGTAATATTATTGATAAGTAAAGGTTACCATTAAATTTCACTTCATAAATCCTTTGATATTGGTCAGAACATAAAAAACATACAACAAATGCTATTTTTCATTTTTCTATCTTGATAAATATAATGTTTTTTCATTTATTTTTTCAGTGGACATTTTTACGCATCATACCAACCTCTATGAATTTTTTCAGATTTTTTTAAATTTTTTTTGAATCAATGTGTGTTCATAATTTGATGAATGCCTCATATGTACATGAGCATTTAGTTAGAATGGTGGATAATTTGAAGTTTGACATGTTGGAATGCTTTTAAAAAAATTAAAAAAATTCATACATGTATAAATTATACAAATATGTTCATACCAACAATTTTGAGTGAAGGAACTTTTTTTATGAGATACACAAATGTGAATAATATGTGAGTAGAAATTAATTTGATATTTACCAAAATATTACAATGTAAGCTATAGAAGTTTTAAAAATATTTTGTTCAGGTGGTAGATGTTAATTTTATACAAATGTAGAAGAAAGAATCATCGAATTTGGACACAATTTGCAGAATCTAAACATGTTTGAGTATTTATATTGGAATCTAAATAAATAAGAAGCAAGGGATAAGGAAACTGAAGAACAGTATTGGGCATTTTCTCAGACGGTTGGTAAGTAATACCCGCTTGAGATAAATTTATTCTCAGGCGGTTGGTAAGTACCAATCGTCTGTGAAAATAATTACTTCTTCTTAATTAATATTCTTGATTAAATGTGGTCCTTTAAAAAGGCAAAAATCCACTTTCTTGTAATATTATTGATAAGTAAAGGTTACCATTAAATTTCACTTCATAAATCCTTTGATATTGGTCAGAACATAAAAAACATACAACAAATGCTATTTTTCATTTTTCTATCTTGATGAATATAATGCTTTTTTCATTTATTTTTTCAGTGGACATTTTTACTCATCATACCAATCTCTATGAATTTTTTCAGATTTTTTTAATTTTTTTTGAATCAATGTGTGTTCATAATTTGATGAATGCCTCATATGTATATGAGCATTTAGTTAGAATGGTGGATAATTTGAAGTTTGACATGTTGGAATGCTTTTAAAAAAATTAAAAAAATTCATACATGTATAAATTTTACAAATATGTTCATACCAACAATTTTGAGTGAAGGAACTTTTTTTTATGAGATACACAAATGTGAATAATATGTGAGTAGAAATTAATTTGATATTTACCAAAACATTACAATGTCAGCTATACAAGTTTTAAAAATATTTTGTTCAGGTGGTAGATGTTAATTTTATACAAATGTAGAAGAAAGAATCATCGAATTTGGACACAATTTGCAGAATCTAAACATGTTTGAGTATTTATATTGGAATCTAAATAAAAAAGAAGCAAGGGATAAGGAAACTGAAGAACAGTATCGGGCATTATCTCTGACGGTTGTTAAGTAATAACCGCCTGAGATAAATATCTTCCTAGCCGGTTATTAAGTACCAACCGCCTGTGAAGATATTTACTTCTTCTTAATTAATATTCTTGATTAAATATGGGTCCTTTAAAAAGGCAACATTTCACATTGTTGTAATATTATTGATAAGTAAAGGTTACTATTAAATTTCACTTCATAAATCCTTTGAAAATTGTCAGAACATAAAAAACATACAACAAATGCTATTTTTCATTTTTCTATCTTGATGAATATAATGCCTTTTTCATTTATTTTTTCAGTGGACATTTTTACTCATCATACCAACCTCTATGAATTTTTTCAGATTTTTTTAATTTTTTTTGAATCAATGTGTGTTCATAATTTGATGAATGCCTCATATGTATATGAGCATTTAGTTAGAATGATGGATAATTTGAAGTTTGACATGTTGGAATGCTTTTAAAAAAATTAACAAAATTCATACATGTATAAATGAATACTTTTTCATTGGCGTAGGGAGAACTAGGGGTAGCGCATCCAAAAGGGAATGGAGGGAATATAACCTATAGAGTACAACACGTTATGGGAGAACAGGTCATACTCGCGCTCAATCCTACAGTTCTCAGTACAGAAGACGGTCCACTCGGACCACCCTCGCCTGCCGCAGCGGGCAGGCCCCTAGTTCCCCCCTGTTGGGCAGCGGCAAACGCCATCGTCAATGTCGGGCAGCGCCACCGGCGGCGGTCCGGGAGGAGGCCTACGCAGTAACCTCTAGCTCACAAAAACGTCGAGCCTCTGCATGGCTTGATTCCGACACTGGCAACACTCCTTGTTGGTCCTCTTCATCGCGACGGACCCGACCGCGTTGTCGCCGACGTGGGCCTCGCCTTCGACCTGCCGGATATACTCGAGGGCGTCGCGGTCCCCGCGGTCAGCGTCGTAGCAGAGCATGGCGAGGACGTAGGCCACCACCTTGTGGCCGTTCGCGGCCGCCCGGGCAAGGAACTGGGTGCCCCGCTGGGCCTGCGCGCGGTCGTAGTTGAAGATGAGGTCGAACCCGATGATGTAGCACGCATGAGGGTTGCCCACGTTGGCCAGGCGCTCCACGAGGGCGTCGTAGCTCCCGTTCCTGTGCCGTTGGAACCACTCCCAGCTGCTCTCCCGCTCCAGCGCCACGCGCCTGCCCACAGTGGGATCACGGCACGCCGCGTGCATGGCCTTGCAGGTGGCGCGCAGACTGGAGAGGTCGTCAATGGGCTGGGTGGAGGTTGCAGCGACCCACCCCGCGATCAGGACCGCAATATCGTGCGGCAAGGGGAACTCCATGGGCTTATCTCAGGCGGTTGGTAAGTAATACCCGCCTGAGATAAATATATTCTCAGGCGGTTGGTAAGTAATACCCGCCTGAGATAAACATTTTTGAAACTACAAGATGTTAATTAACGGCCTGAGAAGATGTTAATTAACTGATGCGCCGCACGAGGTCTACGGAGAAGTTAAGAAGCCGTGGTGCAGGGACGCGTGCGCGACGTTCCACATGGATACCAGAGAGACGGAAGGATCTCTGAAGATCGTCTTCCACAGTGGTTTAATTGTGCGCCGCACGAGGTCTGCAAAGAGTTCAATGCACAATGAACAAAATATTTTGTTCAGGTGGTAGATGTTAATTTTATACAAATGTAGAAGAAAGAATCATCGAATTTGAACACAATTTGTAGAATCTAAACATGTTTGAGTATTTATATTGGAATCTAAATAAAAAAGAAGCAAGGGATAAGGAAACTGAAGAATAGTATCGGGAATTATCTCAGGCGGTTGGTAAGTAATAACCGCGTGAGATAAGCATTTTTGAAACTACAAGATATTAATTAACGGCCTGAGAAGATGTTAATTAACTGACGTGCCGCACGAGGTCTGCGGAGAAGTTGAGAAGCCGTGGTGCAGGGACGCGATGTTTCACATGGATACCAGAGAGACGGAAGGATCTCTGAAGATCGTCTTCCACAGTGGTTTAATTGTGCGCCGCACAAGGTCTGCAAAGAGTTCAATGCGCGGGAAACGAACCGCTCCCTCGTCTACTCCGCACAGACCATATATAAGGCGCGTCGTCGGTTATGTACAAGCACAAAATTTTTGCACTCCTTTCTTCTTCTTCCATCGTTCCACCTCCTAGCCCGGCGCCGACGAACCACCACAACCATGGCCAACCTTCTGCCTCCTAGCCCGCCGAGGCAGCCATCCTGCAAGCGGATACGCTGCAGCTCCTCCGAGAGGGTGAATGACGACCAGCGCGTTCCACCGCCAGTGCAGCCGAAGCCACCGGTACAGCCAGAGCAATCGGCTCAGCCCGTGCAGCCGGCCCACTCTCCTGCTGCATCGTCGCCGGAGGAGGAGGAGGAGGAGGAGGAGGAGGAGGAGGAGGAGGAGGAGGACGACGACGACGACGACGATGATGACGATGATGACGACGAGTCGTCCTCCGACGACGGCGACGACGACGGCGACCACCACCATGGTGACGACTACGACGACGACGACGAGTCGGAGGAGGACCGCTTGGCGTGGTTTGAGAAGTTGGCGGAGAGGAGGGATTAGGCGGGGCCGTAGTGTAGTTTTAGGAGTTCTTGTACATATTTCTTTTGTAGTTTTAGGAGTTCTTGTGTTTTGTAATATATATGTGTTCATTCGTGTCAATGAATACTGGTGTGTTAGAATTTCTGGATTTCAATCAAGTGAATGTGCTCTAAATGCTCATATGTATATGAGCATTTAGTTAAGAAGGTGGATACTTTGAAGTTTGACATGTTGGAATGCTTTTAAAAAATTAAAAAAATTCATACATGTATAAATTATACAAATATGTTCATACCAACAATTTTGAGTGAAGGAACTTTTTTTATGAGATACACAAATGTGAATAATATGTGAGTAGAATTTAATTTGATATTTACCAAAACATTACAATGTCAGCTATACAAGTTTTAAAAATATTTTGTTTAGGTGGCATTATCTCAGGCGGTTGGTAAGTAATACCCGCCTGAGATAATCATCTTCTCAGACGGTTATTAAGTACCAACAGTCTGTGAAGATATTTACTTCTTAATTAATATTATTGATTAAATATCTTTTCAGGCGGTTGATAAGTAAAACCCGCCTGAGATAAAGTTAAAAACCTCCTGTGAAAAACCGACTTCTATATAAGGACCCCTCACCGCAGTCAAAACGCAACCCTGGAGAATTTATATCGACGCCGCAAGGCTGTTGAATTTCCCCTGCACTGCGCCGGCGCTCCGCCGCCCAGCCCATACTGCCGCGCCGCCGCTCAACCCCGCACCGCCACTTCTCCACCCAGCCGGCCCACCGTGCTGACGCCTCCCCACCGTGTTGACGCCTCTGCAAGGTAAATGTAGTTTCCTTACTTTTTCTTTGTATATTTTCATTAGCTGATAAGCTGTTAGTTTTGTGTGTTCTGGTATATGGATTCTGTTCTTTTACATGTGTAAGGACTGTATGGATTGTGTTATGGTATATTGATGTATGGACTATATGGATTGTTTCCTTTTTATACCTATTATGTGACATGAATATGATGTTTAATTAACAGATGCTATTGTAATATATATAAGATGCATCTGGGCCTGTTTCCTGATATAACGGACCGGATCCCACCCAGACCTAGCCCATGCTGTTGGGCATGTTTCCCCCCTTTGACTCCGTCCGCCTCAAGACGTTGCCCGTCTCCTACATTAGTCGCCCTAATCATACTTGTTATGTCTCTGTAAATTCATTTTATAGAAGACCTTTAGAAAATATTTGTGGCCAAATTTTGTAAATCTGACAAAAATTCTATTATTGAAGCATGGACCGTCGAGCGTGGATGTATAACATGCCAAGACCTGATCCTATGTACATTCATAATGTTGCAAATTTTATTGAAGCATCCAAGAGACATGCGAAGTTGCAAAAGATAGATGACATATTATGTCCATGTATCGACTGCGAAAATAAGATTGCTTGGACAGGTACTATAGTAATCCAATCTCATTTGGTGAAAAGAGGTTTCAAAAATAACTACACAATATGGACAGGGCATGGTGAGTTAGATACACATGATGTGGATAAATATGATGAGAGAGGATCAGATGATGATAATGTTCATATCGATGATGGTAGTGACAATCAAGTTGGTGATGATGATGATGAGTTCGATTGTGAGGAGATGTTGCGTCACATTGAACCATATGTACTGACTTCTATGGGAGCAAGCAAAGGTTTAAGTAAAATGGAGACATTGCAGAATGCGGTGACAGAGCTTTTATATGATGAATCAAACGGTTGTGATAAAGAGTTTACTACATTGCGTGCAGTCTTAGAACTACTAAAGTTGAAAGCTACGCACGGATGGTCCGATTGTAGTTTCTCTGATCTTTTGAATCTTCTGGTAGAAATTCTTACAAATCCAAATAAACTGCCCAGAAGCACTTATAAAGCGAAGAAACTTCTTTGCCCGATGGCACTAGGTGTGACAAAAATACACGCTTGTGTGAACCATTGTATTCTGTATCGCAAAGAGCATGAGCTCGCAACTAGATGCCCCATTTGTGGTGTCAGTAGATACAAGAAGGACTACAATCACCAGTATGTTACCAACATGAAAAAGACTCAGAAGAATAAGAAGTTTATTATTGGTCCTAAAGGTGACGATGACGATACTTCTGGCGATGCAAATGGGAAGAATAAGAGAAAAATTCCTGCATTGGTGATGTGGTATCTTCCGGTAATTGATCGCTTGAAGCGTTTATTCTCAAACCCTAGGGAGGCTGAACTTATGCGTTGGCATTCCGAGCAACGCAAGAAGAATGAAAAACATATACGACACCCTAGTGATGCAACGCAGTGGAAACATTTTGATATTCAGTATCCAGAATTTGCGAAGGAAATCAGAAATGTGAGGTTTGCCTTGGGTACAGATGGAATGAATCCGTTTGGTGAAAAAAGGAGCATACACAGCACATGGCCCGTGGTCTTAACTATGTACAACCTACCGATGTGGTTGTGTCACAAAAGGAAATATATCTTATTATCTGTTCTTATCCAAGGTCCGAAACAACCCGGCATCGAAATTGATGTGTTCTTGGAACCTTTAATGGAAGATATGGCGAAATTGTGGAATGAAGGGGTACGTACATGGGATGAGTACAAGCGGGAGTATTTCACGCTAAGAGCAATGATATTCATTACCGTGCATGATTATCCCGGACTGTTGACATTATCGGGACAAATGAAAGGGAAGAAAGGTTGCATTAGGTGCGTGGATAGAACTGGATTTCTATACCTCACTTCATCCAGAAAGACGATGTACATGAGACATCAACGGTTCTTGACAGATACACACAAGTATAGGAAGATGAAAGAACAATTTGATAACAAAATCGAAAAAGATACTACACCGAAACCTTACAGTGGAAAACTTGTGTTTGAAATGGTCAAGAACATTCATATTGCTTTCGGTAAGGGAAAAAATAGTAAAGGAATTAAGAGAAATAAAAATACATCTTCGGATGATACAACTGACATGGCTTTCAAGAAACAATCAATTTTTTTCAAGTATCTTCCGTATTGGAAGAATCTGGAATTTTGCCATAATATTGATTTGATGCACGTTACAAAGAATGTATTTGACAGCATCATTGGGACCTTGCTGGACATGCCGAGGAAAAAAAAGGAAGGATTAAATTCACGTATGAACCTAGTAAATCTTGATTTGAGACCAGAGCTTCATCCAGTAGAAAAGGCGAACGGGAAGCATTACCTTCCCCCAGCCAGCTACAACTTGACGCTAGAAGAGAAAAAAGCAATTTGCGAATGCTTGCGTGGGATCAAAGTGCCCACAAGTTTCTCATTCAATATCCGCAAACTAGTCTCGATGAATGACTTGTCTTTATTCGGTTATAATTCTCACGACTGTCACATGATGATGACA
Source organism: Tuctoria greenei (assembly GCA_036927565.1). Lineage (NCBI taxonomy): Eukaryota > Viridiplantae > Streptophyta > Magnoliopsida > Poales > Poaceae > Tuctoria > Tuctoria greenei. The sequence continues at coordinate 28,193,308 of JAYESD010000012.1, forward strand.
GTTTTCCTTGCCATTGCGATAAGAGTAATCAAACCTGAGCATATAAAAGTTGTCATCACACGTTTGTGTTACTTCTTCAATGCAGTATCGCAAAAGGTGATAGCACGTGAAGATTTAGACTATCTGAAAACATACATCGTCGAGACAATGCGCAAGCTTGAGATGTGTTTCCCACCATCCTTCTTTGATATGCAAGTACACCTAATCATACATCTTGTTGATCAGATAAAAGCATTGGGGCCACTATATTTACATCATATGTTTTCGTTGGAGAGATATTTAGGAGTATTAAAAGGTTATGTGCAGAACCGTGCTCACCCAGAGGGTTCAATTATGGAAGGATACACCACTGAAGAAGTGATTGAGGGTTGCGCTGATTACATCAAAGATGGAAAATCGATAGGTGTGCCTATACCGGTACATGAGGATAGACTACGTGGGAGAGGCAAAGTGGGTAAGAAAACTTTTATTGTTCAAGATTACAAGAATGTACACTGTGCACATTTTGGTGTACCACAACAGCTCGCAATAGCTGAGCCATACATCGAGGAACACCAAATTGAGCTTTGTGATAAAAACCAAGACCGCACAGAGGACTGGATCATGAAAGAGCACATAAGATGTTTCACTGAATGGTTAATGGACAAAAATATATCATACAGAAACACTATAGAAGAGGCAACAATGAAGAAGTTAGCTTCTGGCCCATCTGCTTTGGTAACATCATGTCAAGCATATGACATCAATGGTTACACATTTTACACTAAAGAAAAAGACGGTAAGAGTGTTGCACAAAATAGTGGTGTTCGTATTGAGGCTTATGATTCACAAGGGCAGAAGACCACATACTTCAGGTTCATAGAGGAAATATGGGAACTCGATTATGGCGAAAGAATGGTAATGCCCGTATTTAAGTGCCAATGGGTCAAACATCCTGATGGTTTGAAAGTGGACAATTACGGGCTGACACTGGTAGACTTGAATAAAGTGGGTTACAAAGATGACCTGTGAGTTCTCGCCGATAATGTTGCACAAGTTTTTTATGTTCAAGATCCAGAAACTGAGAAGTTGCACGTAGTTGTTTCTGGAAAGCAAAATATTGTTGAGGTTGAGAATGTGGGAGATAATGAAGAGGAATATAATCAGTATGAAGAGATGTACCTTTTCACCGAACTAGAAAACATCAAGCGCGTAGAGAGAAGCATTAAAAAGAATTTGAAACCCTATATGCGAGAAGATGTCAATGCTGGAAAAAATGTATATAGCAATGCGAGATGATATATATTGTATATATTTGTATCTTCTAAAATCAACTTAGAACAATGTTGGTATATGGATTGTGTCCTTTTGCATTTGTGTACATATGCGTTTGGACTCAATAATTTGGAAGTTTGGAAGTTTGGTCTTTCAGATAATGATGTCTTGGGCGTGTAGCCGATTGAAGGAGGAGCACTTGGCGTGGCGCAAGAACCACCCCCATGTATGTACATATGGCACACCGGTCGCATGGTTGTATATACATATGTATCTGTAATGGACTGATGAACTAAACTGTAGTTTGTTTTTCCGTCTTGTTTGTTTTTGGTATTTTCAGTTTCTCCGCGTAGGGTTTCTCTGCGAAGCCTGAATCGAGAGATTTATTGAAGTGACAGTGCATCGTCCCCGGTAAAGAAGGGGTAAGTCATGAAGAACAAGCACAATATGAGTTTAACCATCGTCCTCCTATTAATAAATTTATTTTGCAGACTGAATGGGAAGATGGTTACTACCCCCTGACAATCTCCTTCTCTGAGGACTATCCCTTGGTGCCTCCAAGATGCGCCTTTCCAATTGGGTTCTTCCACCCAAATGTCCATCGTTCGGGAGCACTCTGCATCGGGATTCTCGATCAAGAGACTGTAAGATAGACCTATTTTGTTCATGTAATTATTACTTATAATTGTTGTCGAACTTATTTGAACTGGTTTCTTATATTGCTTAAATTATATTTCGTAGGGGTGGTGCAGTGCTTTTACAATCAAAACTATACTACTTGAAGTTCAGCGTTTGTTGCATCAGCCAAATGTGCCTGATGTTGAAAATGATTGCTATAATCTACTTATCAAGGTTAGATGACACTTTGACTTAGTGACCAATGTAGGTTATTCATTCCTCCTTCGACATTTGTTAATTTAAATAATGTCAATATTTTCAGGATCCAGCGGAATATAAGAGACGTGTTCGGGAGCAAGCAGGACGGTACAATTTAGATTGATCAATGGGAGCTTCATCGTCGATCTACAATGAATGTAGCATGATTTTTGTTCAGTGTGTAAAGAAATTATCTTTGAAAAATTGTAAAGCCTCTAATGGTGTATTATCACAATTAAGCCAGCCTCACTGGTGATCGAGCATTTCCTATAATGCATTATTGTACTAGTATTCGCTGATCTGTGTTTTTTCCTGATACAATTTTCCCTGCAACGACTACATACGGTTGTGATAATTGCAACAACTACATCCCTGTAATTTCAATGAAAACCGCTTGTAATAATTGAACAACTACATACGGTTCTTAAACAATGACCGCCACTGAAAATACATGATCTTCTCAGGCCGTTGTTAACCAAGAACCGTCTATGAAGTTCATTGTATTACAGGTGGTTATTAATTAAGAATCGTCTACGAAGATCATGTATTTACCCAGGTGGTTGTTTTTTAAAATTCGTCTGTGAAGTTCATTGCATTACAGACGGTTCTTAATTAAGAACCTCCTATGAAGATCATGTATTTACCCAAGCGGTTGTTTTTTAAAATCCGTCTGTGAAGTTCATTGCATTACAGACGGTTCTTAATTAAGAACCGCCTATGAAGATCATGTATTTACCCAGGCGGTTGTTTCTTAAAATCCGTCTGTGAAGTTCATTGCATTATAGATGGTTCTTAATAAAGAACCATCTGTGAAGATCATGTATTTACCCAGACGGTTGTTCTTTAAAATCCGACTGTGTTGTTCTGTCATCACAGGCGGTTATTATATCATTCGTCATCACTGTCGCATATTTTTAAGGACCGTCTGTGTTTGAAAATTTGAGGCGCCTGTAAAAATGCTTTTTGTAGTAGTGATAGAGGGATGTCCTAGTCTATGATGCCAACGCTCTTATGACGGTTTGGAGATCATGAGGACATAACATGTAGAAGAGTTATCCAGAGAGGGCCATGGGTAGAGACCTCCTCTACACTTGCCTTGCAGAAGGACCTTCTTCATATCCTGATCCTTGACCAAAAAATATTGTGAGTGATATTCAATAAAGATAGGATTGTCAGTCGTGATTTTATGAACGGGAACGAGATTTTTGTGATGATGGGAACATGAAGGACATTGTTTAGATGGAGAGCGTGGAAAGGGGTGGGAAGAGTAGAATTACCAACAAAATTAATTTTCATACCTAAGTCACTCCCAGTATGGATCTTGTCTTGACCGTTGTATTTCTCTTTTGTAGTCAACTTGTCTAGCTCTCTTGTTATGTGATTGGTGGCTCCAGTGTCAGTATACCAGTTTGTGTCAACATCATAACACTCCATTGCACTGTTCATAGATCGATCCTCAAGCTTGAATTCTTTATCAAATCTCTTGTAGCACTTTGCAGCTGTATGATCAATCTTCTCGCAGATTTGACGCGTTAGTTTGTTGCTTGAATCACCTTGCTGCTGTCCTCTACCACGACCAGGACTTCCTCTACTGAAGCCTCCTCTGTAGCCACGGCCTCCTCTTCCTCGTGAGCCCCCACGCACTGCAGAATTAGCACTATACTGGTAGTGCAAATTCTGTCTTTCAAGCCTAGCTTCTGTAGCCAACAACTGTGCAAACAAGTCACACAGCGAGATGGGATCTGATCTTATACTTACGTTTTCAACCAAGGAATTGTAGTCCGAATCCAATCGTGCCAAGATGTAGGCAATATTGTCATTATCTTCTAGTCTTTTTTCGTGTTGCTGCCATCTTGTCGTCTTATTCTTTCATTCTTGAAAAATAGGCCGCAATGTTGAGATCACTCTTCCTGGTGCTAGACAGCTTAGTGCGAAGATGCATAATCCTCGCCCTTGATTGTGAGCCGAAACTTTCCTGTATCGCCTTCCACACCTCTGCGGATGTGGATAACGTCGCCACATGCGCCAATATTTCCTTGGACAAAGTGGAGTTCAGATAACCTAAAAGTTGTTGGTCTTGAATAATCCAACTTGTATACGGCGGATTAATGATCTTCTCCGACGTTTTGTCGGTCTTCTCAACGAGCAGTTCCTCTTCTAGCATCTTGACGGTTCCATCTAAGAAACTGTAGAGCTGTGCTCCTCGCAGAGCCGGTAGAACCTTCGCCTTCCAGGGTAGATAATTTTCACGGGTCAATTTCTCGACCAGGTGGCTGAGGGTGTTGATCCCAGCAAGGGAGGGCGCGGCCGAAGATTATGCCGAGTTACTCATTCTCTCGGTGGAGGTGTGGCGGGTATGATTACCATGTGGAAATAGGGGAACTGCCGCATATGGCCTTGCCACGGCAGGTTACGCGTTGACTTAAATAGATGAGTACATCAGGGACCTGTGGCTGTTACAGATGCTTCTAGAGCAATCAGCCGGCGGTCAAATAGAAAAGAAAGAGATCAAGCAAAATATAAACAAGATTTCGTTACAATTTGATCTAATCAATCTTATCTGGATCCTAACTGTTCTTTCTCATAGCGCGGCACAACTCTCCAGCCTCGCTCCAGGATCGTCGTTGCACGATAACAATCTTAACCAGGCACGTTGGTGCTATTATTTCATGTGACGGAACTTTCTTCTTCTAACAGGCGCAGCGGTTAGTGACCTCGACAAGGTAGACGTCGCCCACCTCCTGCAGCTCGGCGACGGCAGGGGACTGGAACCCGAGGTAGGTCTTCAAGTCCTGCTTAATATCGTGGATCGGGTGCTGGAACGGCATCCTCGGCGAGTCAGATTGCCGCATCGATGGAGGGAAGGCGCGGGAGTTGGTGGAGGTGCGCTGGAGCACGGGGAGGGCGACAGAGTTGAAGTGGGATTGGATGCATCCGCTCGATTTTGGGTGGATGAATCTGTCCTGAATCTGAGGGAATATTCTCATATGAAGATCACTTTATTTCATTTGTCCCTAAAACAAACACCACTAAAAATTGGATTTGTCCGGCCCCTTCCCACGAACCAAACACACTTAACACCAAATATGAACTGTGATTATCGAGAGTGTCATTTCTTGCTCCCACATGAAACATTACTTCTTGGTGTCTCACTGATACTTTGTGTAAAACTAATAAATAGTAAACTAATGCTTATCTTATCAATGTTCAGAAGCGACAAAAAACTGATAAAATTATTACTTCTCAAATATTTCTATTTTAGGAATATATTAATAAAATAATATAATAACAGGTTAACAATGCTACTAGTTGCCAGCGCCTTCCTCTGTCAATTGAAAAGGAAAAGAAAAGAAAACCAAATCAAGAAAGAAAATAAATGGCTGCTTCCTCTGTTCGCAGGGAATCATCTAGCAAGCTTTGGGGTGATCACCTAGCTCGACGACCCACTGACATCCCAGAGACATGGACAGAAGTTCATGGTGCGTTTGTACAGGGTGGATTCGCTAGCGTGGTGACAGATGCTGCCACACGCGTGACACATGGAGGAGAGAGACTAGAGAACATCTCTAGCTGCACCTTGATCTAGATGCTCTCTTAGAGACGCACCGGGCCGGGTAGCGACTGCCCTAATCCGAAGGGCAGTCACCGCTAGATTGGCCTGGCTAGAGCCATTTGATCCGTAACACTCAGTCTATGTATTGTTTTGAGCCTTTGTTAGGCGTGTTTCCCACTGTAGTAAAGTGTGATAGGTATTATAGAACCTAGCTTTAACTTAAATTCCGTGCTACAGTACTTAGGTTGAACACATGCTCAGCTTGAAACAGTTGTTTAAACCTTGGTGATTCATGCCACTGGTATCTAGGCACCTTCTTCTTAATTTTATGTGGATCTTCTGTTGGTTTTCTTTCTGGTCTAAACGAGCAAAGCGTCCGCGAAAACACAGAACAGAATGCCAAGAATAGATGAGGATGAAATTTGCAGATTCTGAACAATGAACTGATCGGTCTGTTATTTCTATCTTCTTATATAGACTCTTTACAATTTGATTCCACGCCCAAAAAGATTCACAATCTAAATCCAACACAGCATTGATTTGTCTTCAGTTTGAACTCTACCACTTTCCTTGTTATGAACAAAAACCTGACAAAAATTGAAACCTATAAATACTGTACACCGTCTGGCAATAGACAAGCTTACTGTGAAGTCCCACTTTTTCGTGTTGTCATAAACCCTGTTATGGTTGTGACAAATCAATAACTCTGTTGTTCAAATTAGTCTATACAGAAAACTCAAAGCAAATAGGGCAAATGGAAAATCAAAGTAATTCAAACTCTAAAGGGAGGATTCCAATTTCTTTTTAAAAAATAGCTCATGTTCAAACGTTGTCAAAATACAAAATTGAGTGGTCCAATAGATTCCTAATATTTCAAATAAGCCATCATGCAAAATTCAATAATTTTTGAATGCCATGTACTATTTAATTTAAAGTGTTCATTGAAATGCGTTTGAATTCAAATTCAAAATTTAATTTCAACAGAAACTTCGTCAAATGGTGATTTGGATTTCAGAAATGGATTCCACATATTTGAAATAGTCCACCTGCCAAGTTTGATGATTTTTGGACAAAGTTTGGTAGAGAATTGGAGTTAGCAGAGAGGGGATAAACAGAGCATATCTTCTCTGTTTCTCTGTTCCTTGCACAAGCGCCACGCAAGAGCCGCATGCAGCCACCAAGCTGCCTGCCTGCTTGCTTGGTCCACGGCACAGCTGCAGCACACCACTCTCTGCCTACCTCTCTATTCTCTCTGATCGAAAGAGGAAATATCAGCCTGCTTGTTCTCTGCTTCCATCCCCACGTACAGAACCTTGCTGCCCGGTTGCTCACTCCGACAAGCTCTTGCCTCAAGCTGTTTGCTCTCGTGGTGTAAACAGCCAAAGTAGCTACAAGGACGTCCTCTACCATCTCTTGTAAATCGTTCCTTATTTTCCTGCTGAAAATCATCATGTGTTGAAGTTCCTCGCCGTTGTCCAACGTTGACGCCGTTGGGCGTCACTGCCTCACCGACGCCAGGCCGAAGCAAGCCTCTTCACGTCCGACTTTCAGAAGGAAAAACGTGTACAACCATCTCCTCTTCGCTGCCCTGTAAGTCTCTTTCCGTGCCATAGCTTATACCCAAAGTAAGCCGAATGTTCATGTCAGCCACCCCATAGAACTGCACTTATACATCAAGAAATTCATTTTCTACAGCTAATTATTCTGCAATCCCATTATAAATCATGATCTATAGTCTCTTTCGCACTAATCAGTCGAATTGGATTGGAAAATAGTGAAGACATGAGGTCGGGCCATTAATTTTTCCAATTCGGCCATGAAACCCTATGTCACGATTGAAACCTACATTGCAGTTATTTTCTCCACGATTTTGATCCTTTTTTGAATAGGTCCCATTCTTCTACCCTTTCCGGGTTGATCTACATGTTCTTATGGATCAAAAATCATGCAAAATGGTGCATCTATGTGGAATTCCGAGCTCACCGGCGAGCTTGGAGCCGCTGCCGCCGCCGCCAGCGATGTTACTGCCGCCGCCGCACGTCGTGTTACTGCCCTATGCGTGTCCTATGGTATGTAGCTCATTTCCCAATAGAAATCTCCACCTATGGTCGCCGTACGGCGCGGGAACGGCCAAGGGCCGCCGCTGGCAAGCTGTAGTTTTGAACTGGCGAGAGGTTGAAGACAGGTCCGACATGTGGACCCCGCTGGCAGCAGTAAAAAGAATCCCCCGTAATAAAGAATTTCCAGATTTTGTCTAAACTTTAAAAATCCATATCTACTAGTAGAAGTGTCCAAAAATTATGAAACAAATTTTGTTGGATTCCTTTTAACCAGTACTTGGCATTGGTGCAATTGTATTGGTATGAATATCCCTGGAATTTGCTCCATAATTCCTTAAAGTCAGAATTTTGGGAATTAATTCCAGGATATTATCTTTATGTAAAATTGTCATTTTTTTCCATATGGTATATCATACAACTCTTTATCTTTAGTTAAAATATCAGCTTCATTGGACTTGATTTATAGGTACAATGGTGTTTCAATTGGCTAGGTCTCTGAAAAAAGGAGAAAACAACTGTAAGCAATTTCAACATTTTCCAAACTTGTAAAATATATATCTCTCTGTAATAAGCTCCAAAAATTGTGAAACCAATTTTATACCTAGAAATATGTGAACTTAACAAAAATTCTAATTTTCAGCATTACAAAACCCCAGGTTTTTCTTAGTAAGCCATAGAAGCAAAATGACTTAAGGAATTCTTTAGACCACATATTTGATTATCTTTCTCTGAAACTTTGCTAGATGTACATATACGCCACCTGAGAACCACTGTAAAAATATCAGAGTCATTAGAATTCGTTTACTGTAGAATTCTGTGATTTCTCTCCAGGTTCATTTATAGATCCATATGAATGCTTGGTCCTTCTTCATCTCAATTTCGTTTTCTCTCTGTTGCCGGGGACAACAGAGACATCAACTTCCTTCTTATAGAGTCCTGGATCGTCTTAAGTCATGTACAACTTAGTTAAATCATTTAATAAATCACTCTTGGTTATGTATGCATTTGCATTTCGATAGAGGACGTGACGCCGGAGGTCGACGAGGAGTCCAACTCGGAGGCAAGGATTTCCATCTCGGAGCTGTAGTGGCGGATTCTCCGGAGGAAGACTGACTGCTTAGAGTTTCTAACTGAACCGTTGAGCAAGGCAAGCCCCGATTTGCATTTAAACATCGTTTTAAAATTTTGCTTTCTCACTACTATATGATCAGCAATGAAATGTGCATTAGGTCTAAGATGGAATGACACTCCAACTGCATAACCCCATAAATCTTGGAGTGTATGGGTAACATAGGATTCTACCGTAAGATTATTGCCATGCTAATGTTATAATTGTAGATGGTTCGGTAGAAGTCGAGTGGACGTCTTCTACTCGCTTGTTTATAACAATGGGGAAAACATGGGTAGGTTTAGTGAGTATTTCACTGAAAATGAATATGAGACCGGGCAGCAATCTAGGTTACAATGATTGTGGTGACTGTAGGGGTAGCACTGCCTGTGTCGGTCAAGGACCGTGCCGTGTGCGGCCCCGCTGGGCAAGTTTGAGTTGTACCGGGTGCATACTGGATATATGGAACCCAGGAAACTGATGTAACTCGATGACTTTAGTGTGGAAACTTCTCTGCTATCCTTGAATGGAGATGCGAAGGCATAAAGGTGTAAATCTTCTAGCGGGTAACTTCGACGTGTCCGTGTAGAGGACCTTTTGCTCGGGATGGAGAGTTGATTCCATATTAGAGCCTCTTGTGAAAAGTGGATGCATATGACGTGAAGTGAAGTGCACTGACATGGCTTCCTTGCGGGCGTATGTGTCGTGTATTCCGGGTTGTTATTGATTCGAGTCACCGTCGCTCGCGGTTATAGATTGAGCATACTTGTTCACTTTGTCATGACGTAGTAAGAAAGTGTAGTCGGAATCAATGGAATTATGCTCTATGTTAATCACTGTTTTATTACTTGTATGTTGTAGCTATATTGCTAATTAAATTTACCTTTCATGAAACATTAACTTGCTGCTAAAAACTGAAAACGAAGGACATACTTTAGGCGAGTATCTTCTATGCAAATCAGCCGCCTATGTGATTAGAGTTCCCAGCATGTAGAGTTGCATGTTTAGGTGAGACGGTTAAGTCTTGCTGAGCGTTATGCTCATGGTTTGTGATTAATATATTTTGCAGGTAAAATGTTGCATATGACGGGTTCTGTAGCGCGGCATCACCCTTATCAGGTTGTATTGCCGAGCGGAAATCCCTATGATCCGCTGCTTTACTTCGTGTTGCTAGTGTGAGGTATTCCGGGCTGAATACTCTCACTTGTGCAGTAGCTAGGTTTGAGAGATGTATTATGTACTTCCGCTGTTATAAAAATATTTTTATTATACAAAGAGAAAAGAATGTGACATACTCATTTGTGTTATGTATATTTTGTATATCTTTTCGTGTGTGCTCCTGGGTGCCGCATTGCACGGTACCACCCAATGCGATTCTTGGAATGTCGAGATCTCGGTCCTCACACTTACTCCTGTTATGAATAACATTTGTATTAATATGGAGACGAAAGCCCAAATATATAGAGGTACAAGAGGAGTACAAATATGCAAAGAACCCCTTATACAATGGGAAAAATACAAAAAAGAGATATATTCCGAACACCCCTTCAAACTCAATATGGATCAAGAACACTGAGTTTGGAGAGATATAATCTATGCTGAACTCTGGTTTGTGCTTTTGTGAAGAAATCAGTCAACTGAAGCTCTGAGAGCACATACTGAAGATCAACAACACCATTATGTACATGTGCTCGTTTATAATAGACATCAACACCAATATGCTTGGTAAACTCATACTCGACTGGATAACGAGCAATACTGATAGCACCTGCTTCATACTCAGACAAAAGAGGAGTCAGCATAAAAACCGAAACACCAAAATACTCAAACAACCACCGTAACCAAGTAACCTCTATATTCACAAGAATCATAGCACAAAACTCTGCCCCTGCACTCGAACGAGAAACTGCCACCTGCTTCTCTTACCGTCCCGAAGCGACAAAGGAAAACTGATAATATTATTACTTCTTAAAATTTTTCACTACTAAGGTCTTGCGTTCGATTCCTGGTGGAAGCGAATTTCAGGCCGAATTTCACAATACTAAATGCAGGTACTCTATAGAGGAAGTCATGGGCTCTGGATTTGGTGTGCACTTAAGAAAAATGTGAAGAGATGAACATACTGTAATATTGGTCTACGAAGTCCGGTCCACAGTCGCGTGCTTAGTCATCCAGATATCATCATCTTGTTATAGACAATAGGCTGTGAGTATTTGTATTTGTAATCGCTTGTAATACATTGGTCATAACTTCGTTGGAGGGGAAGGTCGGAACTTGCATGTACCCCATCATCTAAAGACTTCTTAAAAATTGCAGTTTCTTCAGTGAATATCTTAATAAAATAATATAATAACAGGTTAACAGCTCTACTAGTTGCTAGCGTCTTCTTCTGTCGATTGAAAAGGAAAAGAAAAGGCAACCAAAGCAAGAAAGAAACATGGCTGCTTCCTCCTTCTGCAGGGAATCATCTAGCCAGCTTTGGGGGTGACCTTGCTCGACGACCCACTAACATCCCAGAGACATGGACATTTTTTCATGGTGCATTTTTTCATGGTGGATTCGCTAGCGTGGTGACACATGCTGCCACACGTAACACTTGGAGGAGAGAGGTTAGAGAATTGCTATCTTTCCTATTACAAACTTCACTCCAGACCTGTTCTATTCATTCGTTCCTAAGGCCAACTATTTCTATCTAGCTACTCCCTCTTTTCTCAAAAGATTGTCACCTTTAGTTCATTTTTTGAACTAAAAGTGACAATCTTTTGAGAAAGGAGGGAGTACTTAAGAAAAGTGCAGTTGCACCTTGACCAAGACGATGCTATCTTAGCGACGCACCGAGGGTAGCGACTGCCCTAACCTAAAGGGCAGTGGCCGCCAGATTGGCCTGGCTGGGGCGATTTGATCCATAACACTTACTCTATGTATTGTTTTGAGTCTTTGTCAGGTGTGTTTCCCACTATAGTAAAGCTTGATAGGCATTATAGGACCCTTAACTTAAATTCCGTGCTACAGTCTTTAGGCTGAACACATTCTCAGCTTGAAACAGTTGTTTAGACCTTGGTGATTCATGCGCTGGTACCTAGGCACCTTCTTTCTAATTTTATGTGGTTCAACTGTTGGTTTTCTTTCTGGTCTAAACGACCAAAGCATCGATGAAAACATAGAATACAATGCCAAGAATAGATGAGGACAAAATTTCCAGATGCAGAACAATGGATTGATCGTTTGTTATTTTATCTTCTTAGATAGACTCTTTACACTTAGATTCAACTCCCAAAAAGATTCACAATCTTAATCCAACATGAAATGATTTGTATTCAGTTTGAACTCTAGCACTTTCCTTATTATGGATGAAAACCTGACAAAAATTGAAAACCTATAACTACTTTTCACCGTCCGGCAATAGACAAGCTTACTACAACATTCACCTCCTTAAGCTTGTCACTACGTAAGAAAGGCTCATTCGAGATGGGCCCAAACGAAAAAGGGAGACGAAAAAACAGTGCTTCTTTGTCGTCGCGTCTCGGATTACGTTGTCATCAGAGGCGAGCGGCTGGCGCATCGCCGATCAGTATAAGTGCGAGACAAGCTCAAAGATAGCGCGTATCCTTTCTTGGAGTCATAACAGACGAGCTTTACGGGGTCACTGGAGACGAGCGTCACCTTGAAGCTGCTCGAAGTTGGTTTCATCCGGGAGGTTCATCATCCTCGGTGGCCGGCAAACCCAGTCGTTATACCAAAGGCCGGCGGGAAGCTTTGGATGTGCATTGACTACACCACCTTGAATAAGGCATGTCCAAAAGACCCATTTCCACTACCTAGGATAGATCAAATAGTGGATTCCACCTCCGGGTGTGAGCTATTGTGTTTCCTAGATGCGTATTTTGGATATCATTAAATTCAAATGTCTAGGGAAGGTGAAGAGCATACTGCATTCATTACAGTAGATGGGTCGTATTGTTATACTGTTATGCCTTTTGGTCTCAAAAATGTTGCTTCAACTTTTGTGCGAGCGATGCACAAAACATTTGGAGAGCTCATTAGGGACTTGGTGGAAGTCTACGTCGATGACATCGTCGTGAAGGTGAAGAACAAGGAATCACTCTATAAGACCTATGTGTGCTGAATACATTGGCTTGTAGTGAATACACTTGGCTTTGATGATAAAAGTGTTGAATATCACCCAAACACCTTTTTATCAAGGTCCGACTCTAGCTCTGAGCTACAGCAAGGACCGACGGTAGGTCCGGCTTGGTTTGGGTAGCTCCAGTTACGTTCGATGCTAGGTCCGACTAGCTTTGGTCAGCTCCGGTGAAGTTTTGTATTTAGCTCCGACGTGTTTTTGCTAAAGCTCTGAAGTTGATTTTTCTAGCTCTGATTTTTGGGATTACTAGTTCCGACTAGTTTTGGTTAGCTCCGGCGCTAGGTCCTGCTAGTTTTGTAAGCTCCGGCGGGAGCTTCGTTGTACTAGTTTTGGTAAGCTCCGACGCTAGGTTCTACTAGCTTTTGTTAGCTCCGGCTCAAGGTCCGGGTTGCTCTGGGATGGTCCGAAACTTGACCGCAGTGCTTCGGCTTTTCATTTGCAATGTTTCGTACTTGCTTTATATTTTTGGAAAGTTTGCTTAGTATTTTTTACTAAGTTTTTGGTGCATTTTGGATGATTTGGCTGGTATCGTTTTGCTATGCTTTGCAACATGCTTATGTGAGGTTCTCACGTAAGGTGTTGTGTTCGGAACTAACTTGAGTCAAGTCGAGGACTTGGGCTCGTATGTATTGGTTGTTTATTCATGTGCAGGTGTTGCTTGAGTTCAAGACATGGCTGGTGACGGGATCCATTGGACTAGTCTCAGGGAGGAGATGAGGTTCCAACAACCAAATTCAGGAGGAATTGTGGTTGAGCTGATCAGGAGGTTGCGTAGCATGATTGAATCAAGAACAATGCATATGAAGGTATCTTGGACGTCATTGGAAGATGTTTGCACGTGTGCAAGGAGTGCATGGACGTGGCTGCATGGTTCCGAGACGTGATGAAGAGATGTGGACGTAAAGAATTGGTCGGAAAGGTCCAACCGACTAGGTTATGGCTGCGGCTGAGTCGGGTTTGACTCAAATATGAAAAGATTTGAGTTGGTTATGATAGGATTTCGTGTAGGTCACGAATTTGAGTTGTTTAGGAATGTGGGATACGTTCCTAAGGTGTTTGGAAGTCTTAAGATTGCTTCTATCTGTGTATAGAAGAATCTTGAGCTGTTATGGAAAGTTACGATTCGTGATCTGAGTAGGATTGGAGTCCTAGTTGATATTGGGTTGGCCTAAGGGCTGGTTATATAAGCAAGGGAGCCCAGAGCTCGTGGACACGACTTTGGGGATGTTCCTCTTGTGTTCTATTGAATAAAATTCGTAGTTTGAAGGAACTTTTGTGCCTTGTTCGTCCGACTTGTTCCATACAAGTTTCACTCGTCGAGTTTCTGGACAGCACTACCTTTCATCGGTGGTTTTATCATAACTCAAGTTTTACAGATCCAATTGACGTGATTCTTTTTGGGTTGTCTTCAAAACTTGATTGTCTATCATCTGTTAAAATTTCACAGTCATTGGATTTGTGGTTTTTGATCTACACGAGTTTCTTTGCAGCATTCCAGAAACTGTTTTTCTCGGGTAGGTCAGATTGGCCTTTGTTAGATATTTCGATCATAACTTGAGTTTTTCTCGACGGATTTGAGTGATTCTTTTTGTGTTGTCTTCGTGACTTGATTCTCTCTCATATTTATCACTTTTGTCACGGTGAAACACGTTTAGATTAGTCTCACACACGATTTCTTTAAGAGATCGTTTTTCTGCCGAAAGGGTTTGGGGTTTAACTGTTTCCGCTGCGTAAGATTTTTAAATCTACCATTCACCCCCCTCTGGTAGCTTTTCACGTGCTCTTCGATCCTACAATTGGTATCAGAGCCACGGTGCCCTAATCGTTGTGATTTGCGCTTGTTTTTGACTAATCATCATGGAGAAGTACTCTGCCAAACCTTGTGTGTTCGCTGGTATTGATTTTCGGGTTTCGAAGGCACGCATGGAGGCTTTCATCCAGGCACAAGGCTTTGCAATATGGGAGAAGGTATACAAGCCTTACGAAGTGCCATCAAACAATCAAGTTACAGCTACAAATCTGAGAGATGTCGACACCAACAACAAGGCTCGAAACTTGATCATACAAGGATTAACACAAAGCGACTTCGACCGTGTTGCACACCTCCGATCTGCATACGATATGTGGAAAGCACTTTGTGACTACCACGAAGGATCCAATACGATCAAGGAGGTAAGGCAAGACATGTTCAAGAAAGAATACATGCGCTTCGAGATGCAACCCGATGAGTCAATCGATGATCTCTTTGCTCGCTTTAATAAAATTCTCAGCAACTTGCGTAGTGTCAATGTTAATTTTTCAGATGCTGAAAATGCTAGGCAATTATTAAGTGCATTAGACATGTCAATCTGGGAGATGAAAGTTATATCTATTCGTGAATCTACTGTCATGAGTACACTTACTTTAGATGTGCTATATTCCAAGCTAAAAACTCATGAAATTGATATAATATCATGTAAGAACCCCAACAAGTCTATTGCTTTTGTTTCTCAACGTGATATGCCTAGCTCCGGCCAATCTTCATCTTGTAGTACACTTGCTTTGTTGTCCTCTCTAACCCTTGAACAGATTGAGGAGTTTCCAGAGGAGGAGCTAGCACTTCTCTCTACGAGGTTCTCAAAAGCATTGCAAAATGTGAGAACTAGAAGGAGAGGAAGCTCCGAACCTCAACGGTGCTTTGAATGTGGTAAGACAGGACATTTTCGTTCAGATTGCCCTAACCTTTCAGGTCCTACTTCCCGGGATGAAAAGAAAACAAGAACAAAGCACTCCTCTGCAAAAGATACGAATAAAAAGAAGGGTACCATAGGACGCAAGATGATTAACAGCTTCATCACCGCACTTCATGAACTTAGTTCAAGTGATGTAGACTTTGAAAGTGATGAAGATGATGACGATCTGGCCAACTTATGCTTCATGGCGGGCAAAACAAGATCAAGATCAAGTCAGGAGGATGCAGAACACAACAGTGAAGACGATGAGGTATGTTCTACCTGCAATGAAATGTGTGATGCTATTTCTCGTGCAACTATTATTGTCAAGAAAAAGGACAAAAAGCTTAGGGATAATGCTGCTAAAATTGAATCACTAGAATCTGAAATTAACCATTTAAAAACTTTGATTCCTAGTGATGATGCATGTCCCTCATGTGACTTAATCTATGAACAATTGTCCACATTAAGAAGTGCACACTCCTCCACTCTAGATAGACTTTATGAAGAAATTGAAAATAACAAAGAACTTGCTGCACTTAATAATAAAAACTTGAAAGATGCTAGCTGTTCTACAATTGATTTGCATTGTTCTACTTGTGAGGATTTTGATAAGAAACTACAGGATGCTATGAATGAAATTTCTATATTGAACAATGCTTTACGTTCTCATGAAGTTAAATTTTGTTCAAATTGCAAACTAAAAGGAAAAACTTCATGTGAAAATTGCCTTGATCTGTCCAATAAACTTGATGATATGCATAGGACATTAGATCAGTTTTGTAATGGGAATAAGAACCTAAACTTGCTGCTGAATTCTTCCAAGTCTTGCAATAATAAAACTGGTTTAGGTTTTGATTCTCATGCTCATGCTAAGGCACATCCACCTAGAATTGTAAAGTCATTAGGAAGTGGTTTGATTCAAATAGTTCCTAAACAAAAGGAGTGGTTTTCAAATCTGCAGGAGTGTTGCCTCATTCGGTTTCAAATAAAAATATTGCTTGCTCATCTAGATATGAACACAAAGTTAAATTTCATTGTACCTTCTGTGGTAGAGATGGTCATGTCATAGATTTTTGTTATAGACTATCTAAACAACAGAAAAGGGAAAAGAATGGTTGCTAGATCTCATAACTTTCATGCAAAATTTGCTGCACACATTGAACCGAATGTACAACCTGCTGTTTTGAGTCAAAAACATTCAAAGTTTACCTCCGGACCTTCTGTTTTTGCCTCCGGAGCTACTGATTTTTGTGCTACACAAGTAACACCTTGTAGGTCAATAGTCAAGAATAAAAAGTCTCAAACTTTGACTCATAAACCTGCTGTTTTGTCTCAGCTTTCATGTGTTTTTCCTGCTGCATGTCGCGTGACTCAGTACTGGATTCATAAATGCCTTTTGACTAACCCCAGTATTGAGTCAACGACGTATTGTGCTTTTATGTAGGTTACACGTTTGAGGAAGGAGAACATTTGGATTGTGGATTCAGGTTGCTCACGCCACATGACCGGTAATAAAGATTGGTTCTCCTCCCTCTCTTTTGTGTCACGTGTAGAGAATGTTACTTTTGCCGATAATTCTTCAACTCCTATAATTGCTAAGGGTTCGGTTAGAGTAAATGATCACTACACATTGAAGGATGTGGCACTTGTCAAAAATTTGAAATACAACTTGCTTTCTGTTGCACAATTGCTAGATGAAAATCTAGAAATTATTTTCAATAAAAACTGCTGCAAAGTTGTAGGTTCAAATAGTGAGCTTATTTTTAACATGTCTCAATTTGGAAGAGTTTTTAAAGCTGATTTTGATATGTCTTCCTCTAAGCATAGGTGTCTAGTTGCTAATGATTCAAATGACTTATATTTTTGGCATCGTAGACTTGGTCACGTAGGCTTTGATCACCTAACGCATGTTAGTGCACTTGATCGCATACGTGGGCTGCCTAAGCTTAAAGGGGACAAAGAAATTGTGTGCTCTTCTTGTAGACATGCTAAGATGGTTGCAGGTTCACATACTCCTATCACAATGATCATGACAACTGAACCATGTCAACTTTTGCATCTTGACACCGTAGGACCTTCACGTGTTCAATCCTTCGGAGGTAAATGGTATGTTCTTGTTATTGTTGATGATTATTCTAGATACTCTTGGGTTTACTTTATGGAATCTAAGAATGAAGCTTTTAGTCACTTTAGAACTTTATTTCTTAGATTATCAATTGATCACCCAGGATCTATAAAAGCAATTAGAAGTGATAATGGAACTGAATTTAAAAATCAATCTTTTGATCACTTTTGTGCTGAAAATAGAATAGATCATCAATTTTCTTCACCATATGTACCTCAACAAAATGGTGTTGTAGAAAGAAAGAACAGAACCTTAGTTGAGATGGCTAGGACTATGCTTGATGAATATCAAACTCCTAGGAAATTTTGGGCTGATGCGTTAGCAACCGCTTGTTATGTCTCAAATCGTGTTTTCTTGCGTGCTAAGCTAGGTAAAACACCATATGAGCTCCGGTTTGGACATAGGCCTAGTGTTACACACTTTTGGGTCTTTGGTTGCAAATGCTTTGTTAAGAAACATGGTAATCTTGATAAATTTGAACCTAGATCCATTGATGGCATGTTTCTTGGTTATCCATCTCATACTAGAGGCTACCGTGTGCTTTTACTTGACACTAACAAAATTGTGGAGACTTGTGAAGTGTCTTTTGATGAAGCTATCCCAGGTACTAGCTCCGGTGCTGCAGGACGAGATCCGTATCCTCAGGGGAGGGTATTTTCGAAGATGAAGAAGAGCCGGTGATACTGCCTGGTAGTTCCGAAGTTGACACGTGTCCAACTCCGGACATTGAACAAGCTCCGGCTATCACCTATGCTGGTCCTGATCATCCACAAGTCACAAGCTCATCAATCTACGATGAACCTAATGAAGCAGAAGCTTGTGAGACATCTGTTCCCCTACGTTTTTACAAAGATCATCCCCCACAACAGGTGATTGGAAGCTTGCACGAATGAGTCACATGGTCCAGGTTTTGCGATCCAAACTCTCATGCTCATTCTGCTTTTGTTGCTTCTTTTAAACCCAAATATATATCACACGCACTAGCTAATGAATCTTGGATTATTGCCATGCAATAAGAGTTAGAAAATTTTGAAAGAAATAATGTTTGGAAACTTGTACCTCCACCTCAAGGTCACACTTTAATTGGAACTAAATGGGTATTTAAAAATAAACAAAGTGAGGATGGGGTTGTGGTTAGAAATAAGGCTAGGTTGGTTGCTCAAGGTTTCACTCAAGTTGAAGGTCTAGATTTTGATGAAACTTTTGCTCCTGTCGCTAGATTAGAAGCCATAAGAATTTTGTTAGCTTTTGCAGTATCTAAAGGTTTTAAGCTATATCAAATGGATGTTAAAAGTTCTTTTCTTAATGGCTACATAGATGGGGAGGTTTATGTCAAACAACCACCGGGTTTTGAAAATCCAGATTTTCCTAATCATGTTTACAAACTGTCTAAAGCCTTATACAGTCTCAAACAAGCCCCTAGAGCATGGTATGTGTCGGTACCCTGGGAACCGTACACCCCTTGAGATTATGAAGATCTCTAGGGAAAGTCATCTACTTGATTTGAAGACCTTCGGAGGCCCACATGTCAGACATAACCGGACCCGCTTCTCCAACATGGTTAATCCCAGGGTCGCCACGTGTACTATCAAACCGGAGCTACCACCCACAAGGGGGAAGCTCCGGGCTATGTACCGAAATGGCACCCCCGGACCTAACCCCAGACCGAGGGAAGCTCCAGAACTGACACGTGTCAGGTAGCTCCAGAGCTATCTGTTTCCCCCAGTATGCTCCAGAGCTGCCACGTGTCCAACCGTCGGATCTTCAGCCTCTAACCTCCGGAAGACTCCACAACGGCCCCGGATCTTCGAAGGGGAATCAAGGACTTCAAGACCCGATTAAGAGTCATTAATACCATATTAATGACACACGATCGGACGACCTTAATTACCAGTAACGATGCTGTCAAAGCCCATAACTCGGTCATTAAGGGCAATTAAACGTGTTGAATGTGTATCAATATCAGTAACCGCCGGGGCCACATGTCGGGCCAGGCTAACTTGTAACGGCCTGCCCTTGTACTATAAAAGGACAGGCCGACAACGTTCTATACACGCTCGATACACGAGACGCTCACTCTACATTCTGAACTCACTTTGAGCTCAGACAACCAATACAACACCTCCCGTGGGGTAGGGTATTACGCTCAGGCGGCCCGAACCACGTAAATCTCCGTGTCTCCTGTGTCATTTACAATTCACCTTCTTGAATCTCCGCGCGCCCACATCGAACATCAAACTCCTCTAACACTTTAGTAGTGTCGGGAGATCTGCCGGATCCACACCACCGACAGTTGGCGCGCCAGGTAGGGGCGCCTGAGATCTCAAGAATGGTGAACTCAGCTGCTGGATCATCCAATGGCCATCCCGCTGTTCAGGCTGTTGGGGGTAATCCCTCCAATATGCAGCCACCAGCAGGAACCACGGCTCCAGCAGGAGTCACACTTCCACCACCGTCGCCTCCACCAGCAAATCAAGCTGGACAACGCGATGGTGCACCGGCGTCAATCACTGCGTCAGCAGATCTCAACAACCCGGAACACGCGCTTCATGCAGCACGTGCTCTTCTTCAGCGCCCACCACCTCCGGACGCATCCTGGGATGCAATGGAGCAATGGAGGGCCGATGTGGAACATTTGGTTGCAGCAGCAGCCGACCGCATCAGCATCCAGGGTCCTCCTCCTTCAGGACGGGCCCCATCGCAGCGGCGGACCTTGTCTGGCAGACTTGGTCCGCACGTTTCTAACAACAGGAGACGTGCAGCATCACAACAGGTGACGTCGTTGCCCTCCGGGGCACGACGCACTCACACGGTGTCAAGGCCTTCAACTCATGACCTCCGGGCGGAGCTTGATCGCCGATATCGCCAACAAGACGGCCGAGTCCATATTGAGCGCGCTCGTGAAAGACGAGAAGCTCAAGACATTCCTGCTCCTGAAGGAGTAGGAGGAGGCTGTTCAGCCCTGCCCATGCATCTACGTATGGTCAGGTGGCCACAGAAGTTCCGGCCTCACCTGCTGGAGAAGTTCGACGAGACCGTTAATCCTGTCGAATTTCTTCAGATTTACTCCACTGCTATCTTGGCAGCTGGAGGAAATGAGGCCGTAATGGCCAATTAATTCCCAGTGGCTTTAACTGGGACCGTCAGGTCCTGGTTTATGAGCCTTCCACCCAACTCCATTAACAGTTGGGAAGAGCTGTGCCGACAGTTCACCGCCAACTTCGGGAGTTCTTACACCCGACCAGGCACTGAACTGGACCTTTTTGCAGTCGTGCAAAAAGGGGGAGAATCCCTGCGATCATTCATCCAGAGGTTCTCTCAGGTACGAAACACTATCCCTTCTATCTCTAGCGCCTCTGTCATCGTGGCATTTAGACAGGGAGTGCGGGATAAGAAGATGCTGGAGAAACTGGCGATCAAGGAGATTACCAGTGTCACGGAACTCTTCAGCTTGGTTGTCAAATGTGCCAGAGCTGCGGAGGGCCGTGAAATGCACTCCAAACCAACTCCGGGGGGTCACAAGAAATCCTCCAAAGAAGAAGCCGCTACCTCCGGGAACGGCAAGAAGAAGAAAAAGACCAACGGCAAGAAGAAGATGTCCGCCGGTGCATCCAATGCTGAAGCTGCTGCAGCTCCAAGTGGCCGGGGGCCACGCCCCGAGAAGTGACCTCGATCGTCTTCTGAAGACGGTGGCAAACCCAAGGTGTGGTGTCCAATTCACAAAACGGATAGCCACAATTTGGAAGACTGCCGGGAGGTCCAAAACCTTGTCGAGCGCTACAACAAGCGCCGGGAAGAAGCTCCTTTCCGACAGAGGGAAGGAAAACAAAAAGTTGACGAAGCTCCGGCTGAAGAGGAGTTAGGTTTTCAGGATCCCAAAAAGGTCCTGAAGGCCATCTACACCTCCGTCGATGACGATTCCGACGTCTCTGACAATGAACGTCGGAAGACCATGAACACCATTTTTGGTGGATCATGGGACATTACCTCCCGCTGCATCATCAAGACTATGCGTCGAGACATGGCTGCTGTAGCTCCTACAGCCAGGGCGGAACCTCATCGGAAGTGGATGGACACAGCCATCACTTTTGATGCTTCTGACTGCCCGCGAAGCATGGTTGGAGCAGGACAACTACCTTTGATGGTATCCCCTACCATCAATAACATCCAGCTCCACCATGTCATGGTAGACGGAGGTTCGGGGCTCAACCTCATAAGCTTTGAAGCTTTTACCAAGCTTCAGCTCCGACCTTCGAATCTCCACCCCTCCTGACCTTTCTCCGGAGTAGGTCCGGGAGCCATTACTCCACTCGGAGCTATTACCCTCCCGTTACCTTCGGGACCCGGGAGAAGTATCGCACCGAGAAGTTGGTCTTTGACGTTGCTCAGATCAACTTACCCTTCAATGCCATCTTGGGTAGGCCTGCCTTGTACAAATTCATGGCAGCTGCTCATTATGGTTACCTGGTGTTAAAAATGCCAACACCAGTAGGCGTTTTCCGAATCTGCGGAGATCGTACCGCTGTAGTAACTGCTCTGGAAGAACTCCATGCGCTTACTACGGCACAACAAGAGGACTCCAGGCAGGAGCAAGCTCCAAAACCCCCGAGCATTCGTCAGCGAGGCTCGACTTCTGCACCTCGTGTGCAGCCAAGCGGCGACACCGAAATTCTCGTCAAAGTCGTCCAAATCGGTTCCGATGCCGCTCAGACCACCCGTATATCGGGGGGATTGATCGACAAATAGGAACTCGTGCTCATCACTTTCCTCCGGGCTAATGTCGACGTGTTTTCCTGGCAACCGTCACAAATGCTTGGGATCCCCAGGGAAGCGATTGAGCACAATCTGAAGATCTACCCCGACGCCCGGCCTTTGCATCAGAAGCCTCGGAAGCAATCCGTAGAGCGATAGAACTTCATTCGACAAGAAGTGAAGAAGTTGCTCGAAGCTGGATTCTTCCGAGAAGTCTTCCATCCAAAATGGCTGGCAAACCCAGTCGTTGTGCCCAAGGCCGGCGGGAAGCTTCGGATGTGTATCGACTACACAACACTAAATAAGGCATGTCCAAAAGATCCATTTCCACTATCTAGAGTAGATCAGATAGTGGATTCCACCTCCGGGTGTGAATTACTGTGTTTCCTAGACGCATATTCTGGGTATCATCAAATCAGAATGTCTAGGGAAGATGAAGAGCATACCTCTTTCATCACAGTAGATGGATTGTACTGTTATACGGCCATGCTATTTGGTCTCAAAAATGCAGCTTCAACCTTTGTACGAGCTATGTACAAAACCTTTGAAGAACTCATTAGAGACATAGTGGAAGTGTAAGTTGATGACATCGTGGTCAAGGTCAAGAACAAGGAGTCACTCCTTGACACCTTGCAGGCTGTCTTCGATAAGCTGCGGGTCACCCGCACAAAGCTAAACCCACACAAGTGTGTCTTCGGGGTTAGCTCCGGAAAACTTCTTGGTTTCCTGGTAAGTCACCGGGGCATAGAAGCTAATCCGGTGAAGATCAAGGCCATTGAAGACATGCGGCCACCAGCCCGCATCAAAGATGTCAAAAAGCTAACTGGATGTCTAGCAGCCCTCAGCCGGTTCATTTCAAGACTGGCGGAACGGGCACTCCCTTTCTTCAAGTTATTGAGGAAGTCCGGACCATTCCAATGGTCTGAAGAAGCAAAAAAAGCATTCCAGGAGCTAAAACAGTTCCTCACCACCCTACCAATTCTGGTAGCTCCGAACCCTGGTGAGCCTTTGCTGCTTTACATTTCATCCACTAACGAAGTCATCAGTATGGTCCTGGTCGCGGAGAGACCAGAACTACCCCATACTCAAGAATCCAGACCCCTTCAGGAGGGTCCGAAGGATCCCGAAAGCGAGTCTGGGTCCCAGCTCCCAGACTTGAACCCACAAGAAGTCACTTTGGAAGACCCAGACCCCTCCGGGAGGGTCCAGGTCGCTTCTGAAGAAGCTCTGGGTTCCTCCAGCCAGGACCCGGAGGTCCCAGAAGAAAATCCGGATCCCTCCGGCAGGATCCAGGTCAGTGAAGAGGAAGCTCCGGGCCCCTCCGAGAGGGTCTGGACCATTCAGCACCCAGTGTACTTCATCAGCGAAGTACTACATGATGCTAAGACTCGATACCTAGAGGTGCATAAGCTGCTCTATGCAGTTCTTATTGCCTCCAGGAAGCTTCGCCATTACTTCCAAGCTCACAAAATCTCAGTGGTGACCTCTTACCCACTTCGAGCAATCTTGCATAATCCCAATTCAACTGGGAATATTGCAAAGAGGGCAGCGGAATTGGCCGAATTTGATCTCGAATTCATTTCAAGGCAAGCAATCAAGAGTCAATCATTGGCAGACTTCGTGGTAGAATGGACTCCCTCTCCATCAAACCCTGGGGGCCCCAGCGAGCAGAAGCCGGAACACAAGGCTCCGGTCTTCACTGAGCCTCACTGGACCCTCTACTTCGACGGCTCCATGCAAAAGCAGGGGGCCGGAGCTGGAATCCTTCTCCTCGCACCAAGCGGAGAGAAGGTAAAATACATGGTACACCTTGACTTCAAGGCGACCAACAACATGGCGGAATATGAAGCACTCATTTACGGACTAAAGGTGGCACTGTCATACGGTGTCAAACAACTGCTGGTCAAGGGAGATTCGCAGCTCATCATTAAGCAAGTGAAGGGTGAATGCTCCTGCAACAATCCCCAACTAGCTGCTTACCTCCATGAAGTCCAGAGGCTTCAGAAGGACTTCGAAGTCCTAGATCTCCACCATGTCCAGCGTGCCCACAACGCTGAAGCCGACAAACTCTCGACGAAAGCGTCAACCGGAGCTCCGGCTCCTGACGGAACTTTTGTCCGGAGGTTGTCAAAACCCACAGCTCAGCCTGCCGAACTGAGCAAAGGGGGCGAGATCAGCATCCCGAAGCTGACGGTCCTGATGGCCCTGTTACCACGGCAGCCATCAAGGGTCGTAGGTGCTGCCGGAAGCTCCAAGCAACCCAGCACGCAAGACTCAAATGCTCAAGTTAGTTCCGATGCATGGATCTCGGAGATCCGGAACTACTTGAAAGACAACATCCTTCCTGACGATGACGTGTCCGCTGACCGGGTAGTCAGATTGGCTAAAAGATACACGTTGGTAGAAGGGGATCTCTACCGGCGCAGTGCCAACGGCATCCTAATGCGGTGCATCACAAGGGAAGAAGGCTGCGAGCTCCTCGCAGAAATCCATGGAGGCGAGTGTGGGAACCACGCGTCTTCCCGCACGCTGGTTGGTAAAGCCTTTCGGCATGGCTTCTACTGGCCTACAGCACTCCAGGATGCAACTGAGCTAGTGAAGAAATGCAAAGCATGTCAATTTCATGCAAAGCAGATTCACACACCGGCTCAGCCCCTACAAATGATACCTCCTACATGGCCCTTCGCTGTGTGGGAGATGGACATCATGGGACCATTCCCAAGAGCCGTCAGAGGTTACAAGTTCCTGTACGTCGCTATTGACAAGTTCACCAAGTGGCCATAAGCAACTCTAGTTGTGACAATCAACAAGCAATCCGCTATCAACTTTTTGCAGTCCATTGTATGCAGATTTGGAGTCCCAAACAAAATCATCACTGATAATGGGACCCAATTCACAAGCTCTGCTTTTCAAGGATATTGCGAAGAACTCGGCATTCAAGTTTGCTACGCCTCCGTAGCTCACCCAGCAAGCAATGGCCAAGCCGAGAGAGCAAATGCTGAAATCCTTAAAGGACTCAAATCGCGCACCTATGAGTGTTTGAAAAAACATGGAGCCAACTGGATTGAAGAGTTTCCGCCCACTTTATGGGCCAACAGGACATCTCCAAACCGGTCAACTGGAGAGACACCCTTCTTCCTGGTGTATGGATTGAAGCAATCCTTCCTCCAGAAATCACCTTAGGGTCACTCCGGGTCCGGACCTTCGACGAAGCCACGCAGGACCAGCTCTAGCGTGAAGACCTAGACCTCCTTGAGGAGGGAAGATGCCAAGCAGCTGTTCGGAATGCCCGATACCATCAAGCCCTTCGGCGCTATCATCAGCGGCATGTACACAACCAACAGCTCGAGGAAGGCGATCTGGTGCTACGGAGAATACAATCCAGAGAAGGGTTAAACAAACTCTCCCCCAGCTGGGAGGGACCCTTCCGAGTGATTAAAGTATCCCGTCCCGGAAGCGTTCGCTTGGCTACCGAGGATGGGACACCTCTCCCAAATCCTTGGAACATCGAGCACCTCCGTAAGTTCTACACTTAATATCACTGAGGTGAGTCTGTAGTAACTTGAGGAGTATGTTATAGAGTCATTGTACAGAGTCGGGTAGTTCCTCCGGGAGAACAGCCGGACCTTCCCCGGAAGGTCCGCAAAGTTCATGCAACACTTGTCACAGTCTCAGAACTAAAAGTGTGGCTAGCTACCCTGGGTCAAACGAGAAATTAAACACGCTTAGCCTGGTTCTGTACCCTAAGAGTGTACTTGTTTCCCCTCTACCCCGGACCTATAATGAAAGACATGTTCAGGTGAAACAGACTCCACGTGCATTTATTTTGTACAGGCTCAACATTCTTTTTTATTTTTCTCCTTCTTGTCTATAAAAAGTACGTACAATTCTTAAGAAATTTTAGTTCAACCGGTTCATATACAATTCGAGTTGTATTGTCGATTATTCTGGATTCAAATATTGTTCATGGCCCACTCGCCTGAATGCCGCCAAGCCAACCTCGGGCCGGAGTGTGCTATCGACTTAGCCTGGTCAAGCACCCTAAGTACGCCACTCTACCTACAAACCGGCAGGCCGAAGTAAGGCGGGTCCAAGTACAATTGGATCTGGAAGAAAAGATAACGCATTCCATTGTATTCAGAATCACGTTTGACCTAAAATTTTCTTGAGAATCGTAAGCCGCGGTGAAGTTATAGACAAGAAACAAATTTTACTATTTTTCTTGGCTTCAGTGTGCAGGAAAAATAAAATCCACGTTGATGGAGAAAAGCTGGAGCTAACAAAGCTCCGACTCCCCTAGATGGCTTGTAATCAATGTTAAGCATTGAAAACGAGGATCACCGGAACAACCAAGCTCCGGTAAAGCTAGGGGGCCAGCCGTCGACGCAAAAGATGGTGAGAAGACCCCACAAGCGGAGTCTGCTGCCGACAAGCTATGCGTTGGCAAAGTTCACTGCCGGAGCTACTAAGCTCCGACACCCCGGAGGGCTAATTATCGATGCTCTACGCGTTGATAGGGACTATTGCCGGAGCTACTAAGCTCCAACGGTAGTCAATTTGACCTCAGGGGGCCTTCACTATCGAAGACTTTGGACCTACACTCTACAAGTTCGAAGCAAATGAGTCTTCAACAAAACACAATATCCTCTTGGTACATGTTCACAATCAAATTGTGTACATCTACCAGGGGGCCAAGTGAAGACAAAAGTGTTGAAGACAAAAAGTGAAATTCACAAAAATTTGGGGATTTCATTCATCTGGAGACAAGGGATTACAAAATTGAGGAAGAAGAATAGAGAATACAAGTGGGAACTACAGAGATGGACCTAGACCCTATGGAAGAATTGGGCGACATTCTGGGCAACCTCCGACACATTGGCCCGGGTAGCTTCACCTTCTCCTTCAATGGGACCTTCAGGCACCGGGTCCAGAGGAAATTGGGGATTCCAGCTGGTGTAGCATGTCAGCACATACTCTGCGATGTTCTTCGCCAGGGATTGCCCCTCAACCTCCAATTGGTCCGCGATGACGTCGCCCACCTTGGAGATTTTACTACCTGTCGAGCTCAACGCCTGCAATGCTAGGTCCGGCTCTGGCTCCGGATCATCCGGACGCACGGGACTGAAGCCCATCAGTGTCAGCGCGTCGTTGGCCTTGCCCAGGAACTCCCAAATCTGCAGGGACTCCGCAGTACTCAAGCCCTTCAATTCTTCAAAGGATCTTCTGGCCGCCACCAGTTCAGAATTCTTGCGAGCGAGGCACTCAACTTCTTCGGTGTTTTGCTGAATCTTTTCAGCAACTCACTTCTCGAGTTTTCCGAGCACCTCCTCCCGGAGGTGGATCTTGTTCTGGCGGTCAACCAGGTCCTTCTCCCTACCCCTCACTTTCTTCTCCCTGGCAGCGAGGGCACACTCTTGCTCGTAGAGTTCCTGCCCTCGCACCCAGGCCTTCTCCTCCTCCTCAGTGCAACGCTCTTCCAATTTATTGGCACGCTCTTCGAGGCCCTTGTCGGCCAGAGCCACCTTTTCGGTGAGCTCCTCCTCCCTCCTCAGGAAGTCATACCGCAGCTCTAGGAGTTTCTGCTCTTCATCTTCGAGCCGTTTCTCCCTCTCCTCAAGTGCCTCCCGGCGCTTGATGAGAGTAGTGTTAATGGCCTCAAGCCTTTCTTGGCGTTCATCGGCCACACTGTTAGCTGCTTTGGTCTGCTCATAAATCTCCCGAGATTGAGCGTCGAGGGCACGAGTCATACTCTCCCTGTCATCCAATAATTTGCCCCAGTATTCCAGGCGGACCTTCTCCCGCTTGATCCACTCTTTGTCATCTGCTAGCCTCGACTGCGCCAGCTTGGTCTCGAAGTAGAGCTGGTTACGCCACCGCCTAAGGGTTTGGCGCTCCTCTTCAAGAGCCTTGCTGTCGTGGAAGAAGGCCAGTTGAACTTGACGCAGACTGGAGCAGGCGTTGTCAATAGACAATGACAACGGGATAGGTTCCGGACCTGCTGGGGTCTCCTCCGCTGGTTCCAGCGGGTTTTCAGATACAAAAATTGGGTCCCACTCCACAAGAGTGGTCCCCTGGGTCTCCATGGCACTAGGGCTGTCCTCCGGGGTGGCCTCAGTCGCCATCAAGGAGGGTCCAGCTGATGAAGCTCTGACCTTCGGAAGTGGTTCCGAAGGCCCCGCCGCCAGGTCTTCATCTGCCCCCTGAGGCAGGGGGCCAGCAACCTCTTCTGGGCACTCCGGCTCAGCCGCAGGAACCTCCAGCATCGTCATCCCCGGAGCAGGAGTTGCTTCTGGCTCCGGCCTGGGCACCTCCTCTACTGGGGGCTCGAGCGCCGACGCTTCTGCAACAACCGGCTCGGGAGCCGGAAGGTCTTCAACATCAACCGGCCCTGCGGCCGGAGCTTCAACAACAATCGGCTCTGCGGCCGGTGCTTCAGAGGTAGCCGGCCAAACCGCCAGGACTTCCTCAACATTCGGCGCGCACGCCGGGACTTCAACTACCTCCGGCTTAACCGCCGGGGCTTCGACAATTTCCGGCTCTGGGGCCGGAATTACAGCTTCCTCTGGCTCAACGGTGGG
Source organism: Tuctoria greenei (assembly GCA_036927565.1). Lineage (NCBI taxonomy): Eukaryota > Viridiplantae > Streptophyta > Magnoliopsida > Poales > Poaceae > Tuctoria > Tuctoria greenei. Next base: position 28,222,472 of record JAYESD010000012.1, read on the forward strand.
AGCTTCCATCATCTCTGCACCAGGACCCGGAGCTTCAACCTCCAGAGCAGGTACCGCTGGCGCATCTTCTCTCCCGCGGTCCGGCGCTACCACGGGAGTCTCTGGGGATGAATCGAGGTCCATGACCACGACAGCCGGCGCTGGAGTTGTCGCAACTTCAGCCACCACTTGGGGCGGCACCGGGACAGGAGCAGAAGCTTCCGCCCTCACAGCTTCAGCTGGTGTGGCTTAGGGTGAAGCCTCACTCCTCTTCTTGGGAACGCTGCAGATGATGGACGAAGAAACTTAAGAAATAGTTACTACAACTAAACAACTGTCCAAGGTAAAGATTAAAAATTACCTTGGGAGACTTTCGCACCATCTTGCGCGGAACCTCTTTCCCGGGCGTTCTGGGCTGGTCATAGCCGCCGCCGGCGTGGAGGCTCCGGAAGGCCCTCCGTAACTCGTTGCAGCCACGGGCGTTTCCCTAGTCGAGGCCACCCTCGATCGGGAAGAACCTCCGGACCTAGAGGCCTCAATCGGCCGTGGTGCTGGAGTCGCATGCCCGGAGCTAGCGCCCCGGGAGGACCCCACTACGGGTACAGTCGCCGCGGTGGTAGAAGACCTCCCCCTCCAGGGAGAAGGAGCTGATGCAGAGGTGGCAGGCCTGGCGGACCTTCCGTCGGCATGCTGCAGCTTCCTCTTCCAGCTCAAGGGTTCGTCCGCCGACTCCTTGCCCTTGCCAACGACCTCGGCCCTTGGCTTCGGGGCAGGGTCGGAGCCACCCTCGGAAACCCCAGGGATCGCCACCCTGGAGATCGATCTCCTCTCGACGACACCAAGGTCGTCAAGCACAGGCATCTTCTGTCGGAGCTCCCTGCTGAACTCCACTTCCACGTTCAGAGGGAGAAAGGCTGATGGCGGAGTCAAGTCATCTCCCGCAACGTCGATGCCATGCTGGAACTTCTTGAGATAAAACTCCAAGGTTGTCCCCACCATGTTGGACTTCAGCCCGGTCTCGACCCGGTCGTCGTCCATCACACTGTTGAGGGCCCAAGCAAGATTTTATCTCTTCTTCAGCGGTGCCCACCTGTTGACCAGGAAGTTGCAAAACACCGCCTGAGGGGTTAATCCTCCCTCCACGCACTGGCGGATCCTGGTCAGAGCAGGGTTGAAGGCGTCCGCCAGCACCGGAGCTTCACTCCAGACTGTTGTGTCAATGTTGGGGAGGCCTTCGGACAGCTCCAGCCTCTCGTGCTCCTCCACCCGGATGACTATCCAGTCCTTCTTCCAATCATCCCACTTCCCAGAGGGAAACGACCGGAGGTACTTGAATGGGCACTTCTTGCGCTTCACGAAGTAGTAGAAGCCAAGGTACTCATTGCTCCTACTGGTGGTATGGACGGTGAAGAAGGTCCGGAAGAGTTCAATGCAGGGGGGATGCCCACCCACATCTCACAGAAGTGGACGAAGATAGACACAAGGAGAATGGAGTGGGGGCCAAGGTGGTATAGCTGCAGACCATAAAAGTCTAGCAGCATCAAGAAAAAGGAGGAAAAAGGTGGGATCAACCCCACCATGGCGTACGAAGAGAAGTACACCATTTCGCCGGCGTGCTCCTTCTCAAACGGGAGCTCTCCCCCGGCGCGGACCAGGCGGTTGAAGAAGTTCGAGGACCATCCCATGAGGGTCCGGACCTTCTTCAGGTCGCCGTCGGTCTTCAAACGGCTCTCGCGGAGACCCAACTCCATCGCAGCACAGCAAGGCAAGAGAGGAAAGGCGAGCACAAGTTGGGAGTTTGAGCGCAAGATCAGATGAGAGGCGTAAAGAACTCCAGACGGTGCGCGCCTTCCTTCTTAAGTAAGCCCTCGCAATGCTTGGATGGAAACCGCAAGGAAGTCGAAAATACTACTCAAAAATCCTACCCTGCCAATGACAAGAGGGCCCGGGACCACTTCGACGATCAAGTCAAGGTTCTTACCCAGGCGAACGGTTGTCATCATGAGGTGGGAAGCCCGAAGGCGGCAGCCTGACAAGGCGCGCGGAACCGATACGATTTTCGTATTGGGAACCGGCGACCTTCAATTGCGTGAGATCCGCACGCCAAAGATCTCACCTGGCACACACGGGATACGCCACGCGGCGAGGATTTAACTCCAAACCATCGCCAATGGCACATCCGAAGACCTTTGAAGACTCAGTTCAAAAGTCGCGAGGATGGACCCACCTATGGCGGAATGACTTCACCCAAGGGGTCTTCCCCAGAGGTGGGCCCAGGGGGACACTGTCGGTACCTTGGGAACCGTACACCCCTTGAGATTACGAAGATCTCTAGGGAAAGTCATCTACTTGATTTGAAGACCTTCGAAGGCCCACATGTCAGACATAACCAGACCCGCTTCTCCAACATGGTTAGTCCCAGGGTCGCCACGTGTACTATCAAACCGGAGCTACCACCCACAAGGGGGAAGCTCCGGGCTATGTACCGAAATGGCACCCCCAGACCTAACCCCAGACCGAGGGAAGCTCCGGAACTGACACGTGTCAGGTAGCTCCGGAGCTATCTGTTTCCCCCAGTATGCTCCGGAGCTGCCACATGTCCAACCGTCGGATCTTCAGCCTCTAACCTCCGGAAGACTCCACAACGGCTCCAGATCTTCGAAGGGGAATCAAGGACTTCAAGACCCGATTAAGTGTCATTAATACCATATTAATGACACACGATCGGACGACCTTAATTACCAGTAACGGTGCTATCAAAGCCCATAACTCGGTCATTAAGGGCAATTAAACGTGTTGAATGTGTATCAATATCAGTAACTGCCGGGGCCACATGTCGGGCCAGGCTAACTTGTAACGGCCTGCCCTTGTACTATAAAAGGATAGGCCGACAACGTTCTATACACGCTCGATACATGAGACGCTCACTCTACATTCTGAACTCACTTTGAGCTCAGACAACCAATACAACACCTCCCGTGGAGTAGGGTATTACGCTCAGGCGGCCCGAACCACGTAAATCTCCGTGTCTCCTGTGTCATTTACAATTCACCTTCTTGAATCTCCGTGCGCCCACACCGAACATCAAACTCCTCTAACACTTTAATAGTGTCGGGAGATCTGCCGGATCCACACCACCGACAGTATGATAGGTTAAAAACATTCTTACTTGAAAAGGTTTTTACCATGGGCAAGGTTGATAAAACTCTTTTTGTGCTTAAGCATGGCAATGACTCATTATTTGTTCAAGTGTATGTGGATGATATTATCTTTGGTTGTGCTTCTCATGATCTTGTGTCCAAGTTTTCAGCAATGATGAGTTCCGAATTTGAAATGAGTATGATGGGTGAACTCACTTACTTTTTGGGGCTACAAATCAAGCAAACCAAGGAGGGTACCTTTGTGCATCAAACGAAGTATACCAAAGACCTCCTAAGGCGCTTCAACATGGACAAAAGCAAGCCTCTTCGGACACCAATGGGAACATCAACAAGACTTGAGCTTGATGAAGATGGTGAATCTGTGAATCAAAAAGAATATAGAAGCATGATCGAATCACTTTTGTACCTCACGACATCAAGACGGACATACAATTCAGCGTATGTCTTTGTGCACGGTTTCAAGCTTCCCCACATGTTTCACATCGTCAAGCCGTCAAAGGGATTATCAGGTACTTACATGGAACCCAAGAATTTGGCATTTTTCTTCCTTCTTCCTCAACCGTTACTTTGAAAGCTTTCTCGGATGCTGATTTTGGGGGTTGTAGGATTGATAGGAAAAGTACTTCCGGTGCTTGTCATTTTCTTGGTAATTCTCTTGTTGCTTGGTCCTCTAGAAAACAAAATTCAGTTGCACAATCCACAGCCGAATTTGAATATATAGCTGCTGCTAGTGTTTGCTCACAAATTCTTTGGATTGTTCAAACACTTAAGGACTATGGGGTTGATCTATATAGTGTTCCACTGTTTTGTGATAACACTAGTGCTATTTGCATTGCCAAAAACCCCGTGCAACATTCTAGAACTAAGCACATTGATATTAGGTATCACTTTCTCCAAGATAACGTTGAAAAAGGAAACATTGTGCTTCACCATGTGGATACCGAACAACAATTGGCTGACATTTTTACAAAACCTTTGGATTTCACTCGTTTTTGTTACATTCATAGTGAAATAGGGGTTATGCATCCTCATGGCTTAAATTGAGGGGGAGTTTTTGAAACTTGGGAAGTCTATGTGTGGATCTGAAATAAAAATAATATGAGCATAGTATTTCATACATATATGACTTCGTGATTCCTTTTACATGCTGAAAGTTCTTACTACATTACTCGTGTTATACATTTTGTAGTTTTTGCCATGTCTAGTAATTGGAATAATTACTTACACTAAAACTGGTCATGGTCGAACTTTCTTGCTGTTTTGAACTTGTTACATGTTCACAAGTGCTTTTAATCATTAAGAATTCATCAAGTAATCAACTCACATGTTGAGTTTTTATGAACAAATATAAATTGAGAAAAGATCAAGAGAATATGCATGCATCGCACTTCTTCTTTTGAGATGACTTATCATTGCACTTAGATATGAACTTGAAGAAGTTGTGTATGACTAAAACCATGTCCTTAAGCTTCTGATTGTCAAATGACATAGGCTTGGCTTGGTTGGTTAGAATAAGGCAAATGCGCATATAATCTCTTGAAAATATCATATGATCTAAATTTATGCTTTAAAAAATAATAAAATGCAGCAACTAGTGTCATGCTTTCAGGTTTTGAAATAGTTAAGTTTGTGAGATCATGACTTGCTTAAATTGAAAATTACATTTGATCTCTAGCATGGCTTACACTACTTTATGTATTTCATTGATGTGATAATGTAAGGTACTTGATAGTAGGACTTGGATGAGTTTTGTTTTATATATATGTTATAATATGCTCATAACAATTAAAATTTCTCTTGCTGAATACATTGTCAAAGGGGGAGAGATAAGCATGAAGAGAAAGAGAATATGTGCATAAGGAGAGATAATAAAGGGGGAGAGATAATTTTTTTTTGGATTTTCTTCTCATTTTACTTTTTATTTACAAAGGGGGGGAAACTGTTTTCAAAACTTTTAATTGAATAAGCCAATGTTCGGATTTTAAATGGTGTTGCCAATGCATTCATCAAGGGGGAGATTGTAAGACCTATGTGTGCTGAATACATTGGCTTGTAGTGAATACACTTGGCTTTGATGATAGAAGTTTTGAATATCACCCAAACACCTTTTTATCAAGGTCCGACTCTAGCTCTGAGATACGGCAAGGACCGACGGTAGGTCCGGCTTGGTTTGGGTAGCTCCGGTTACGTTCAATGCTAGGTCCGACTAGCTTTGGTCAGCTCCGATGAAGTTTTGTATTTAGCTCCGACATGTCTTTGATAGCTCCGACGTGTTTTTGCTAAAGCTCCGAAGTTAATTTTTCTAGCTCCGGTTTTTGGGATTACTAGTTCCGATTAGTTTTGGTTAGCTCCGGCGCTAGGTCCTGCTAGTTTTGTAAGCTCCGGCAGGAGCTTGGTTGTACTAGTTTTGGTAAGCTCTGGCGCTAGGTTATACTAGCTTTTGTTAACTCCGGCTCAAGGTCCGGGTTGCTCTGGGATGGTCCGGAACTTGACCTCAGTGCTTCGGCTTTTCATTTGCAATGTTTCATACTTGCTTTACATTTTTGGAAAGCTTGCTTAGTATTTTTTACTAAGTTTTTGGTGCGTTTTGGATGATTTGGCTGATATCGTTTTGCTATGCTTTGCAACATGCTTATGTGAGGTTCTCACATAAGGTGTTGTGTTCGGAACTAACTTGAGTCAAGTCGAGGACTTGGGCTCGTATGTATTGGTTGTTTATTCATGTGCAGGTGTTGCTTGAGTTCAAGACATGGCTGGTGACGGGATCCATTGGACTAGTCTCAGGGAGGAGATGAGGTTCCAACAACCAAATTCAGGAGGAATTGTGGTTGAGCTGATCAGGAGGTTGCGCAGCATGATTGAATCAAGAACAATGCATATGAAGGTATCGTAGACATCATTGGAAGATGTTTGCACATGTGCAAGGAGTGCATGGACGTGGCTGCATGGTTCTGAGACGTGATGAAGAGATGTGGATGTAAAGAATTGGTCGGAAAGGTCCAACCGACTAGGTTATGGACTCAGGCTGCGGCTGAGTCGGGTTTGACTCAAATATGGAAATATTTGAGTTGGTTATGATAGTATTTCGTGTAGGTCACGAATTTGAGTTGTTTAGGAATGTGGTATACGTTCCTAAGGTGTTTGGAAGTCTTAAGATTGCTTCTATCTGCGTATAGAAGAATCTTGAGCAGTTATGGAAAGTTACGATTCGTGATCTGAGTAGGATTGGAGTCCTAGTTGATATTGGGTTGGCCTAAGGGCTGGTTATATAAGCAAGGGAGCCCAGAGCTCGTGAACAAGAATTTGGGGCTGTTCCTCTTGTGTTCTATTGAATAAAATTCGTAGTTTTAAGGAACTTTAGTGCCTTGTTCGTCCGACTTGTTCCAGACAAGTTTTACTCGTCGAGTTTCTGGACAGCACTACCTTTCATCGGTGGTTTTATCATAACTCAAGTTTTACAGATCCCATTGACGTGATTCTTTTTGGGTTGTCTTCACAACTTGATTGTCTATCATCTGTCAAAATTTCACAGTCATTGGATTTTTGGTTTTTGATCTACACGAGTTTCTTTGTAGCATTCCAGAAACTGTTTTTCTCAGGTAGGTCAGATTGGCCTTTGTTAGATCTTTCGATCATAACTTGAGTTTTTCTTGGCGGATTTGAGTGATTCTTTTTTGCGTTGTCTTCGTGACTTGATTCTCTCTGATATTTATCACTTTTGTCACGGTGAAACACGTTTAGATTAGTCTCACACACGATTTCTTTAACAGATCGTTTTTCTGCCGAAAGGGTTTGGGGTTTAATTGTTTCCGCTGCGTAAGATTTTTAAATCTACCATTCACCCCCCTCTGGTAGATTTTCACGTGCTCTTCAATCCTACACACTCCTTGACAACCTGCAAGCCGTCTTCGACAAGCTGCGCATAACGCGCACAAGGCTAAACTTGGACAAATGTGTCTTTGGGGTTAGCTCCGGAAAGCTCATTGGATTCTTGGTGACTCACCGAGGAATTGAGGCAAATCCGGCGAAGATCAAGGCTATTGAAGAGATGCGGCACCTAGCCCGCGTTAAAGATGTCCACATGCTAACTGAATGTCTAGCTACGCTTAGCCGGATCATCTCAAGACTGGCAGAGTGGGCACTTCCCATCTTCAAGCTATTGAGGAAGTTCGGGTCATTCCATTCGTTTGAAGAAGAAAAAAAGGCATTCCAGGAGCTCAAGCAGCTCGTCACCACACTACCAATCTTGGTAGCTCAGGATCCTAGTGAGCCTCTTTTGCTTTAAATTTTGGCAACTACAGAGGTTGTCAGTATGGCCCTGGTTGCGGAGAGACCGGATCCATCTTCAGTTCAGAAGTCCAGATCCCTTGAGAGGGTCCGGAGCTACCTGAAGGCGATTCTGGGTCCCAGCCCCCAGGCGCGGATCCTAAAGGCAAGCTGCCCAAGGATCAACCTCTCTCATCCAAGGGAGTTCTCACAGCTGATCAAGAAGAAGATCCTGACCCCTCTGGGAAGGTCCAGGTAGCTCAAGAAGAAGGTCTGAACCCCTTTGGGAGGGTCCGGGTTGATGAAGAAGAAGCTCTGGGCCCTTTTGGGAAGGTCCGAACCGTCCAACGGTCAGTGTACTTCATCAGCGAAGTAGTACATGACGCCAAGACTCGATACATTGAGATGCATAAACTGCTCTATGCAGTTCTTATTGCCTCAAAAATGCTTCATCACTACTTCCAAGCCCACAAAATATCAGTGGTAACTTCTTATCCACTATGCTATATTGCATACCCCCAACTCTACAGGAAATATTGCAATGTGGGCAGCGGAGCTGGTAGAATTCGATCTCAAATTCTTACCTCGACATGCTATCAAGAGTCAGGCATTGGCTGACTTCGTGGCGGAGTGGACCCCTTATTCATGAAATCCAGGGGGCCACAGTGAGCAGAAGCCGGAACCCAAGGTCACACAGTCTTCACCGAGCCTCACTGGACTCTCTATTTCGACAGCTCTGTGCAGAAGCAGGGGGCCGGAGCTAGGATCCTTCTCCTTGCTTCGACCGGGGAGAAGGTCAAGTACATGGTACACCTTGACTTCAAGACAACCAACAACATGGCGAAGCATGAAGCTCTCATCTACGGACTCAAGGTGGCTCTATAATATGGCATCAAGCAGTTGCTGGTGAAGGGTGACTTGCAACTCATCATCAAGCAAGTCAAAGGTGAATGCAGTTGCGACAAACCTCAACTCACTGCTTACCTCCTTGAAGTGCAAAAGCTGCAAACACGTCCTGGACCTCTGCCATGTCTAGCGTCTCAACAACGTTGAAGGTGATGAACTCTCGATGAAAGCTTCAACCGGATCTCAAGCTCCCGATGGAGTTTTTGTCAGGAGATTCTCAGGATCTGCCGCTCATCCTGCCGAATTGAGCAAGGGGGTGAGACAAGCACCCAGAAGCTGGCGGTCCCGGTGGCCCTGTTACCATGGCGCCCACCAAGGATTGTAGGTGCAGGAAGCTCCGAGCAACCCAACACGCAAGATCCAGCAACTCATGTCAGCTCCAATGCACGCATCTCAGAGATCCAGGTCTACTTGAAAGGCAATATCCTTCCTAAAGACGGTGCTTCCGCTGACCAAATTGTCATATTGGCTAAAAGATACACGTTGGTAGAAGGGGATCTCTACCGACGTGGTGCCAACGGCGTTCTAATGCGGTGCATTGCCCGGGAAGAAGGCTGCGAGCTCCTCGCAGAAATCCATGGAGGCGAGTGTGGGAACCATGCATCTTCCCGCACGTTGGTTGGTAAAGCCTTTCGACACAACTTTTACTTGCCTACAACACCCCAAGATGCAGTTGAGCTGGTAAAAAAGTGTGAAGCATTCCAGTTCCACGCGAAACAGATTCACACACCAGCCCAATCACTGCAAATGATACCTCCTACATGGCCATTCGATGTGTGGGGGATGGACATTTTGGGACCTTTCCCAAAAGCCGTCGGAGGTTACAGGTTCCTGTACGTCGCCATCGACAAGTTCACTAAGTGGCCAGAAGTTACTCCAGTTGTGACAATTAACAAGCAATCTGCAAACAAGTTCTTGAAGTCCATAGTCTTTAGATTTGGAATTCCGAACAGAGTCATAACTGACAACGGAACCCAATTCACAAGTGCAACATTCCAAGAGTATTGCAAAGATCTCAACATACAAGTCATCGAGGCATCAGTAGCTCACCTGACAAGTAATGGCCAAGCTGAGAGAGCAAATGCAGAGATATAAAAAGGACTCAAGACGCGCACATATGAGCATTTGAAGAAACACGGAGCCAACTAGATAGAGGAGCTTCTGTCTGCACTGTGGGCGAGCAGGACAACACCTAACCGGTCAACTGGAGATACACCTTTCTTCTAGGTTTACAGAGCTGAAGCAGTTCTTCCTCCGGAGATCACCATGGGGTCTCTCCGGGCCCAGACCTTAGACGAAGCCGCGCAGGACAAGCTTCGGCGTGAAGACCTAGACCTCGTCGACGAGGGAAGGTGCCAAGCGGCTGTTCAGAATGCACGATACCGCCAGGCACTCCAGGGCTATCATCAAAGGCATTTGCGTAACCGACAGCTCGAAGAAGACGGTCTGGTCTTACGAAGAATACTAACTCGAGAAGGGATGAATAAACTCTCCCCCGGCTGGGAAGGTCCCTTCAGAGTGATCAAAGTTTCCTGTCCCGGATGCGTCCACTTGGCAACCGAGGATGGGACCACTCTTCTCAATCCATGGAATATCCAGCACTTCCATAAGTTTTATGCTTAGTTTCATGGAGGTGAGTCTGTACTTAAACATAATGTAAATTATAGAGTCTTTGGACAAAGTCGGGTAGGTCCTAGACAAAAAGCACACTTAACTTGGTCATTGTACTTTAAGTGTAGCTTACCTACCCTTGGTTAGAACAAGATGAATATCACACTTAGCTTGGTTCCATACTCTAAGTGTGTCCTTGTCCCCTGTAATTCGAGCCTATAATGAAAAACATTTTGGTGTGAAAACAGACTCCGCGTGCATTAATTTTGTACAGACTCGTAACTTTTTATATCTTTTCCTTCTTGTCTATAACGAAGTTGTGCAATTCTTTTTGAGATTGTGTCCGGGTTATTCATATGGTATACAAGTTACATTGATGATCTTCTCTCGGATCTTAGCATTGCTAGACGGTCTACTCGCCTGAAAACCAAAGCCAATGACACGCCCGGAGTGTGCTATCGACTTAGACTGCTCAGGCACCCTAAGTACGCCACTCTACCTATATCCTGGCAGGTCTCAGTAGGGCGAGTCCGGAAAGCATTTGGATCTAAAGAGATTTTATCAATATACTTATTATCATGTTGAATTCCTTGGGATCTAAAATTCAAATAAGGACAGTAAGCCGCAAACAAATAATAGACAAGAGGACGAATTTTACTGCTTTTCTTGTTTTTAATGTGCAGGAAAATCGAACGTTCAATGGTGATTTGCTCGATGATGGTGGATGCTGCCGGAGCACTTACCTCCGACAACCCCCAGGGGGCCCGTCGTCGACGTTCTATACGTTGACAGTGGGCGCCGTCGAAGCCAGGAAGCTCCGACAACCCCTAGTGGGCCGACATCGATGTTTTATACGTTGACAGTGGGCACCGTCGAAGCAAGGAAGCTCCAACAACCCCAAGGGGACCCGCCATCAACGTTCTATACGTTGATAGTCGGCATTGTCGAAGCCAGGAAGCTCCGACAACCCCCAGAGGGCCCACCGTCGATGTTCTCACTACAAGGATTCCACCCTGTTGCCACGATTAAACTGCAACGAATACTAAATCGTTGCAGTAAGCTTGGTCTGTTGCCATGATTCACTAGTTCGTGGCATTAGCATCTATCGCCACAGAACACGATCGTTGCATTAGGATCTGTTGCAACGATTCACTAGTTCGTGGCATTAGGATCTATCGCCATGAATCTGTTGCCACAATTCGCTAGTTCGTGGCATTAGCACTATCGCCACAGAACACAACCGTTGCATTAGGATCTGTTGCCATGATTCACTAGTTCGTGGCATTAGGATCTATCGCCACGAATCTGTTGCCACGATTCACTAGTTCGTGGCATTAGCATCTATCACCACGGAACACGACCGTTGCATTAGGATCTGTTGCCACGATTCACTAGTTTGTGGCATTAGCATCTATCGCCACGAATTTGTTGCCATGATTCACTAGTTCGTGGCATTAGCATCTATCGCCACAGAACACGACCGTTGCATTAGGATCTGTTACCACGATTCACTAGTTCGTGGCACTAGCATCTATCACCATGGAACATGACCGTTGCATTAGGATCTGTTGCCATGATTCACTAGTTCGTGGCATTAGCATCTATCGCCACGGAACACGACCGTTGCATTAGGATCTGTTGCCACGATTCACTAGTTCGTGGCATTAGCATCTATCGCCACAGAACACGATCGTTGCATTAGGATCTGTTGCCACGATTCACTAGTTCGTGGCATTAGGATCTATAGCCATGAATCTATTGCCACAATTCACTAGTTCGTGGCATTATCATCTATCGCCACGGAACAAGATCGTTGCATTAGGATCTGTTGCAACGATTCACTAGTTCGTGGCATTAGGATCTATCGCCACAAATTTGTTGCCACGATTCACTAGTCGTGGCATTAGCATCTATCGCCACGGAACCCGATCGTTGCACTAGGATCTGTTACCACGATTCACTAGTTCGTGGCATTAGGATCTATCGCCACGGAACACGATCGTTGCACTAGGATCTGTTGCCACGATTCACTAGCTCGTGGCCTTAGCATCTATCGCTACGAATCTGTTGCCACGATTCACTAGTTTGTGGCATTAGGATCTATCACCACGTTACCCGATCGTTGCACTAGGATCTGTTGCCATGATTTACTAGTTTGTGGCCTTAGGATCTATCGCCACGAATCTGTTGCCACGATTCAGTAGTTCGTGGCATTAGCATCTATCGCCACGGAACCCGATCGTGGCATTAGGATCTGTTGCTACGATTCAATAGTTCGTGGCATTAGCATCTATCGCCACGAAACACAAACGTTGCATTAGAAACTTATGCCACGATTCACAAGTTTGTGGCGATAGTATCTATCGCCACGAAACACAATCGTTGTATTAGGATCCGTTGCCACGAAATACCAGTTGGTGGCGTTAAGATCTATCGCTACAGAACACAAACTGAATTACATATAGTGTTCACGTACAGCTAGCTCACACAGTACCTATATGAAAAAATCATCATCTTCACTGTCCTCCCTCAATATTGGAGGTACAATACCATCATTGATATATATCATCATCGTCGTGGTCGTCGTCGTCGTCATCTTCATTTGAAAGAGCGGAAGCATCACCGGTTGCTCCGTTAATGTCATTCCTATCCCATGTGGTCATATCCTCATTTATATCAGTAAGTCGTCGATCATCAAATAATGTCTCAGCCTCCATCGTCTCAGTGACATTATTTCCACTGTCTCCAGGGGGCATGGCAAAAAGGTATCTTGGCATCGTTTTAACAACTGTAGCCCATTTAGGTTGCTTCACACTCCTAACGTAAAAAACTTGTTCTGCTTGGGTGGCTAGAATGTAAGGCTCATACTTAAATTGAGAAATAGTAGGGTCCACATAAATCATTCCGTATCGATCCATTTTGTAGCCTCTACTTTGGCTCTGACCGAAACGAGTCCGATCAAACCATTCACATTCAAATAACATAACCTCTTGATTTTTTTTCGAAATCAACAGAAATCATTTTCTTGTTTACTCCATACCACTCATGATCACCATCCTGAACAACAACACCCTCCGCCCTCCGCCCTCCGCCCCAACTCAACTCTATTTTTAGCTTTGGTCAACCTTACCTTTGATCAATGATTTCTTGCCTGGTCCTTATCCTGATCATCAAGGTCTCGGTTTATTCGCCCACCCCTAATTTACGTAGTAGTAGCATATGGGATATACATATTTCTTCTCCATGTTTTTTCGCAAAACTATTTAGTGATATATCCTATGTGCATATTACATTGGTAAAACTAAGGTAAAGTATAAAAATTTTTCAAAGGGAGGTCTTAGGTTTCGTCAAATCTATCTTTGAGATTTACGCAATTTTGATCTGTTTTAACAATACAAGAATTGTACTTTTAGATTCACCATGAAAATAATTACATAATATACAATATAGTACTACATGTTATTGAAGTTAATAAATTCCATATAAATCATTTCTCAAATTTAATTAGTTCGACCAAAACAGAAATAGAGTTGAGTTGGGGTGGAGGAAGTATTATACGTTGTTGTTTGCTGCATAAGGTTTCGTCCTTCATTCAAGCCGTAGCCATTTGTACAGGCGGCTGATGCGACCGGGCGCACTGAGCTTACGTGCGCGCCAGTCACTAAGGCGCCTTAAACGCGCGCATCGCATGCACATCTTTGAATTCAATTGGAACCGATTCGCGTCCCATCACCACTACTGCGCGTGTCGAGAGACGAACAACCAGGTGGGTTCAAATCCCCTGCAGTACTACAGGTGCAGTAGACATGGCTGACATGAGGGTCCCACATGGTGTGGGACCCACATGTCAGCCACCTCTACTGCACCTGCAATACGGCAGAGGCCCCACCACTCAGTTGTAGTAACCGCAGTGCAGTTACTGCAGGGGATTTCGTCTACGCTATAAGATCACCCAGGCGCGCCATCGTCTTCTCCGCACAACCACTCTTCCTCTCTTCCCAAAACCGCGCCAAGAACACCATGGCTGACAAGACAACGCCGCCGCCAAGCCCGCCGAAGGACGCCAAGGGGAAGCGTCCCCGACCGGACCCCCCCTCCCCCCCGGACTTGGAGTGGGCTTGGCGTGCGATGTATTTGACAATACATCGCGCTCCATGCGTCACCTTGGGCTTGGTCCCCTTCCAGAGTATGTTGTCATGGGGACCACGAGCTACTTCGTCTTCGGCATGATGCACTTGGCCGGTCGCCTCGACGTCCTCTGGGAGACGCTGGCGGACGAGCTCGGCATCGCCGTCCGCGACAACCTGGTGGCAGCGATGTCCAGGAAACTAGGCTTCCCGTCTCTGCCGCGGGAGTCGCCCCCGCCCAGCCAGGAGCCCAAGGAGGAGGAGGAGGAGAAGGAGAAGTAGGTGGAGCAAGGTGGAGAAGTAGTTTTTTTCTTGTTCTTAGTTGTGTTGTTTATCTTTTCTTGTTTGTAGTTTGTGTTTTTATTTTTTCCTGTTTGTAATGTATCGTCTTAAGGTAATGAACTTTATATTTCTGTTCATTGGTGCGCAAAAATAGTTCTAATGTTGCTGTTCTAACGATAAACTAGTGGACTATTTATCTCTTTTATCTTTTAGAATGGAATATATTTCCACTTCCAACTCTACTGAGCTGGAAATCCAGAAAGTGACTATCACCTATATTAGTTTATGTGACAGGACTAGCAGGGAGAAGCCCACTCTCTGTTCAATCCCAACATGGATCCAACATAATGAGCAATCAAACAGCAAAGCACATAGTAAATCACAAAAAATGCAACAACAGTTTCTGGAGTACGTACAACTTTGGCCCAGATTAGATGCTCGTGGGCGTCATTGCAAAAGGGTGAAGACAAAAAAGACTTGATTCCGGATGGCTTGCAAAAACAAACTAGAAGTCAGGGTCATTGAATTTTTTGCCCGATTTGGATTGAGTCTTAGTTATAGACTTCCATAATAATAAAATGTGTCGGGTATTTTAACTTTCACAAGTGTGTCATAAAATGTATTGGGTGTTTTACTTTCACTAGTGTGTCATAAAGTGTACGCCGGCCACGTATCCTGATCCAACCGTACAACTTCAAATAAAGGAGGGTTAGAGCATCTCCAACCCCTTTGTTATTTTTGGTTTGCTATTCTTTCAAATGACAAATATGCTATCCACATTTAGCATCTCATTACATGAGCATCTCCAACCCGTTTGCTATATGATGTGCTATATTAATTTTTTTTATATTTTATTAGTATATAATAATTATTTAAAAAATAAAATAACATTTTTGCAATGGCTATATTGTAACGGTTGTATTTATAACGACTATTTTCAATGGTTATGTTTCTAACGACTATTTTTCAACAGATGTATTTCCAACGGCTAATTTTCAACGACTATTTTACAACGGAACAACGATAATGTACCGGAAATCGGGAATAGCAAACCGGATAGCATTTGCTACTAGTAGCACACCGAGAGCTCCATATATAGAAAATGGCTAAAAGTAGCAATCCTAATAGCAACCGGTTGGAGATGATTTTTACTCTAGATTTGTTAAATAATAGGATAGCACATCATATAGCTAATGGGTTGGAGATGCTCTTTTAGCCATTACCTATATGGTGTGATATCCTATTATTTAGCAAATTTAGAGAAAAAATCATCTCATACCCGTTTTCTATTAGGATTGCTACTTTTAGCCATTTGCTATATGGAGCTCTCGGTGTGCTACTAGTAGCAAATGCTATCCGGTTTGCTATCCCCAATTTATGCTACATTATTGTCGTTTCTGTTGCAAAATAGTTGTTGAAAATTAACCGTTGGAAATACAACCGTTGAAAAATAGTCGTTAGAAATATAACCATTGAAAAATAGCCGTTAGAAATGCAAACGTCACAATATAGCCGTTGCAACAATGTTATTTGAATTTTAAAATAATTATTACATATTAATAAAATATGAAAAATTTTAATATAGCACATCATATAGCAAACGGGTTGGATATGTTCATAGAATGAGGTGCTAAATATGGATAGCATATTTGATATTTGAAAGAATAGCAAACAAAAAATAGCAAACGGGTTGGAGATGCTCTTAGAGGATTGGTGGAAAATAATACGAATTTATAAGAAAAAGGAGAAGAAGAAAAAGGATGGTGCGCGTTTTGATACATGAATCGTGACACTACTGACATCCATCTTCATTGGCCAGTTCCCAATTCCGCTGATCTCTCCAGCATGTATTCGCACTAGCTACTCTCTGGTGATTGGACCCAGTGTATCCCGTGGCCCACCCGGCATAGCCAGTGGGTGGGCTCCTGAGAAATGTTGTTGTTGTTGTACATGGTGTTTGGTTGAGACCATGCAACTTGTGGTCATAATGATAAGAATTAAAAATTAGAAAGAGTATATAAGATTCAAAAATCTTCATTACTCTCTTTACTCCGCGCTCGGGCCCGTCAAGTTCAGAAACTCCTCCGCTCATATTGTAACTGCATCAGTTATATATCCAGTCCCATTTCCAATTAAAATCCAAACAAAAGGTGTAGACGAAGGTTTTGCACAAGAGAGAGTTGCGTTGTGCCGCCGCAGACGGCAACCGTAGGGACGACAAGGAGAGAGACCCAATGGCGGGGACTCAGGTGTACAACATGACGTTCGAGGAAGACGTGATCACCACCATCGTGATGTCCTCCGGCAAGGCCGTGGAGGACTGGCTCGACGAGGTCCTCTCCGTCCACCGTCGGCGCCTTCACAAGCTCGTCGTCGAGCTCGACGTCGAGTGGTGCCCCAGCTACTCCGCTGACCAGAACCTCGTCGCCGTTCTGTAGCTCTGCGGCTGCCACCGCTGCCTCATCTTCCAGGTCATCCACGCTGACTACTTCCCCGACGAGCTGGAAGATTTCCTCGGCGATTCTGACTACCGCTTCGTCAGCGTCGGCGTTGAGGGTGATGCCGACAGACTTTGGAAGGACTGGCAGCTAAAGGTGGCCAAAACGATGGACCTGGCCGAGCTCGCAGCGGAGGAGATGGATCGCCCGAGCCTCCACGCGCGGGGCTGAAGGACATCGCGAGCG
Source organism: Tuctoria greenei (assembly GCA_036927565.1). Lineage (NCBI taxonomy): Eukaryota > Viridiplantae > Streptophyta > Magnoliopsida > Poales > Poaceae > Tuctoria > Tuctoria greenei. Next base: position 28,239,488 of record JAYESD010000012.1, read on the forward strand.
CCATGATGAGCACCGACATGGAGTAGCCTTACGGGGTGAGGACGAGCAACTGGGACGCGTACAATATCTCCGCCGAGCAGATCAGCTATGCGTGCATCGACGCCTTCATCTCCTTCGAGTTCGGCCGCAAGTTGCTCTCCAAGGACTACTGATCTTTCCACCGAGTTTGCGAATCGGCTGCCGTCGATCATCCCGGCATATGGAATTCGTAGGTGCATCACTCAAGTTCTAGCTTTTGTGCTTGTGCGCCCAATCTCTCATAAAATTATTTTTTCTTGAGGAAACACTATATGTTGCTTTTAAAAACATGCATGTTATTTCACATGCATCGAGGTCTTTCACATGCATGTTAGTTTTCTATGCATGCTATGCCCCAAACATGATCAACGAGCCTCAAACATGACGATCTCTCAACAAAAAAGAGAACATGTAACGTCATCAAACATGATCGAGGTCTTTCACATGTATGTTAGATGTACATATGCTACATCCCAAACATGTATTCCAAGAATAGAATAATATTTCCTACCATGTATATATATTTCTATATTTATCATATTCTCTACCATGCATGTGTGTATGCTCTCAACCTACAGTATCAGTATATGACAGTTTAACTATCACACTAATGAAGAATATTATCCTGTCATCAGTAGAGATAACAAATTTGACACAAGGATGTTCCCTCGACGGTACGAGGATAGAATGTGGACTACCATCGTCTAATAAGCACACAGCTCTCACTACGTACGTATGTGGTTCATCATATTAATGGATCGCATGCTGCCATTATGTATCGCTGTACTCGTCTTTTGAAGAAACAACAGGCGTAGGCGCTAGCCGCTACGTGCTCTAATTTTAGGAACAAATGAACAGACTTGTGAAACACTTGCGATAACCGAGAGGAGGCGAACCGCTGTTTGGAGTAACTCTGACCGACGATTCAAAAGCACAATTTTTGAAGCGTCCGATCATCACCACTCACACGCTTAGACGATGACCCGCTATAAAGACACACCTTCCTCTTCTTCTCCGCCGCACCTCTCGATCGATTTTAGCCTCCAAACTTCTCCTCTTGCTTCTCCGCCGCACCACCGTCGACCACCTCTCGCTCTTTGTTCGCACCTCTGTTGCCGCATGAATGGGTAGCCCCGCACCAAAGTGCTCCAGGTCATCGACGTCCTCCGAACATCCTTCTCCGTTTCTGTCGCCGCCAAGGCCGGTGGAACTGGAGGCAGCGCCCGCACCTCCTCCACTCCCGTCTCTGCCCGCGGCACCCGCACCTCTTCCGTCCGACTATGAAGAGACTGTCCGCCTCATGGAGGAAAGCATCGACAAACTCGACGGCAAGCTTAAGGAGGTCACCGGAAGCCTGTTCCCCGCCGACGTGAAAGCAAAAGCGCTCGACAAAATGGCGCAGGATGTATTTCACAATACATCTCACTCCTGTTGCCGACTGGGACTTGGTGTCCTTCCCCACCATGCCAGCATGGACTCTGTCGGCTACTACATCTTCGGGTTAGGATTTGTTGCCGCTCGTCTCGACTGCTTCTACGACACGATCGGTGAGGAGGCCGGGGAGGGGTTTCGCGAGCAACTCGTGGAGGCAGTCAGCCGGATGAAGTTCGATTTGGTGTTGGAGGATGCTCCGTCAGTGGTTGCAGTGGAGGCGGAGTCGCCAACGGCAGAAGCGGAGGCGGAGGCACCGCCGGCGTAGGCGGCGGCAGCGGCGGAGGTGGACAAGTCCTCCTCCGAGTAGAGTAGGATGAGTAGTAGTTTTTTTCTTTTGTTTTCTATGTGTTTTTTTCTTGTTTGTAATATATGTGTTGTTTTTATGTTAATGAAAAATGTCCTTTATTTTATGTTCATGAACAATGTGTCCTACTCCAGTACATGCACTAACGAAAAACTCCTCCTTTTATCGAAAAACATCGCATATGGAAGATTAACACATTAGTAATATTATACTGTATCTAATAAATACTCCCTCCTTATTCTTTTATTTGACGTTTTGGACAAAGCATTGAACTAACATTAGTAGGACGTGACCACCCCCATCCACTGGCCTGGCCCTAGGCAGTAGCACACAAATTTTCTGCGACCCTGCCGCACAACATCGTGCATAATAGTGGGAGCGAGACACGTGGGATTTCCATCCTTCGGTGTCCAGACAACAAACCCAGCGCAAAGCGAAGGATCTCAGCGGGATTTATATGGGACGGCGTGCAGGGCAGGGACGCACGCGCGACGTTGTGCGGCAGGGCCGCAGAAAATTTATTTCCGCCCGCCTAGCCCCATAGCTGTGTTTGGGAGCACAGTTTTTCAATACTAAAGTTTTGGAAACCATAGTTTTTAAAATTACATGGCAATACCAAAGTACGTTTTTCAGTAACACAGTTTTGTAATACAACAATTTTGCAATACATAGGACTGTTTGGTTGACAAACACCATTCTGTAAAAAATACCATAGTAATCTCAAATACCACGGTATTGCTAACTGCTCTAAAACTCCAAAAATACCGTGCTCCCAAACACCAAAATTGAATTCTCTGCGGCCCTTCCGCACACAGCCGTCTCTGTGCGACCCTGCCCAGATTGTTGCCACGTACGTTCAAGCTCCAAATCTTACAGCCAAGTGCGCACTGCACAGTTCCCGCGACTGTACCACTCTGGCCTGATGATTGCCACGTATGCGAGCGCACCGAATCTTGCAGGGCGCATGGGCACACACGAACTCCACGTCCGAACTTTGCTCAGCGATCCAAATAACTCGGCGCTTGGTGTGCACGATCCATCATCATGTGCACGAATAAAATTATGAAATTATCAACTTTGATGATTCAATAATCCAATCAAGTTTCATCCAACCCACCAACAAAAAATTGGATCGTCCAGTCCATCCAACCAAACGTTAATTTGGATGATCCAAGACATAAAGAAATGGATGATCTATCTCCAATTGAACTCGACGTCAAACCAAACGCAATTGATGACTGAGCACTTTTTCACATGTCACTAGAGTGTACGCACAAATAAAAAATACACAGCCTCAACACCGGGTTTAGGGTGCATCGTGGACTAACCACATGACCCGGCCAAACACTCACGTAATTACCATACACCTGCAAGAGCAACTACCTGGCCGCATCCTTCGCATACGAACGGCAACGCCGACCAACATATACTTTTTGTACTAGGTACAAATAATTTTCCTTGTCCATGAGCCAATAAACAAGCTCTTCTGATGCGGCTTTTGTAGTTAAAAATTGAACTACGACAAAGCGACAAGTTCATGGAGACGGGGGAGTACATATGATCATCGTCGTCTCTCTCACATGCATGTTAATTATAGATGTCCATGCATGCTACCCTACGCCCCAAACATAGGATGATCAACGAGCCAAACAATATATATACATATATATATATAACATGTTAGTTGTCACGCCCAACATGATCAACGAGCCTCAAACTATATATGACGATGTTTCAACAAAAAACAGAGAAAACACGTAATAATGTTGTCATCAAACATGATCGTCGTGAGGTTTTCAAGTGCATATGTTACTTATCCGTGCATGCTTGCTACACCCCAAACATGATCAACGAGTCTCAAATATGACGATCTTTCAACAAAATTAGAAAACACTTACGTCATCAAACATGCATGATCGAGGTCTTTTGCATGTCAAACAGAAAACATGAACGAGGGTTTGTGATATATATATATATATATATATATATATATATATATATATATATATATATATATATATATGTATGTATGTATGTATGTATATATACATATATATATATATATATATATGTATTTATATATATATATATATATATATATGTGTGTGTGTGTGTGTGTGTGTGTGTGTGTGTGTTAATGAATGTATGAATGTGTGGTGTGTTTGTCGTCTTGTACTTTTTTCTTGTGTTTTCTGACGATCTTTCAACTATATATATATATATATATACACATGACGATCTTTCAAAAAATAAGAGAAAACGCGTAATGTCATGAAACATGATTGAGGTATTCTGCGTGACAAACTGAAAAAAAAATTGCAACATTGCATATACCTTGGGCCGGTGGGCCCTTTGCGTGTCAAAATTAAAAACTGGAACTGAAAAACTGAAACACCGCCGGACCGACCTACAAAGTATGCCAGGTGGGCCACTGCATACCCTGGACCCTTTACATGTCAAACTAAAAAACTGCGTGTGAAGCGGAGATGGAAGCCAACCGCGGTTTGGATTAATTCGAAAGCGCAATTTTTGAAGTGGCTGATCATATCCACTCGCACGAGACGAGGACCCGCTATAAAGGCACACCTGTCCTCTTGTGTCTCCACTGCACCACTCCATCTCCATCGATCGTAGCCTCCAAACTTCTCTTCCTTCACCGCCGCACCATCGCTGACCACCTCTCGCTCTTTCTCCACAACTCCATCGCCGCACAAATGGGTAGCCCCGCACCAAAGCGCTCCAGGCCGTCGACGCCCTCCGAACCTACTTCTTCTCTGTTTCCGTTGCAGCCAATGCTGGTGGAACTGGAGGTGGCGCCTGCACCTCCTCCGTCCCCTTCTCCACCCGCGGCGCCCGCACCTCCTCATCCCGTTTGGGTTCAGGAGACTGTCCACCTCGTCGAACACCACTTCGATGAACTCGATCGGCGCCTGAAGGAGGCCATCGAGCACCTTTCCGCCACCGCCGGGCGAGCAAAAAAGCTCGACATATTGACGCGGGATGTATTTTCTGATACATCTCGCTCGTGTGAGCGTCTAGGTCTTGAGAAACTTCTCGTCTGCACCATCATGGACACCGCCGGCCACTACTGCTTCGGGTTAGGGTTTGTGGCCGATCGTCTCAACATCCTCTACGAGACGATGAGGTGGCTGGGGTGGAGGGCCGCCAGCATCTTCTGCGGACCGTCGCCCAGAAGCTTCAGACTCAATTGCCGGAGGAGGCGGCAGCAGCGGCAGCAGCGGCGGAGGAGGAGGCGGCGGCAGCAGCGGCGGAGGTGGAGGTGGAGGAGATTTCCGACGACTCCGAGTAGAGTAGTATTTGTAGTTTTTATTTTTCTTGTCTTCTATGTGCTTTCGTAGTTCTTGTTTGTAATATGTGTTGTTTCTATTTTAATGATAAATATCTTTTCTGTTCATGAACAATGCGTCTTATGCAATATCAAAAAACATCTCCTTTCTGAAAAAGAGGCGAGATAATTTTTGTTCAATGTCCAGCCAAGAATTCATTGTGTTGCGACAATCAACGACTCTTGGTTGAAACTCCATTGAGATCGTGGTTGAGGCTGCGTTTCTCCTCTTTTTTGTTCTTTCACTCAATTTTTTTCATTTGTAGTCGGCGCATGGGAAAATGTATTTTTAGTATGTAGTAGTGTATACTACATGTTATCGTTTCATTGTGATTAATGTTACAAAATGCTGATTATTTACCATCATTTTGTGCACTTGGCTATATTTGCATATCGTTTGCATTAGCACATACGTATACATTTGGCGATTCATATTTTTTTGTACTTTTTTGGAATGTCCCACTAGCTAGCAGATGACTGCTTTTAGATTTTGATCTCCATGCATGGCAACAAAGATGAATTAAGAAGCGAGCAAGTTATCCTAAGATGAAGTCTACCCCTCTTGCTACACGCACCACCCATGTGCAGGAATCGACGCGACATGAGAGTACTTAATCACGATTGGATGCGTGCACAAGGGCACGGCTTGCGTCAAATTCTCCACTCCCGCGAAATTTTTTTCGTTCTACTTGGCGCGCCACATTTGAGATTTTGACAATTCAATTTTCACTATCTACGCTTCCAATTTCAGTCCCGCCTATTATTCTAACCCTATTTCAGCCACGATGAGTATAAATGGAAACATTGGCCTCCGTTTCCAACGCACCGCTGCCCGCCCTTCCGGTGATCTCACAATACTCTAAAATGTGTTGTCTCTCCGTCCTGTGCTCCATACTTGTATTCCTAAGAAATTCCTGTGTTTTCATTTCCCACGGTTTTTACAATATTTCCCCCATGGATCTCGCAGTGACGCATCGAAGCTCTTGGTGGTGTTGACTCCTGGGTACAACGCCGAGCGACCAAGTTTGACGGGCTCTACCGAACCTCTTCGTCGCCGAAACCTCCCTGCGACATCGCATCCCGGACTCTAGTTTTGTGCTAGGTAAACTACACGATCCATGCCGTCTTTTTATAGAGCTATATTGGCTTGGTTGTACACGATCCATGCAGTTTTGGCCTAGTTAAGTTATACACGATCCATCCTGATATACGAAGATTAAATAAATTAACAAAGAAGAAATATGGTCTTTTGTTTCACGAATTTAGTTATGTATATATATATGTATATATATATATATATATGTATATATATATATGTATATATATATATATATGTATATATATATATATATATATATATATATATATATATATATATATATATATATATATATATATACACACACTACATTTGTCCCTAAATAAATGTTGCTCCGACCGCTTATTACGGTAGTTTATTTCTAGTTCAATTCCTGGCCGGGAACGACAAATACTAAAAACCAGAGGTACTAGTATGTAATTTCTTGATTTAGAAGTAAATGACGCACGGGTTATCTGATCAACTACTCCAAATGTTGTACTCTCATTCCTGTTTTACAAATTTGTATTCCTAAGATTTTTAGTTCCCATGGTTTTCACTTTTTTCTTTCTTGTGGCTTTCTCGGATCGTACGTTTTTTTCTATTCTTTCTTTTCTAACTCCTCCATTAGTAACAAACACTGCAGTTTATAGAAAGCACACCGTCCGATCCAATATCTACGTCGATCATGTAATCTGACATTATCACACTGTTATTTGGAATGACTACTTACAATGCTATTTACATTAGGAACAAGATATCAAACCGTGATGCCGTCTACAAGCATTCATGGTGGCCAACAAGCACCTGGTATAACTATAAATGTGCTTACTATCAAAATTAAACAAATTTAGACAACATTAAATCGTTTGCATGGTACGCAGAGAATATTGCAGCACATGATGTTCAGGAACCCCGAGGTTCTTCACTCCCTAGTACTACTACGATGCATGAACCAACAGCAGGTATAGATATACAAACCAGAAATACTCCTTCCGCCCCAGTGTAATTTTACTTTTGGAGCATAAAAAATGTCCCACTCCAACTCTATCCTTGGTAGTAGCTTCCAACTACCCATATCACATCACATTACTACCTGCCTCTCTACCGTGCCATTTGTTTTGGCAGAGCGTGTTAGTTTTTTACTCTACTCCTTTGGCATTGAATTTGGAGCATTTTGAGAGACTACGTTATGTCCTTTAGATATATTGATGATGGGTGTATCATGTTCATTTGCATTCTTTCCTAGCCTATACTAATTGTTTTAGCATTCCTTGCGATTCTACTTTCTTATTAGTACTTAGTCTTTATAGTTAACAGTTCATCAGCCCGTGTGATGATGGTGTGATTTTTTTATGCCTCCACGCTGTGCTCTCTCGCCGTCGGCCACTCCGGCCAGCACCGGCGCCCACGCCCACGCCCTGCTGCTGGTCACTTGAATGTCCTCCCCGATGCGTATCCCTCGCCCATCGCCACGTCCCATCCTTCGCGTGCCATGATTACCCTGCCGCCCGCAAATCCCTGGCCATTACTCACCCTGCCACCAATCCTCCTCGAGAGTTTCGGCGAGACCGAACCCTCGCTTTGTTGAGTGTCGCAAGCTGGCACTATGCAGTACTGCACCTGCAGTAGCCGCCACTGACAAGTAGACCCGATGTCTCATGGGCCCACATGTCAGTGGCAGCTAATGCAGGTGCAGTACTGCGGAGGATCTCAATCCCGCAAGTTGCCTGCCTTACTGTCTTGCATTCGCACCCTGCTACCGCTGGAGTTCATTACTTGCCCTGCAACTAATAATTCTCTTCGAGATGCGCTCCTGCTAATGTCAGACCGAACCGGCGAACCCTATCTTTGTCTAGTCTAGCGTTGCCAGCTGCATGCCCCCTCACAGTCTTGCCAGCTTCGCACATGGACTGAAAATCCTCTGCAGTACTACGAGTGCGTACCGCCACTGACATGTGTACCTGATGGCTCATTTTAGGGTATGAACAGCAACAAAGAAGTCAATAATGTAACCCACCCCATCAAAATAGGTGTCGTTAGGACAGTCCTAACACTGTAGTAGTTCACTTTTAATTCATTTGTGGGCGACAATTAATATAAACCAGGAGGGAGTACTACAGAACAAAATGGTGCTGGCACGATGTGGTCCTCCCACGCTCGTATTTGCCGCACTCGTCCTGAAGATGGTATGAACATCAGACTTTTCTTCTTTTCACACTATTTGTACATGATACTGAACTTGTTCAGGCGGTCATTTGCTTTAATCGTTTACCGTTTGAATCAATGTAATAGAAGGAAGGAAGCTAGGAAGAAGTGTGGCTAAAGGACTTAATGTTGCCAGAATACACTATGCATCCCAAGTTAGTAGAACGCAGCATGTGAAGCTACCAATTCTGTTCTCCGCTAGGTTGGGTGCTGCGGTTGGTATTAATCAGCGACACTTTGTCGATGATGTGGTTATGTTTACAAAAAGACATGCATCCCTCACCGGTGCAACGAAGTGGGCAGAGGTTGGCCATAGTAACAAGAGAGATATAGTACGAGACATTATGGTTAGTGTTGTCACACCCCCACACAAGTATTTTTTTTCTTGTAATCTCCATCCTATACGTTTATAGCAACTTATTATACGATGGACAGGATTCCTAGGACATGGAGGACACACCGGAGAGCGCAAGAAAAATTTTGAAAATTGCTGGTGAGCGCTACAAGGGGTGGCGCTCGACTTTGCATGCCACCTATAAGAGTTATTCTACCGATGAAGAACGTATACGAAACCAGCCTGCTAACGTAACGACACCAAAGTGGTTGCACCTAATAGAATATTATGGGTCTGAGCGATTCAAGGTCAGCTAACTTTTTAATAGCTTCGCATCATACAAAAAATATTTCATTTACTTTCATTCGTGAATTTAATTCTTAAAATTATTGCAGTCAATAAGCAGGACCAATTCTCAAAATCGAAGAAGATAAAAGGCGTGTCTCTTGCTTGGCTCCAAATCCTACGCCCAACTTAGTTATGAGAAGGTATGAAAAATAAATCACGCTTTTACTTTGTGCTGCAAACAATATGTATACCGACATGTTCAAGTTTACTTGTATTTTATGTAGCGAGATCCAAAGACTGGAGAAGAACCCGATGACATACAACTGTGGGACGCAAGCCATTTATTGAACGGTAACTGGACAAACAAGCTGGCAGAAGCTGTACATGTGAGTAACACTTCAAACAATCCCTAATTAAATAAATATTTGCAAATTACCTGTGACTTTTCTTTTCGTATATAGATCCAGGCACGTGCCCAAGTGGACGACATGGAAGCTGAGCAGGGAGGCCCAATTCCAAATGAGGAGAGAAACCACATCTTCCAGCATTGATATAGATCCTCAATCGGTTGTGCAGAATCACAGGATCGGGGGCGTGGTTATATGGCTAACCCAACTGGTCCCGAACGTGAACGTATGCGTATCCAGATGTCTGAACACCTCAACGACCAAGTTTGAAACTTAGAAGTTAGAAATACAGGACTCAATGAAATAGTGCAGAACTTGGAAGGAAGAAATGATAGCTTAAACACCCAGATGGACTGCATAAACCAGAAGAATGAAGAGTTAATTGTTGAAGTCCAAAACTTACAAGGTCATATAGTAGCTGATCTTGAACAGACAGCTAAGAAAATGCAGGACATGCGCGCCTCATTGGATGAAGTGCACAAAATGATGATGGTGACCACTCCAAAGAAGGTCCAACAAATAAGGAACCGCCAAAATCCACCTGCTCCAACAATTAGTCGCGGTCAGCTAAGGAAAACTCTTAGCATGCAAACACGTCACTTAAGTAATCCTTGAGTATTGTTATGCGTGTTGTAAAATTGATGGATGTTTATTGTTAAACTCTTGATTCTGTTGCCACTAATTTTCAAACCTGGTGCATTCGGGTTCTACTGCCGCTAATTATAAAACGTGGCATTATGAATTTCTTGTCACGAATGATAAATTGTTGCAATATGAAGCTATTGCCAATATGGATGATAAAACGTGGCAATAGAATGACAAAACGTTGCAGTATAAACATTTGGCAACGACTCAGAAAACGTTGCATTAAAACAATATTGCCACAGATAAGAAATCATTGCAATACCAAACTATTCGCCAAGGATGCGAAATCGTTGCGGTACCATACTAGTACCAACGGATCTGAAATTGTTGCAATACGGTACTATTCGCCACGTTTGTGGACTCGTTGCAATATCCAACTATTCGCCACGGATACGAAATCGTTGTAGTACCAGACTAGTTCCCACGGATCTGAAATCGTTGCAATACGGTACTATTCGCCACGTTTGTTGACTCGTTGCACTAACCTACTATTTGCCACGGACGTTAAACCGTCGTAGTATCATACTATTTGCCACGGATGTGAAATCGTTGCAATATGTTACTATTTGACACGGCTGTGAAAATCGTTGCAATACTGTAGTATTTGCCAGAATGTGAAAATCGTTGCAATCACGTACTATTACCACGAATGTGAAAATCGTTGCAATCACATACTATTACCACGAACGCGAAATCATTGCAATACAATGCTATTCGTTGCAATACGTTAGATCGTCACAATACGGTAAACAGTTGCAATAACATACTATTTGCCACGAATGTGAAATCGTTACAATATCATACTATTGCCACGCCTGCGAAATCATTGCAATACAATGCTATTCGTTGCAATACGTTAAATCATCGCAATACGCTAAACTGTTGCAATATCATACTATTTGCCACGAATGTGAAATCGTTACAATACCGTACTATTGCCACGCCTGTGAAATCGTTGCAACCACATACAATTACCACGAATGTGAAATCGTTACAATACCATGCTGTTTGTTGCAATATGTTAAATCGTCGCAATACGCTAAATCGTTGTAACAACATACTATTTGCCACGAATATGAAGTCATTGCAATACCCAACTATTTTCCACGATCGTGAACCTGTTGCAATACCGTACAATTCATTGCGATACGTTGAATCGTCGCAATACATGAAACCGTTGCAATAGCGTCCTATTTGCCACCGATGTAAAATTGTTGCAATACCATACTATTCCCCACGGATGCCAAGTCGTCGCAAATAACCTATCGTCGCGAGAATTATTACGATGATTCGTAGAAACTATCGCCACGCTCTTTTTCGTTGCAACAGCAACCTATTGCGACGAAAAACGACCTATTGCGACGAATTTTTTTCGTTGCGATAAACCGGGATCCTTGCAATGTCTATACGTTGACAGTGGGCGCTGTCGAATCTAGAAAGCTTAGACAACCCCTAGGGGGCCCGTCGTTGACGTTCTATACGTTGACAGTGGGCGCCGTTGAAGCTAGGAAGCTCTGACAACCCCCAGGGGGCCCGCCGTCGATGTTCTATACGCTGACAGTGGGCGCCGTCGAAGCTAGGAAGCTCTGACAACCCCCAGAGGGCCCGCCGTCGACGTTCTATATGCTGACAGTAGGCGCCGTTGAAGCTAGGAAGCTCCAACAACCCCTAGGGGGCCCGACGTTGATGTTATATACGCTAACAGTGGGCGCTGTCGAAGCTAGGAAGCTCCAACAACTCCTAGGGAGCCCGCCGTCGACGTCACAAAGGGCCTTCGGAGGTGTCGGAAGCAAACTTCAGACCTAAGAGCTAACTTTCTAGCTACAAGTTTGGAGTGATCAAGTGTTCGAGTCATTATCAAATCCTTATTGGTACATGTCCGCAATCAAATTGTGCACATCTACCAGGTGGCCAACAATATAAAGGGCAATGCATTGAAGACATATACAAAATGGAATTTGGAATTCGCAAGGATTTCAGATTTCATTCGTTCAAAATGAGAATTACAAGGCAAAGGCAAAAAAGGAAAAGTACTAGCTACTGGAGTTCCTATTGAAGAATGAGGCAACTTTTTGTCCAGCTTCTTAAACGTTGGCCCTAGCGGCTTCCTCCTCCTCGACGATGGTTCCTTCGAGCACTGGAGCTAAGGACATCTGAGGGTCCCGGCTTTTGAAACATGCCAACACAAATTCGACAACATTCTCAGCCAGGGTCCTCCCTTCTGTCTCCAGTTCGTCAACGACCACATCACCCACGACTTCAAGCTTTTAGCCGGCGGAGGTCAATGCCACCAGAGCTTTGTCCATCTCCGGCTTTGGCTCAGCCGGACGTACTGGGTTGAAACTGAATGGCACCAAAGCTTTGTTGGCATGCCCTAAGAATTTCCAGACTTTCTGAGACTCAGCTGCTCTCAAGCTTCTTAGCTCCCCTAGTGACTTCCTGACAGCCGAAAGTGCCACAGAACCTTCCTTGGAGAAGTGCTCGACTTCCTTAGCGTGATGATGAATACTTTTAGCCATCTGCTTTTCTGGGTCGCTGAACTCTTTCTCCCAGGGGTAGATACGGTTCTTTCGATCTGCCAAGTCCTTCTCCTTGGCCTTCACCTTATACTTGGTGGAGATATCAGTCTCTCTTTAATAGACGTTTATTCCCGCCTACCAGATCCTCTCCTCCTCTTAAAAGCACCACTGTTCAAATTGTTTGGTGCGATCAGCAAAGCTTTGCTCTCCCAGCGATAGCCTCTGGGCGAGCTCCTCCTCCCTCTTCATGAGGTCTTCCTCTTTCTGTAGGAGCTTATCCTCCTTATGATTGAGGGCTTCCCTGCGCTTGAGGAGTACCTCGTTTAACTCATTGAGGTTGTCCGAGCGGTTATCAGCTGCCTCATTGGTCTCCTTGGCATGCTCGAATATCTCCCGGGTCTTGTCATCGAGGGCCTTGATCATGGCCTCTCTTTTGTTCAGCGCGTGGTCCAACAGCGCCGCTGGACCTTCTCCTTGGCCACCCACTCCTTTTGGTCACCCAGCCTAGACTGCATCAGCTTCGTCTTGAAGTGAAGTTTGTTGCGCAAAGGCCTTAAGGTGTTGCGCTCTTCTTTGAGGTTCTTTCTTTCGTGGTCGAAGGCGAGCTAGACTAGATGGAGACTTGAGCAAGCATCGCCGATAGACAACGCCAAGGGGATTGGCTTCGAGCCCGCCTGATGTGCCTCAGCGGGCTCCAGCGGGTCTTCCAAAATCACAACCAGCTCCCACGGTGCGAGCATGTTATCCAGCAACTCTACGTCGCCGGGGCCGACCTTCGGGAGCTCATCAGTATTCACCGCAACATAAGAAGGTTCCACCGCAGGAGCTTCAACTTCTTGGGCTGATGAAGAGGGTCCCTCAGCTGGATTTTCAATCATTTGCTCATCGTATGAAGGACCCGCGGTTGTATCTTCGGGTTGCTCTGACTTAGACATTATCACTTCTGGAGCTGCCGCATCCAGGTCTTACACTGAAGCATTGGTCGAAGCTTCAACCACTTCTGGCACTGTTGCTGGAGCTTCTACAACATGTTCTGGAACTACAGGAGCTTCCACAAATTCTTCCTCTGCGTGGTCTGGCGCTACCACGGGAGCTTCGATTACCAGTTCTGGACTTGTCTCCATGACAGCCGACGCCGGAGTTGTCGTGTTATTTGCCACCTCCACTGGGGGAGAGGCAAGAACCGGAGCGGGAGCTTCAACCGATGTAGCCCCCGGAGCCGCATTAGGCGTCGGAGCTGTTGTGCTTGTTCTCAACATTCTAGGAACAGGAAGTAAAGAATTCAAGACAAAGCAAAGAACAATATCAAAACAAAAGTTAAAGAGCTGATCCTTACCTTGGAGTATTGCCGCTCCAATCGGCACGGATCCTCTTCTTAGAGCGTTGGGAGCTGGAGCTCGCAGTCGCTAGTGTGGCGGATGCTCTAGGACTCGAACCAGAAGTTGAGGTGTCCATAGGGACCTCAGGGACCTCCGTCGCTGGAGGATGCACCCCGGACCTGGAGCCACCAGCTGGCACCGAGACCATAGTTGACATGCCGGAGCCAACGTCCTTCGTGGGCATTGCAGCCGATGAACCAGCCAGAGCTGGAGCCACGATCACCACAAACCTGAGCTGAGGTGGAGGGGTCGCTTCTACCAGAGGTTCACTTACTCTGCTCCCATCGCTCCTAGTCAGCTTCCGCTTGCGAATCGGAACTTCGACGGGAGCCTTCTCCTTGCCTTTGTCGGGGGTAGTCTTGTTTAGAGGGGAATCAGCGGGACCTTTGCCTTTGCCACTAACCGGCACAGGTCTGGAGCTTTCGTGGGAGAAAGGATCTCCGGGGATAACAATCCTGGTCAGAGGAGCGCTTCGACGCTTGTCCATGAGGCCCAAGTCATCGAGAGCTGGCTTCCTCTTCCACAACTCACTTCTAATCTCCTACACCATGTTTAACGGCAGGAAATCCGTTGGAGGAGTCAGATCATCGGGGCGGATGACTCCATGCTGCAACTTCAGGAGATGGAGCTTCAAAGCTCCTTCAATCAGAATGGATCCGAAGCCTGTCTCGATCCTGTTGTGATCGTGCTCTCCACCGAACGCCCAAGCGGGCCACACTCTCTTCTGCAACAGAGCCCACCGATTCGTCAGGAAGTTGGTGATGACCATCAGAGGAGTAACCCCTCCCACGACGCACTCCCGAATCCTTGTCAGGATCGGGTTGTACTCCTCTGACAGCGTCGGAGCTACCTCCCAGACATCGGTGTCGACGGCCGGAAGGCTGCCAAGCAGCTCTAGCATATCATGGCGATCCACAATGATGACCACCCAGTCTTTTTTTCCAGCTGTCCCACTTCCCGGAAGGGAAGGTCTTCAGGTACTTGAGTGGTGAGTTCTTGTGCTTCACGAAGTAGTAGAAGCCAAGGTACTTGTTGCTCTTCACAAAAGTGTGGACAGTGAACAAGGTCCGGAAGAGCCTGATGCAAGGTGACACACCCACCCACATCTCACAAAAGTGGACGAAGGTCGCCACTAGCAAGAAGGAGTGGGGGCCGAGGTGATGAAGCTGCAGGCCGTAGAAGTCTAGCAGCATCAGCAAGAAGCTTGAGAATGGTGGGATGAGCCCCACCATGGCATAAGACAGGAAGTAGACAATCTCACTGGGGTTCTCCTTCTTGACCACCCCATGTAGGTGCGGACCTTCGACAATTCTTCATTCTTCTTGATCTGGCTCTGAAGAATTCCCAACTCCATCGCTGCAAAGTGTAGCAGAGGAGGAACAGAGGTTGCAAGGGCAGAGAGCTCTAAGTGTAATTTCAGATGAAGGCATAAAGAGATCATCCCATCTGTAGACTTCCCATTTTGTAAGCCTCCGCAACGCTTGGATGGAAACTACCTCCGAACCCGAATTATTTGACCCCGTCAATGACAAGGGGGTAAGAGTCCACTTTAATTTGTTTAAAAAGTTGCACCAGGTGAATCGTTGTCATGATGAGGAGTTGGAAGCCCGAGGGCGGCCACCTAACAGGGCTACAAAGATTACGCTGGGAACCAATATGAATTTCGTATTGGGAACTGGTGACCTTCAATTGCATGCGATCCGCACACCAGGATCCCACACATCGTGTTAAAGGGGGCCATGTGGCGATGGCATAACTCTTTGTCTTCACCTCAACCGCCTGGAGAAAGACTTTGAAGGCTCAGCGCAGGAATCAAAGATGGTCCCACCTCTGGTAGCACGACTCCACCCAGAGGGTTTCTACCAGAGGTGGGCCTGGGGGCCACTGTCGGTACCCTTGATACCAGGTACCCCCTGATACCGCACTTAAAATCATGGAGTTCCTATGTCCGAGATGATGACTTCTGAAGTTAACACCAGTCTGACAGCACTGGGCCCGCGTCCCTCATTTGGGTAGCTCCGGTGTTACCACGTGTCCTGCGAGACCAAACCTATGTCCCTTCGATGGAAAGCTCCAGTACCGCCACGTGTCCAGCAACCCCAGATCTAACCCCCAGCAGAGGGAAGCTCTGGTGCTGCCACGTGTCAAGTGGCTCCGGACCTGCCTCCCCGTAGAGGGAAGCTCCGGAGCTGCCACATGTCGGACCTTCGAACCTAAGCCTGCAACGGGAAGACTACGGGATCTCCAACGGAGTGGACATTCAAAAGGCTATTAACTAGCCGTTACAAGACCTGATTAACGTGTGATTAACTCAATATTAATGACACACGATCAGAGGACCATCAAGGCTGGTAACGCAACTATTAAGGCGCGTTATCACACTATTAATCATAGTTTATACATCTAGATCGGGAATAGGTGATTAATTATAGCCGGGGCCACTTATCGGGCCAGTCGGTCCCTATAACGGCCAGTCCTTAGCATATAAAAGGGCAGCATCACACAGTAGAGGGACAACTAAGTTGAAGTCCACTCAAGCTCACACGCACACTACACATACACTCTATACAATCAACAATCAGCCCGTGGAGTAGAGTATTACGCTCAGGCGGGCCGAACGACATAAAAATTCTCTGTGTCACGGTCTCGCTCTTGATCTTAAGCGCGCCCCAACCGAATACGAACCTCCGAGGACTACATTTTAGTAGTACTGTGGGAAGTGTCGTAGCAACACTTCGACATCGCTAATAATACCGCCGAACTAATTTCGGTCCAAGCATTGCTCCGAGAAATTGGCATACATCAATCCAGACTGCCGACTCTCGGGTGTGACAACATTGGGGCAACCTACCTGACGGCAAATCCACATTTTCATCGTTGCACCAAACATGTTGAAGTCGATTATCACCTTGTGCGCAAGCAGGTTGCATCACGACTAGTAGATGTACGACTCATATCTTCCAAAGATCAAGTTGCGGATGATATGGCTAAGCCGTTGGCTGGTCCGACATTTGGAAGGATCTGTAGCAATCTGAACTTAATTACATACTGTTCAGATTGAGGGGGTGTTAAACACAGAAAGTCATATATTCTAGGAATGCCTGATTCTGGATAGGCATGATCAGCTATATTAGGAATGCTTGATTCCTAGGAATACCCCCCAACTATCTTTGGCATGTGATATTGCCTTCCATTATTTTTTGACATGTGATATTGCCTTCCATATATAACCTGTTGTACACCACTATATAATAAAAGTCCGGCCCCAAGAGGGCAATTGCCTTGCGCCATTCAACAACTTTAATTCATGATCTTGTAGAAGATATTAAATAAAAGACTTTGGCTAATTCTTGTTAAAGAGTGGGACTATAATGTATAACATTAAATGAGGTATGATAGTGGTATTAAAGGTATTTTATTTTTTAAGAACTGTTTTCTTTAGGACAATAATTTTAGTTGAAAATAAATTAGAATTTCTATTTTAATGACAACACTTTGAGAATGGAGGGAGTAGTCATCTAAACAGTAAATAACTCGACATCTACTAAAATAAAGAACTAAGAACTAGCGGGGTCTGTTCAGTTTACCTATTTTTCTCACGTGAAACCTCAAGTTCTTTGCGACTCACTGGTGTGTGTTTGGTTTGGAGACAAAGTGAGATTAGTTGAGTCCGTTTCTGTTTTAAGGGATGCGATGATCCTATTTTTTGTTTGTTAGGAGGGATGAGATGATCTCTATTTTTTGTTTGATTGAAGGGATAAAGTAGGATGAGAATAGATGGCGTATGCTACTCCGTTAGCTCTGTTAACTTCCCCTCACTCTGTCATTTCACCGAACACCTTGATACATGTCTCCGGTGGTGCCGATTGTGTTGGAACCAAAGGATCGATAAAACACAAGAATACATGAATCAGGAGACAGACGAACCGGCGACGAACACCTTCATTTCTTATTATCTCTTGGCTCAACTCATTCATTGTGTATCACACGGCCAGTGTCGGAGCCTATTGCTTACTGAACATCACTCCCGCCGCTGGCGACACACGTCGTGACACACACACCATTGGCGCCGGAACCTCTTGCTCACATGGCCACACACCGGGGCCGGCAGCACACTGCTCAGCACTACGACGTACAGTAAGAAGGTTTTATAGGCAGGAAATGCAGCACTCAAGTAACACACGGCACTACGACATACAGTACAGAAGGTTTTATAGGCAGGAAACACATCACTCAAGTAACACACACACACATTTTCCTGGCAAACTAACCTCCACGAACCGTTCCGATCTCCAACAGAATCAGTCCCCTCAGCTGACCACCGGGATTCCCTCGCACCTCGCAGCCACGTCTGTGAATGCATATCTGCATTTTTTTTTTTGAAAATAACGGCAGGAGCTCTGCCATTCATTAGGAAGAAAAGAAGTTACTGCCTAATGGTTACAAAGAGCTAAAGATTACAACAAGAACATAACTAGAAATAGCTGATACATTAAGAGGCCAACATGAAACTAAATGTGGTCTGGTGGAAACAAGAGAGACCTGATATCAAATACAGCTAAATGAGCAACCTGTAGGCATGAAAGATTTTGGTTTTGGAAAATACGGCGGTTGCGTCCCTTCCACAGGTGCCACTAGAAGGAAAGAAGGATCCCAGTATACGTTTTCCTTTCTTCCTTTGAACCTGTTGCAGAAATAACCTCAAGCCACTGACGAGCGCTGCGCATATCAATCTGGAGCAGGTTAGGAGGCAAACCAAGATTCTGAACAATCTTTTCCCATACTGTTTTAACGAAGGTGCACTGAACCAGTAAATGATCAGCTGTTTCATTTGTGCCAGAGTAGAGGGAACAGAGGGGGTCACATGGCCAATGCTTTTTGATCATGTTGTCAGCTGTGAGTGTCCTTCCATTCATGACAAGCCAGGCGAAAAATCGACATTTAGGTTGAGTCTTTGCTGACCAAATTTTAGAAGCCCATCCCGAATGAACCGCACCCGAGAATTGGGCTTCGTATGCAGACGCCACTGAAAATATCCCATTACCAGTCCAGCACCATGTGATCGTTTCTTTAGCATCAATAAGCGATACCTCATTCAGGGTAGTGTAAAGCAGGACAAATCCATAAGGTCTTCCGAGTCTAGAGCTCTCAGGTTTCTTATCCAGCTGAAATTTTCAAGTTCTTTGGCTACACTTCTCTTCTTGAAATGTGCTTGCTTGTAGAGGTTCAGTGCTAGTAATTTGGGTGCCTGCCCATGCCGCCAACAGGCCTCCCAAAACAGAGTGTCCTTTCCATTCCCCCCGTTGACAAGGGTTGATGCAAAAAAGAGTTGTCGGTCGGCATTGTCATGGTGCTGAATCAAAGACTTCCATGGTCTGTCTCTCTGATCCCAGTTATGCCAGAGCCATTTTAGCCGGAGTGCTCAACCAAATTTATCTAGATCCTTTATGCCGAGCCCACCCCACTTTTTTGGTCGCACACAAATCTGCCATTTAACTAAGCAGTGGCCTCCTCTTACCTTATCACTGTCTTCACCCTTCCAAAGGAAGCTTCTATGTAATCGGTGTATTTGTTTGGATGCCCAAGGAGGAAGTTTGAATACCTTCATGAAATATGTGGGGATGGCGGACAACACCGACTTAACAAGTATCTCTCTGCCAGAATATGAAAGAAGTTTACTTTTCCATCCAGGGAGTCGATTTGCTACCTTATGTACTACTGGGAGGACAGATGCTGTTGGAAGCATCTTGATGTGAAGAGGGAGCCCGAGATATGTGGAAGGTAGAGAGAGATACGGTGTTGAGTGCCAATGATTTGCTGAAGGTTCAATTCCTAACATCGGATAGGGAATATCTCGGTTTTTTCCATGTTGGTAATTAATCCCGAGCATTGTCCAAAGATGTGCAGGATGTGTCTGACTGCCTGTAATTCATTACTGGAAGGTCGGATAAACAGCGCAGCATCATCTGCATAAACTGAAATTCTAGGGAGAGCTTCAGAATTGGGTAACGAGCTGAGAAGACCAATTTGTTGGGCGAGCTGAAAGAGCTTACTCAGGGGCTCCATTCCTAAGATAAACAGCATGGGGGAGAGGGAGTCCCGTTGTCTCACACCTCTAGCATGTGTGAAAGGGCTGCCACATTCGCCATTCAGGATGACTGCAGATGAGGAGGTACCCCAAAGAGCTGATACCCAATTGCGCCATCTCATCCCGAAACCAAGAAAGGTCATTACATCCAGCATGTACGCCCAATTGAGAGTACCAAATGCCTTCGAAATATCTAGCTTGACAAAGAGAGATTGAATCTTCATTTTATGCAGCTTTTCCATCAGCTTCTGTACCATCATATAGTTATCATGAATGCAACATTTTTTAATAAACGCACTCTTGTTCATGGAGATGAGCCCATCTACTTCAGGAGCCAGTCGATTGGCCAATATATTGGACATGATTTTGGCAAAAATGTGGATGAGGCTGATGGGCCGATAGTCTGTCACCCATTTAGACTGAGGCTTTTTGGGAATGGGACAATCCATGCGTGATTCAGAGTATCGAGGCCTTGCCGGTTCAGACACCAAAATTGGTTGACAGCTCTGACAAAATCCACCCTCACTATGGGCCAGCAGTTCACCAGAAAGAGTCCACAATAGCCATCAGGTCCAGGGGCCTTTTCCTTGGGCATGCTAAGGACAACCTTGGTGATTTCTTCTTCAGTGAAAGGATACTCGAGGTGTGAGAGGTTGCACGGCTGCAAATTGAGTTTAGTCAAGTCCAGAGCTATCTCACATTGACTGTAAGTGCCGAGATACTCTTTGAAGTGACTAAGGATAGCTGCGTGCTTTTCAGGCTGAGAGCGATATATTCCCTGATCAGTTTCGAGCTCATGAATGAAGTTTCCGCTCTTGCGCGATGCTGCCATAAGATGAAAAAAAATTTAGTGTTGGCATCGCCTTTTCGCAGCCAAGTTAGTCGGGATCTATGCCTTTCACGGTATTTCTCAATAGCCACCAGGCCAAGAATCCTGTGCTTAATTTGTCGCTTGAGATCTTGTTCCTCCGTCATGAGGTTCCTATCCTCCATGGCCAAGTACATTTGGTGGAGGACTTCTCTACAGATTGCCAGAGCAAGCTTCCCTTGTGGCATCAATGTTTTGGCCCAGCTGCGCAAAGCTTTGGCGGTTCTGCACAGTTTGATATGTAAAATCTGCATAGCATTGATACTAAATCGGGTGGGATGCTCCCATGCTTGCTTGACACAATCCTTGAAGCCAGGCATAGATATCCAGTGAGCTTCAAATCTGAATGATTTAGTAATTGGAATGCTCTCTAGTGGGCCTAGAAGTATTGGACAGTGATCAGATACTGAGGAAGAGAGGGGTCTGAGGATTGGATCAGCATAACAATCCTCCCATCCAGTTGACACATAGGCGTGATCAATCCTTGTTAGAGTTGGCCTTTCTTGCTCGTTGGACCATGTAAATCATCTCCCTTGAGTGAGATTTCCTTCATCTCTATATTATTCAGCGTACGTCTGAACCTGAACATCATGTGCCTGTTGATGCAATTGTTGCTTTTATCATCTTCATTGATGATTAAGTTAAAATATCCAATAATCAGCCATGCAGGTTTCACCGTTGTTTTCAGGTGTCGAAGTTCAGCAAGAAATAGTCTTTTGTCCAAGTCCTCTTGAGGACCATAGACCCCCGTGACCGAGGTGACAGCACGGGAGCGACAGTCTGATGCGGTAGCAGTGATAGTAAACGCTCCTAAATTGAAGTCGGAAAGGGACATGAAGGAGCTGTTGGCTGCTAGAATAATTCCTCCACTGGTACCATTAGCTGGAAGATATCCAAAATCACTCTCATAGTCTCTGCCTAGAATACCACGTATCGCAAGATCTGTGACCATCGCTAATTTAGTCTCCTGTAGACAAATGATCATGGGCTTGTGCTGCTGAACAAGCTGCCTGACTTCTTCTTGTTTAGCAGGATTATTGAGTCCTCTCACATTCCAAGACATGAATGAGTAAGTAGTAGTAGCATCATTCATTGTTAACAAAGGAGAACCATCCACTACAGGAATTCGTCAATAGGGCGTCGGCTATATGAGCGTCGGTTATGTATAGAAACCGACACCTATACTTTAAAAGTGTCGGTTTCCCGACGCTCTTAGCCGATAAAATATTTCGGACGCATTTAACATATAAGTGCGTCGGGGCCGACACATTTACTGCGGATCAGCTAGCAGCTTCCACAGCCAATCGAAGCTAGATTCATCGTCTTGAATCAAAAGCCACAACCAGACCCAATTCTGATGACCTGAGAGAGTTGTGGTCCGGCATTCCTTATACAAAAGCACCCCACAGTAAAGTAACCTACCCGTACAATAACAATAGATGTCTAACATGATAAAAGATAACACAACCAAACTGTAAAAAGGGAGCCACCCGGGAGTCATCATGGTGTTGTGCTCGTCTCCACTCTTACCTTTTTCTGCCCTCTTTTTCACTTTCGTCACCCCTTTGATCTTGTACTTGCTTTTTTTCATCTCAGCTACCGTTATCAGAGTGTTTATTGCTGCTATTGCGGATGCTGAAAGAGGCTTCTTGTAGAGGTTGAAGTATTGTTGAAGCATCATGTCATCAGGGGCTTGATCAGGCTGTAAGAGCCCCCATTTCTTAGCTAGGACTTCCTGTGCAAGGGTCATCATCGATTTCTGCTTCTTTAATTTTGATTTGAGTCTCAAAATACTCTTTTGAGGAGTCTTATTTTGCACATTTCTCACTTCCATAGTGGTTTTGGAGATCAGCGGCAGGTTGTCTCATGGTTGCTGCAGTAGTGGGGACGGTACAGGTTTAGTGACAAGCTCTGAGAACTGAAGTATCTTGGTTGAGGAGAGTCATCTTCAATGTTATGACTTGGCTCAAAATCTTGTTGCTCCATAGAAATTAGGTGGCCATTAACAACCTCACCCACTTGGGTTTTAGTGGCATGAGCCGAAGCAGATCCCTTTTCCTCATCAATATTTGGCAGGGAGGGCTGGCTTGTCCCCACAGCCATCATCAAAGGGGTCTCAGAAGGTTTTGGTATAGTGGACCTCTGGTTCTGTGGAGTGAGTGTGGATGGGAGGGAAGTGAGGGGGATCTAAATTGCATCCGAAATGGATCTATCATCATAAACAGTAAAATGCAGAATGGAGGTCTCATCCAATAGGCACGCATGTGGTGGAATTAGGATGGAATTAGAAATGCAATTCAGACCCGTGTCTTGATTCAGTCTCGCCGTTGATTGTGTTGTTGCTTCCTGGCAATAAGTTCCAGATTCCGCCGAGTCATCTCCATTCTGTTTTGCCCTCCAAAGAAGTCTCAATGCTCTGTTTTCAGATAGGGACCCACACTCCCAAGTGGGTGGCGGGGATGTGCTTTGACGAACGTCACGACGACATCCATAAGGTTCTCTACGGCGCCCCTCATTGTGTCGCACCGGAGTGCGTCTACGGTCTTGATGCTTGTTTTCAAACCATGGTGCCCACACATGATAGGAGTGAGCAGTGTTAGAAATCAATAGAGAGCCCAAAGATCAAATAGCCACTAAATTATCTCTAATTACATAGAGAAATCTGATTACAACATGAACACCAAGTGCTATTTCTCAAATAGCACAAGAACACTAATAATACCTTCGCCTCCATCTTTGTTGTTGCTTGACGATGCGGCCATCTAGTCAACAAGGCGAGGCCGCAAGAAGAACGACGACGAGAGGCGTTTCCCCTTGTTCTTCTCTTGGCATGTTTATCGTATTTTGAGTGGGTTAGAGTGTTCAAATATGTATGAGTGTATGCCTTAAGCATTCTTTAATCATACACTTGACCCTCTTCTTATAGTTGACCAAGAGACACAAGAGGGGGCCTCCCACCCTTAGGAAATATTGAGTCTCCCGATCAGAGACTCAAAATTCGGTGGGTTGTGTCCTTTCAATTCGAACACATGTTAATTTCGATTTCAAACTGACAGTTACTGAAAAATCGGACTAGTCCGTATAGGGTCCGTACTAGTCCGGTTACCCTTACTGGACAATATCGGACTAGTCCTCTAAAGGTCTGGACTAGTCCGGTTACCCTTACTGGACAACATCGGACTAGTCCGGTCTTAACCGGACTAGTTCGGTACTTCCAACATTCTCCCCATTGAACTCGAATCTGAAACTTACCAACTTACTTAATACTAAACTTAGTGTCCATTTTATCATGATAGTCTACTTTCTGATAGTATAGGAATAGCAGTCACAGGTTCGACGTGACATGAGCGTGAAAGAGGTTCAAGTGTTTTATGGATACAAATTATTTCATGTTCCAAACGCAAATTTTGTGGGCACGATGCATCACAACAACCATTTACGTATTGTTGGACTCGAAGACCACAATACATCTCACACTTGAAAATGAACCTTACTCTTACTTGGACCCTAAATATCCAGTGATCATAGGCTCTCCCTTAAACCCATGCCGGCTACGTGTTCACTGAACATGCTTGGTGGAAGATATTTTGTTAGCGGATCCGCAAGCATACGCTTGATACTTATATGCTCAAGACTTGTGGTATGATCTTGGATTCGATCTTTCACAATATAAAACTTAATGTCGATGTGTTTGGCAGCACCACTCGACTTATTGTTGTGAGAGTAAAATACTGCACGCTCATTATCGCAGTATAACTTAAGTGGTTTTTCAATGCTGTCGACCACTCTAAGACCGGGTAAAAATTTCTTAAGCCAAACAGCCTGCCCGGTGGCCTCATAACATGCAACAAACTCGGCATGCATTGTGGACGATGCAGTGACGGTTTGTTTGGAGCTTTTCCATGAAATGGCTCCATTCGCGATGGTGAATATATAACCTGGCGTGGATTTCTTAGTATCCATACAACCCGCGAAATCTGAATCTGAATATCCCACTACTTCAAGTGGGTCTGACTTACTATATGTTAACATGAGGCCTTTTGTGCCTTGCACATATCTTAATGCTTTCTTAACTGCCTTCCAGTGATCAATCCCTGGATTGGCCTGATATCTGGCAAGCATTCCGGTCACATAAGCTAAGTCAGGGCGAGTACAGACTTGAACATACATAAGGCTTCCGACAGCAGAAGCATATGGAACCGACTTCATTTGATCGATCTCATATTGGTTCCTGGGACACTGAAAGTTCCAAAACTTATCGTCCTTGACAATTGGAGCAGGCGAAGGCTTACTCTTATGCATACTGTACTTTCTCAGTACATTCTCTAAGTATGCCTCTTGTGATAAGCCTAATACCCCCTTATTTCTATCTCGGTGAATTTCTATGCCCAATACATAGGATGCTTCACCAAGATCTTTCATATCAAAATTAGAGGACAAAAACTTCTTAGTTTCTGATAGTAGATTGACATCACTACTTGCAAGTAGTATATCATCTACATAAAGCACGAGGAAAATAAATTTCCCGCTCTTAAACTTAGCATAGATGAAATTGTCCTCCTCATTTTCTTTAAACCCAAACTTTCTTATTGTCTCATCGAACTTGAGATACCACTGCCTTGATGCTTGTTTAAGTCCATAAATGGACTTTCTTAAGTGGCATCCCATATGTTCCTTACCCTTAACAACAAAACCTTTCGGTTGTGTCATATAGATGTTCTCATATAGATCACCATTGAGAAACGCCGTCTTTACATCCATCTGATGTAATTCTAAATTGTAATGTGCAACTAATGCCATAGTGATTCTGAACGAATCCTTACTTGAGACAGGTGAAAATGTCTCATTATAATCAATCCCTTCTCTTTGAGTGAAGCCTTTTGCAACAAGTCTGGCTTTAAACTTATCAATATTCTCTTTGAAGTCACGTTTAATTTTGTAGACCCATTTACAGCCTACTGTTTTGGCTCCATTAGGAATCTCAACTAAATCCCAGACTTTGTTTGTTTCCATAGAACTCATTACGTCCTCCATGGCTTTACGCCGTTCAGATGATTGAGGACTTCTCATAGCTTCTTCAAATGTGGTGGGATCACCCTCCATTTCAATTGCCTCACTCAAATAGATCTCATAATCGTCCGGAATGGCCAATTTTCTTTCTCTTTGAGATCTTCTTAATTGCACATTATCTTCATTTTGAGGCTGTTGTTGCTCTTCATTATTAGTGACAACGGGCTGAAAATGCTCAACCTCTCTTAATAATTCCGTTGTCAATGGAGAACTAACAACAGGTTTTGAATCTTTACCAATAGATTCAACATCAGTAGGTAATTAGAAATATGGTTCTTGAATCATAGGAGTGGGTACATAAACCCGCTTCTCTTCAAGATTAATTTCTCGTCTTACCGTACTCCCCCTGATCATGGCATCCTCTAAAAATACGGCATGTCTTGTTTCTACAAACTTAGTATATCGTTTTGGACAATAGAAACGATATCCCTTACTCTTTTCTGCATAGCTAATAAAATGGCAACTTACTGTCTTAGAATCCAACTTACCAACGTTTTGGTTAAACAATTTTGCCTCAGCGGGACAACCCCATATATGCATATAACTTAATGAGGGCTTACGTCGTGTCCACAACTCATGCGGTGTTTTGGGCACCGACTTAGTAGGAACCCGATTTAGCACATGAATGGCGGTTTTTAATGCCTCCATCCATAAGCTAACCGGCAAATCTGATTGACTTAACATGGATCTAACCATATCCATTAGCGTACGGTTGCGTCGTTCTGCTATTCCATTTTGTCGAGGCTCGCCCGGTGTGGAATACTGGGCGACTATGCCATTTTCCTGTAGGAACCAAGCAAACGGTCCAGGAACTTGACCATACGGGGTATGACGACCGTAGTACTCACCACCACGATCGGATCTTACCACTTTAATCTTAATATTGTGCTAATTTTCTACTTCAGCCTTAAATATCTTAAATTTATTCAACGCTTCAGAGCGTTCTTTAATTGGATAAATATAGCCATAGCGAGAATAGTCATCCGTGAAGGTTATGAACGAATCAAAACCATCAACAGATACTACGGGAAATGGACCAGAAATGCCCGTATGGATTAATTCCAAAATTCCCGCACTGTGTATGGCACCTTTCTTAATTTTCTTAACAAATTTTCCCTTAATGCAGTCTATGCATTCTTTTGAATCCGAAAAATCCAAATGGGGAAGAATTGATTGTGAAATCGATTGTTCAATTCTCCCCCTCGAAATATGGCCTAAGCGACAATGCCATAATTTTAAAGAAATTTCAGAATCGATTCTCTTACGCTTACCCTGATGTGAGGAAAACTGATTGTCGCTTACAACATTAACATCATCATGCATAGATAATAAGTATAGCATGCCTTGTTTTATGGCATTACCAACCATCTTATTATCATACTTAATTACACATCTGTCTTTGCCAAACTGGCAAACATAACCATCATCATCTAAGCATGACACTGAGATGAGATTTCTACTTAAAGAGGGTACATATAATACATCCTGAAGTGTAAGTACAAAACCATTTCTTAATACTAATGGATAATCTCCACTAGCTTTCACTTCAGCTTCATGGCCATCAGCAACTTTAATGGCCCTTTCCCCTCTTTCTAGGATCCTCCTCATATTTAACCCCTGCAACGAATTGCAAACGTGCACAGTGACACCTGAGTCAATCCACCAAGAAGATGGTGTATAATCTAAAAGCAGAGATTCAGCAACAAAGGTCACAAAGTCATTAACATTTTTGCAACACCATTTAAGGAAGCCAATGCAATCCTTCTGATGGTGACCTTTGTCTAAACAAAAGCGCCACTGATCTTTATCCACTTTCACACCCTTATTGTAAGGATGGCTTTGTGGAAACTTACCCTTATCTTTATCATGGTGAGAAGAACCATGATACTTTAAAGATTGCATAGAAGAATAATTCTTCTTAGCCTTACCTTTTCCCTTCACGTAATTAATAGCATCATAACCGTGAAAGGACTTAATCCTCTCTTCCTCCTGAACACACATAGCCATGAGTTTTTTTATGTTCCATAGTTCAGGTTGAGAGTTGTAGTTCATGACAAAAGTCTCAAATTCCTTAGGAAGTGAGGCAATGATGAGATGCACAATGAACTCATCTTTAATCCCCAAATCCATAGGCTTAAGCTTTGCAGCCATATTTGTCATCCTTAAGATGTGCTCACGCACACCACCTCCATGATACTTTTCAGTAACAAGCCTCTTGATAAGAGTGCTTGCAGTGGCCTTAGAAGAACCAGTAAACTGATTCTCTATCGCTTGGAGGTATTCAACAACATTTTCACATTCAGGGATTGCTCCCCGAATGGACTCAGTGATAGTGCCCTTAATAACCATCAAACATTTCCTGTTTGATTTCTTCCACTTATAATAATCAATGTCATAAGCCGATAACTCAGTAGTATATTTCTTTGTCCTTGAATGTTGGCCTAGAGGGGGGGGGTGAATAGGCCTTCTTGAATTTTATCGGTTCCTGTAACACTTCAACAACGAGATCAAAAACAGATATAACGGACTAGTCCGGTAAAGTGCGGACTAGTCCGGATTTTACGGGCTAGGTTGATCAAGTTAGGTCAATTTGATTGTTTGTTGACTTTTGCAGCGGAAATATAAACTTTGTGATCAGTTCAATAGTTGTGTAACAGATTCTATTAAGAATATGACTTTATTTCAACTATTAACTTTGTATTCAACAAATCTAATCAAACTCTAGATAATGTTGATCAACTAGAATAAAGAACACAAATGAAAGACACAAGATTTATCCCGTGGTTCGGTTACCACGAAGGCAGCCTACGTCCACGTTGAGGAGCCCACAAAAGGGCCGGGTCTTCACTAACCCTTCCCTCGTTCGGATCGCCACGAAGGCCAATCCTCTTCCACTAATCACACAGGGGTAAATCACCGAGTTTAAGGGGCGATCTCACAAGTTGAGCGCTCCCTTGATTACAAGATTCAAGACCACCAATAACACACTTCAAAATATACAAACTGAGATGCAAGAGTGTGTTAGAGATTCAAACCAAGAGCTCAATCGCGTATCAAGTGCCCTCTCCAATGATCTACAAGTGATCTTCAATGTAGTGATCAATTTAGCACTTGGTTTTGTGGAGAGAGGTAGTTTTTGAGGCTCTTGGGAGGTGTGACGGCGCTAGGGTTCGAGAGAGTTTGAAAGTGGGCCGTGCACCTCTATTTATAAGGGGTTTCTGGAAGTTACCGTTAGGGTTCAGAAAATTCGGACTAGTCCGTGGTGGTGACCGGACTAGTCCGGTGTGCTGTGAGAAGCAAACCCTAAGTGTCCAGGAATATCGGACTAGTCCGTTTGAAAACGGACTTGTCCGATTTCACTGCTGGAAAACTTCGGACTAGTCCGATTGTCATCGGACTGGTCCGGACCTGTGAAACCTTTAGTGTTTAGGATGACAAGTCCGCACTTGGAGGACTTGTCCGATTTAGATCAGTGTGTATATCGGACTAGTCCGTGTAAACAACGGACTTGTCCGAAGTGGATCAGAAAGGTTATCGGACTAGTCCGGTGGAGACCGGACTTGTCCGATCTAGTGACTTGTGCATTGTGTTGAGGACTAGTCCGCACTGGGGAGGACTAGTCCGAAGTGGAACAGAAGAATTATCGGACTAGTCCGGTGATGACCGGACTTGTCCGATCTTGTGCAGAATGTGATATCGGACTAGTCCGGTGGACATCGGACTAGTCCGGTCCTGTATAGCTTTGTGCATGTGTGTGTGTGATTAAATAAGATTGAGCTCTTGGGTGTGTTTCCTTAACACACTCCACACATACTAAACTACTAGTTTCTTCTCCTTGAGCTCAAATCCATTTTCCTTCTCAATTTCCTCTTTTTGGCACTTTGCTCATCTTTCATCATTTTTCTGCATTCATCTCAACAAAAGAATTAGGATCCCAATTGCTTGTCATAAATCATCCAAAACCCACAAGGGAGTCCTAGATGCACTTTCAATCTCCCCCTTTTTGGTGATTGATGACAACCAATTGAGATTTCACAAAATGAGGTATAAAATGAGATTTTTCATAAAGTGTGCACATATGACTCAACAATGCATCAAGCAACAAGAGAATCATTCATATGTGCATTCTTTATGGTGGGATGCATACTAAGAGCATGAATGCATTAAGAATGACAGAATTTGCATTGATCAACTAATATCAAGTGAATATAGCATTTCAGGAGCAAAAAATTCAGATTTCATCACACACTTGCAAATTAACTGAGCAATTTAACATAGGACCAAACATGATATGAAAATAGCGTTAAACAATTACAATCACAAATAGAAAATACATGGAGACTCTCTCCTCGCATTCTATGCAGCTAAAGCTAAGTCTAGAAGCTCCCCCTCAATCTCTCCCCCTTTGGCATCAAGACACCAAAAAGAGAGAGAGGGAGGTCCTAGGGCTTCACTCTTCGCTGTCAGTCCTCTCATCGTCTTCATCATCTTCATCGCTTTCTTCTTGGCGAGGTTGAGAGGGAGGAGGAGGAACGGAGCTGCTCGAGCCCCCAATGCCAAAATAGGCAAGCTCGGATGTAGTCAAGGGGCTGAGTTCAGTGACGTCCAGATCAGAGTCTTCAGAAATGACTGGAGACCCTATTGGGTTGATCTCCAGTTTCTCACTCAGCTGCTTCACATTTGCTTTTATGTACCTCATGTCTTCTTTCCTCTTCTGGTTGAGCTTATGAAGCTTCACTTCAGTTTTCTTGCAGGAGGAGAGAAGAGACACCAAGTACTTCAGGATCCCACTGGCAGATCCTTTCGTAGGGGCTTCCCTGGAGGGAGGAGGAGCCCTAGCAGCTTCTTCTTGTCTTGCCGGTGCCTCGGGGCTTGAGGCCGGCGATGGAGGAGCTTGGACAATTACTGGCTGAGGCTTCTGAGGCCTCAGTGGAGTGTGCTCCACATCCTTCACGAACTCGATCCCTGTGACCTTCTCGATCATAAACATCAAGTAGGGGGCATAGCCACAGGATCGGTTGGGGGTGCTTGAGATATTGACCATATCATTCCAGATATAGTCAGCCACATCAAACTTTCTGTCCTTGCTTATGACCCTCATCAGGGTCCGGAGGTAGCCTTGTACACTCCCTGCATCCCCATCCTTGGGGGCTATTGTCTTCCGGAGGACTCTATTGAGCACAACAAAGAAAGGCTTCATATTCTTGGTAGAGGGAGGGACATACTTGGAGTTGGGCTCATACATGAACTTCATCCTGTCCCTCTCAATGACCCCTATGTTGTGGATAATGAGGTGGTCATGTCCTCCAGACTCAAGGTGCAGCAAACTGGCAAACTCTTCTTGAGTAATTGAGTACTTGGATCCATGAGTCATCCAAGTCACACTTTCCTCGTCTTCACTGGAGAAGTGGCACGTTGCATAAAACTGTGCAATCACTTCATCATTCCAGTTATATCTGAAGGCAAACAAGTCCTTCAGTCCGTGTTTCTCAGCAGCTGCAATAACCTCATCAAAGGCTGCACACTTCTTCTTCTCCAGGTGGGCCCAGTCAATCCATTGACTGCGCACCACTGGGGTCTTCATAGGCAAATAGACTAATTTGTAGAAGTCCGAGTGGAAATTGGACCAAAATCTGCCATCTGCTGCTTGCTTGGATCTTGCATAGCAGTCTACCCCTCTCAGCTTAGCAGCCACCTCGCTGCCCTTGCCAGTGAACTTCTCTTCATTTGGGTCCCGGGCCCCTTCTCTGGGGGCATGCAGCTTGAGGGGCCCAATTGGCCCTGTGGCAACTCCTTTGCCCTTTCCTTTGGTTTGTCGAAGGCCACTTGAGGAGGTGCCGGCCTTCGATGCAGCTTTCTTCACACACACTTTCCTTCTGACTTGGGGAGGTGAGGGAGCTGGCTCGGAGGGTTTCTCTTGGCGTTTCTTGCCAAGACCCGCCGAGGGCCGAGGTGCCACTTCGGACTCAAAATCGGACATTTCGTAGTCAGAGCTCGACATGATCTGAGAATGAGTGATCAAGGTAAAATACAGGTTATACAAGGTATTGGTGAGATAATATGGCAATGGAAGGCATTAGGGAATGAAGGAATTAGGTTTTGGTTCAGAAACAACGGACTTGTCCGGTGCACAGGCACGGACTAGTCCGGTGGACCGGACTTGTCCGTACCTGGACCGGACTAGTCCGGTGTTCATCCGCAAAAACCTAACAGATTGGGTAAAATTTGATCCCTAAGCCAAAAATAGTCTAGCATACACGTAGTACACCTATTGGACATGTAACTAGTGAAGAATGCTAGGCCAAACGATAAGCAATGGAGAAATTTGCGATTTCTTAGGGTTTGAAGAAAATTTACCAAGAAATCGAAGGAGGCTTGAGATTTTGGGGGTTGGAGGCCGGACTTGTCCGCTAACTTCAATCCCCGAGTCTTCAAGCTTGATCTCCGCCCAAGTTTGAGGCTTTTCGACGGAGGAATCGAGTATTTGCCTTGGGAGCTCGAGCGCAAGAGAGAGAATGCTTGGGGCGAGTGTGAGAGTGAATGAATTAGGGTTTGGTGGCGGCTAGGGTTAAGGACACGAAAAATCGGACAAGTCCGGACATGACCGGACTAGTCCGAAGTCGTCCAGAAACTTATATCGGACTAGTCCGTGGTCTGTCGGACTAGTCCGGCCTAACCGGCACTCTGCGGACAAGTCTGCAATGGGCGGACTAGTCCGGGTAACCACGGACTTGTCCGTGGTCACCAGGAGAGAAATGCATAGCCCATTCATATATATTTGAAGGTTCAATATTAGAGATTAGAGAGACAAAACAATTCAAATAATCTTGATGAATTTGACCAGTAAGCAAACAACAATCATACTATGATCAAAATTCATCAAGATCTAATAATTGACATAGTTTTCGAGAGAAAAGTGAAGAGGGATGATTTTCACAATTCAATCAAAATTTTGAAGAAACATACAGGTATGCAACTTTTCAAGCCACACTCCGAGAATCAAGAACATTTAGCTCATTTCGGAGTTCACAAAAGCGTTTTTCATCAAGTGGCTTGGTGAATATGTCGGCTAATTGTTTTTGGGTGTTGACATGAGAGATGGATATGTCTCCTTTCATGGAATGGTCTCTCAAGAAGTGGTGTCTTATGTCTATATGTTTTGTTCTAGAGTGCTCAACTGGATTGTGTGCTATTTTAATGGCACTCTCATTATCACAAAGGAGAGGAATATGGTTCATATTGTAACCATAATCCCTTAGAGTTTGTCGCATCCAAAGAAGTTGTGCACAACAACTCCCGGCTGCAACATACTCCGCTTCGGCTGTGGATAATGCAATGGAATTCTGTTTCTTGGATGACCAAGAAACTAAGGATCTTCCTAGAAATTGGCAAGTGCCGGAAGTACTTTTTCTATCTACTTTGCACCCGGCATAATCTGCATCGGAATACCCAATGAGATTGAATTTTGAGCCTTTTGGGTACCAAAGACCAAGGTTGGGTGTATGAACTAAATATCTTAAGATTCTCTTAACGGCTGTCAAATGACATTCCTTGGGGTTGGCTTGAAATCTTGCACACAAGCAAACACTCAACATGATGTCTGGCCTAGATGCACATAAATATAGTAAAGATCCAATCATGGAGCGATATACCTTTTGGTCGACGCTCGTTCCATCTTCATTGAGGTCCAAGTGCCCATTCGTTGCCATGGGAGTCTTTATCGGCTTTGCTTTGTCCATGCCAAACTTCTTGAGGATGTCCTGCGTGTACTTGGTTTGGCTTATAAAAGTTCCTTCCCTTTGTTGTCGCACTTGGAATCCCAAGAAGTACTTCAATTCTCCCATCATCGACATTTCGAATCTCTGTCATAATTTTGCTAAACTCTTCACAGAAGGATTGGTTAGTTGACCCAAAAATTATATCATCAACATATATTTGGCAAATAAAAAGATCATTATCCAGATTTTTTGTGAATAACGTATAGTCTACTTTGCCAATTTGAAAACCATTATCTATTAAAAAATCTCTAAGGCACTCATACCAAGCTCTAGGAGCTTGTTTGAGGCCATAGAGAGCCTTACGCAGTTTATACACGTGATCGGGGAACTCTTCGTCTTCAAACCCGGGTGGTTGCTCCACGTACACCTCCTCCTTGATCGGTCCGTTGAGGAAGGCGCTTTTCACGTCCATTTGATACAGCTTGAAATCATGGTGAGTAGCATATGCAAGTAATATTCTAATTGATTCAAGCCTAGCTACTGGAGCAAAAGTTTCATCGAAATCCAAACCTTCGACTTGTGAGTAACCTTTGGCCACAAGTCGTGCCTTGTTTCTTGTTACCACACCGTGTTCGTCTTGCTTGTTGCGGAAGACCCACTTGGTGCCTACAACATTTGCATTGGGTCTTGCCACAAGTTCCCAGACCTCGTTTCTCTTGAAATTGTTCAACTCTTCTTGCATCGCCACTACCCAGTCCGGATCCTTCAATGCATCCTCAGTCCTGCGGGGTTCCAAAAAGGAGACAAACGAGTAATGTTCACAAAAATTTGCTATGCGAGATCTAGTGGTTACTCCCCTTTGGATGTCGCCGATGATGTTGTCGATCGGGTGATCCCTTTGAATGCATTGGTGCACTCTTGGGTGTGGTACTTGGGGAGTCGTGTGTTGGTGATCATCTTCTTCTCCCCCTGAGTTGTTGTCCTCGTTGATTTGTTCATTACGTTCGTACTCCTGTGGTTGATCTTGTATTGAGGCTCCCCCTTGATGGTTGATTTCATCTTGTGGTTCACTTTCATCTTGTATTTGTGACGTTGACTCTTGTGGTCGTACTTCGCCTAGAGCCATTCTCTTCAATGCTTGATAGGGGGCTTCTTCTTAACCTAATTCACATTGATCAACTTGCTCCTTTTGGGAGCCATTAGTTTCATCGAACACTACGTCACGTGCCACTTCAACAAGTCCGGAGGACTTGTTGAAGACACGATAGGCGTAAGTGTTCGAATCATAGCCAAGCAAGAAACCTTCATCGGACTTCGAAGCGAACTTTGAAGTCCTGGGCTTCTTGTTTAAAATATAGCAAGGAGAACCAAATACTCGAAAATATGAAATGTTCGGTTTGTTACCGGTGAGTAGCTCATAGGGGGTCTTCTTTAGTAGTCGATGAAGATAGAGGCGATTTGTGGCGTGGCAAGCTGTGTTGATTGCTTCCGCCCAAAATCGGTCCGAAGTCTTGTATTCATCGAGCATAGTTCTTGCCATTTCTATGAGCGTGCGGTTCTTCCTTTCGGCAACTCCATTTTGTTGTGGGGAGTATGGTGCTGAAAATTCGTGCTTGATTCCTTCTTCATCAAGGTACTCCTCCACTTGTATGTTTTTGAACTCCGTGCCATTGTCACTCCGAATACTCTTGATTTGTAATGAAAATTCGTTTTGTGCTCGCTTGAAGAACTTCTTGAGTGTCCCTTGTGTTTCTGATTTTTCATGCAAAAAGAACACCCAAGTGAAGCGGGAAAAATCATCAACAACAACTAAACCATACTTGTTACCGCCGATGCTTATGTAAGCAATTGGACCAAACAAGTCCATATGAAGTAGTTCGAGCGGTCTTGTTGTGGTCATGATGTTCTTCGTAGGATGCTGTGCTCCAACTTGTTTCCCTGCTTGGCACGCGCTACATGGCCTGTTTTTCTCAAACACAACATCTTTCAAACCTCGGATGTGATCGCCCTTGAGGAGTTTTTGAAGGTTCCTCATACCAACATGTGCCAGCCGTCTATGCCACAGCCAACCCATGTTGGTCTTTGCAATCAAGCATGTGTCGAGTTCGGCTTTATCCTTGTTGAAGTCAACAAGGTAAAGCTTTCCCTTCAACATACCCTTGAATGCAATAGAACCATCGCTCCTTCTTGAGACGATCACACCCTCGTTAGTAAACAGGCAATTATAACCCTTGTCGCACAATTGAGATATGGACAGCAGGTTATAATCTAAAGATTCAACGTGCAAAACATGTGAAAGAGTATGTTCAGAGGATATGGCTATTTTACCGGTACCGAGGACCCTCCCTTGACTGTTGTCTCCAAAGTAGATCCCTTCATTTGGGTCCTCGTTCACTTCATACTCCACAAACATCCTCCTTTCTCCGGTCATGTGGTTTGTGCATCCACTGTCTAGCACCCATTTGGATCCACCGGAGGAGTAGGCCTGCAGAAACAAGTTACGCCTTGGTTTTAGGTACCCAAGCTTGCTTGGGTCCTTGGAGGTTAGTGACAATACATTTGGGCACCCACACATGGGATTTTGTGTTCCCATGGCGTGGCCCAGCATAATAAGCATACACTTTACCAATATTGTTTCTCATTAATACATATGAAGCATCGAAGGTTTTAAACAGGAGTTGTTGCTGATTATTGGTCGGACTAGTCTGTGTGACCGGACTTGTCCGGATGACCGGACTTGTCCGGACCACAACCGGACTAGTCCGGTTTTCATGAGAGTTCAGATTTTTAGTTTTCGTGCTGCCGGGTTGTGAGGGTCCTCCTTTCACAAAGGTAATCTTTCCCTTGTTATTCTTATGATTTCCAGCTCTTTGCTTTCCATCATAGGAATAACCAATGCCATACTTGACATTTGGAGGTCTTTGGACCAAATATGCACTACGTGCATAGTTGATCCTTTCCTTGTCAAATATTACACATTGGGTAGGGTTTTTGTCCTTTGTGGAGGTGGACTTTTCTTTCAACCTGGTGTTTATCTTTTCACATTTGCAGATATGAGTATTATTACTTGAAGTGGATTGAGAAGGTAGGCTTGAAGAGGAGGAGGGTTCACTAAGCTTGAGTGACTCAATTTGCACTTCAAGGATCTTGTTGACCTCGATCAGGTCATCAAGTTGGTCCTTGATTGCTACATTTGAGTTGGTTAGCTCCAAGCAAGTTTTCTTGCTTGAAGCTAGCTCAAGCTCTAGTGAGTGGCTTCTTTCCTTTTCATGAACTAGAAGATTGTCAAGTTCCACATGCTTCTCCTTTTGGGAGATAATCATGTCTTCTTGACGATCGATTAGCTCTTCCTTCTCAACAAGTTGGTTAAGCAAGAATTTCATTTTTGCAGCAGTTTTTCTATCTAAGCCAGCTAGCATATCTTCATCACTATCTAAACCATCATCACTTGAATAAGAATGTAAGGAAGGAGTTTTGATATTTACCTTGCGTTTACCTTCCTTAGCCATGAGGCAAGTCCCATTTGCCTTCTTTGCACCGAGCGTGGGAAAGAGTGTGGGTTTCTTGGACACGCTCTCGATGGCTATGCTAGCCAATTCTTCTTCATCGGACGATGAAGACTCATCGTTTGAGTCCCATTCCTTTCCAATGTGTGCTTGTTCAGCTTGTTTCTTCTTCTTGAAGAACTTCTTTGCTTGAGGCTTGGACTCTTTGTTCTTCTTCTTATTGTCCTCATACGGGCAGTCGACTATAAAGTGGTTGTATTCACCACAGTTATAGCACGCCCGCCTCATCTTTGGCTTCGTCCTTTCTTTGTATTTTGCTTCATTTGATTTTGTTCCTTGTCTTTTCTTCATAATTCTCTTAAACTTCTTCATGAACAAAATCATATCTTCTTCATCTAGCTCGCTGCTTTCATCATCGCTGTCCTCCTCAAGCTGTGCTTCTCTTGCTTCTTTGGATAAAGGCTTGAGTGAGGACTTTAGGGCAACTCCCTTCTTCTTGGCCGATGTGAGGTCGGCTATTTCTTTTACGTGCTTGGCTTGCTTCTCCATCATCTCAAAGTTAATGATCTTGCCAAGCAGTTCATCAGGAGTCATTTTCTTGTACCCCGGACTCTCTCGGATCATAGAGCAAAGTGTAACATTGCGAGGCATGAAAGCTCTAAGGATGAGCTTTACAACCTCGTGATCATTCCACTTTCTGCTCCCATATGATCGAACCTTGTTCACGAGAGTCTTCAGTCTGTTGTACATGTCCTGGGGTGACTCATCTTCCTCAATCGCGAACCTTCCTAGTTCGCCCTCAATCATTTCAATCTTGGCTTCCCTCACATGTCTGTCACCTTCATGCGCTGTTTGTAGGGTATCCCAGATTTCTTTGGCAATTTCTAATCCGTCCACCTTTGTGAATTCATCTCGACTTAGAGATGAGGTGATGACGGCTGCGGCTTGTGCATTCCTGTGGATGGCTTGCTCTTGACTTGGCGTGAGCTCTTCGTCGTCATCTGGGATATTGATTCCTGTGCACACAATATGCCATAAACTTGGGTTAAGGGAAATCAAGTGCATCTTCATGTTTTGCCTCCACATAGAGTAGTCACTCCCATCGAAGTGTGGGGCTTTTCCAAGGGGAATGGATAGATAGTGATTGCTGTTAGAATTTAAACGGTCATAATTAAAAGGATATCGGGAGTAGTCGGTGTGACTACTCCCCTTCTTCTTTTCTTCAACTTTGGCTTTCCCTTTGGAAAGCGCTTTCTTTCTAAGGAGAGCTTTCAGCTCCAATGTCTCCTCATCATCATCGTCAAAGTCTTGAATGGCTTCGAGATACTTCTCAAGCTTTTGATGCTTGTCATTGTTCATCTCTTCCTGGTTGTTGATCTTTTGGACTTCCTTCATGTCCGACATGATCTCTTCGAGCGGTTGCACTCTTTCTTGAAGAACCTTGCTCTGATACCAATTGAATGTTGGCCTAGAGGGGGGGGTGAATAGGCCTTCTTGAATTTTATCGGTTCCTGTAACACTTCAACAACGAGATCAAAAACAGATATAACGGACTAGTCCGGTAAAGTGCGGACTAGTCCGGATTTTACGGGCTAGGTTGATCAAGTTAGGTCAATTTGATTGTTTGTTGACTTTTGCAGCGGAAATATAAACTTTGTGATCAGTTCAATAGTTGTGTAACAGATTCTATTAAGAATATGACTTTATT
Organism: Tuctoria greenei; assembly: GCA_036927565.1. Classification (NCBI taxonomy): domain Eukaryota; kingdom Viridiplantae; phylum Streptophyta; class Magnoliopsida; order Poales; family Poaceae; genus Tuctoria; species Tuctoria greenei. The sequence goes on from JAYESD010000012.1 coordinate 28,278,406, forward strand.
TCAACTATTAACTTTGTATTCAACAAATCTAATCAAACTCTAGATAATGTTGATCAACTAGAATAAAGAACACAAATGAAAGACACAAGATTTATCCCGTGGTTCGGTTACCACGAAGGCAGCCTACGTCCACGTTGAGGAGCCCACAAAAGGGCCGGGTCTTCACTAACCCTTCCCTCGTTCGGATCGCCACGAAGGCCAATCCTCTTCCACTAATCACACAGGGGTAAATCACCGAGTTTAAGGGGCGATCTCACAAGTTGAGCGCTCCCTTGATTACAAGATTCAAGACCACCAATAACACACTTCAAAATATACAAACTGAGATGCAAGAGTGTGTTAGAGATTCAAACCAAGAGCTCAATCGCGTATCAAGTGCCCTCTCCAATGATCTACAAGTGATCTTCAATGTAGTGATCAATTTAGCACTTGGTTTTGTGGAGAGAGGTAGTTTTTGAGGCTCTTGGGAGGTGTGACGGCGCTAGGGTTCGAGAGAGTTTGAAAGTGGGCCGTGCACCTCTATTTATAAGGGGTTTCTGGAAGTTACCGTTAGGGTTCAGAAAATTCGGACTAGTCCGTGGTGGTGACCGGACTAGTCCGGTGTGCTGTGAGAAGCAAACCCTAAGTGTCCAGGAATATCGGACTAGTCCGTTTGAAAACGGACTTGTCCGATTTCACTGCTGGAAAACTTCGGACTAGTCCGATTGTCATCGGACTGGTCCGGACCTGTGAAACCTTTAGTGTTTAGGATGACAAGTCCGCACTTGGAGGACTTGTCCGATTTAGATCAGTGTGTATATCGGACTAGTCCGTGTAAACAACGGACTTGTCCGAAGTGGATCAGAAAGGTTATCGGACTAGTCCGGTGGAGACCGGACTTGTCCGATCTAGTGACTTGTGCATTGTGTTGAGGACTAGTCCGCACTGGGGAGGACTAGTCCGAAGTGGAACAGAAGAATTATCGGACTAGTCCGGTGATGACCGGACTTGTCCGATCTTGTGCAGAATGTGATATCGGACTAGTCCGGTGGACATCGGACTAGTCCGGTCCTGTATAGCTTTGTGCATGTGTGTGTGTGATTAAATAAGATTGAGCTCTTGGGTGTGTTTCCTTAACACACTCCACACATACTAAACTACTAGTTTCTTCTCCTTGAGCTCAAATCCATTTTCCTTCTCAATTTCCTCTTTTTGGCACTTTGCTCATCTTTCATCATTTTTCTGCATTCATCTCAACAAAAGAATTAGGATCCCAATTGCTTGTCATAAATCATCCAAAACCCACAAGGGAGTCCTAGATGCACTTTCAGTCCTCACAGCAAAGGCTTCCTGAGTTTCATCAGCATCTCTTACTGGTTCAACCGGTGCAACCGGATATGGAGTAGTGAGAGCCAAGTCTATCTCAGAGACTGCCAAAGCAATCTCCAACTTCTCTCGCCATCTCCCATAATTTCTTCCATTGAGTGGATCAATAGAAGCGATGAAACTCAGTGCAGAATTAGCATTGGAGGAACCTTCATAATCAAAAAACCAAAAACAAGAAGAATGCATAGATGTTAACCACAAGAAAATGATGAGTTTTATCTTTCACTTTGGTTACTCTACCATAACTCAACATTTGAGAATAACTGAAAATCAACATAGTAATTTATCTTTCGCTTTGGTTACTCGACCAAATTACTATGTTCTTACAAAAAGAATATCATTAATGTCTTTCGCTTTGGTTACTCAGCCAATAATGACATTAAAACTGAACATTGAAGAACAACTGAAATACATAGTAATTTATCTTTTGCTTTGGTTACTCGACCAAATTACTATGTACTTAGAAAGGAAAATGTCATTATTGCCTTTCGCTTTGGTTACTCGGCCGATAATGAGATTAATATAACTTAAAATCATGACAATTCTATTTTTCATTTTGGTTACTCAATAGAATTCCAGGCAACTTAAATTGATATAGCAATTTATCTTTCGCTTTGGTTACTCGACCAAATTGCTATGACAATAAACTTAATTCACAGCGGAAGCTTAACTAAATAAGCAAACTTAACTGTATAGCACGGACTAGTCCGCACATGGCCGGACTAGTCCGAACTCTTACAGTATGGTTTTCGGACTAGTCCGGTCCATACGCCGGACAAGTCCGGTCCCATCAAAACATTTGATACATTCTTTATTGAACTTTTCGAGTTTGGTCCGTACTATTCTGGACTAGTACGACCAAACCCGAGAAAGTTTCATATAAAAAACTGGAAAAATGTCGAAATACCCAAAAGGGAATCTTAATCTTACCATCTTACCAAATCAACTTAATTTTCACAACGAATTTCAATCCAAATTGCTTAATTGGTTTTCAATCAGATGAACGCGTCAAAACGCCCTGATCCGAAAACCTAACCACTTTACTGTGGCACACCGGACTAGTTCGGCCCTTAGACCGGACAAGTCCGGACCTTCAAAACTTTCAGCGAAAAACTTCGATCAAAACTCAATTCGAAATGATTAGTGGTCTAAACGGCTCTGATACCATTGTTAGAAATCAAGAGATAGCCCAAAGATCAAATAGCCACTAAATCATCTTGAATTACATAGAGAAACCTGATTACAACATGAACACCAAGTGCTATTTCTCAAATAGCACAAGAACACTAATAATACATTCGCCTCCATCTTTGTTGTTGCTTGACGATGCGGCCATCTAGCCAACAAGGCGAGACCGCAAGAAGAACGACGACGAGAGGCGTTTCCCCTTGTTCTTCTCTTGGTATGTTGATCAGATTCTGAGTGGGTTAGAGTGTTCAAGTGTGTATGAGTGTATGCCTTAAGCATTCTTTGATCATACACTTGACCCTCTTCTTATAGTTGACCAAGAGACACAAGAGGGAGCCTCCAACCCTTAGGAATTATTGAGTCTCCCGATCAGAGACTCAAAATTCGGTGGGTTATGTCCTTTCAATTAGAACACATGTTAATTTCGATTTCAAACTGACTGTTACTGAAAAATTGGACTAGTCCATATAGGGTTCGGACTAGTCTGGTTACCCTTACTGGACAATATCGGACTAGTCCTCTAAGGGCCTGGACTAGTCCGGTTACCCTTACTGATCAACATCGGACTAGTCCGGTACTTCCAACAAGCAGTGCCTCCCACTGCGGCCAGAGCCATCGTATTCTTCATCATCTCTATGAGCAGGGTACGTCCGGGGGCGACACTGCTGGGGGGGGGGGGGGGGGGGTGTAACACTGCTGCCCTCCACATCTCCATCGAGGCATCCAGGCTGCCACCTAAACTCGCGAAGCTGTGCACTTTTCCATCAGCAATGAGCTCTTCGTAAGGGTGGTGGTAGAAGAGCAGGTCTTCAACATAACCAATATGAATTAGGACACGATATACATGTCCATGCTGCAGACTCTGGGGTCTTGTGAACTGGGCATGAGATTCCGAACCAGCATTTCCTGATCTTCCAGAGAGGGTCAGGTAGACCACTTGTGGAATTTTGTTAGGGTCATAGCAGAATGTCCAACAGATATACACACGAAGATCTTCCCGTTGTCTGGACAAGGCCGCCACATGATGCAGGACACATGAGTCGCCGAGGATTTTAGCTACAGTGTCTCCGCACCAAGCGTGCTGCGGTAAACCTTCCAGGCTGAGCTTCACGTGATAGGGGAAGACACACCGCTCTCCATTGACATCGACATCCCAGGAGTGGAAGCGGAAGTCGAAGGGTCCCTCTCTAATTCTCTCTCTAGCAAATACTATATCTCTGAGAGTGGAACCAGTGAAGAGCACCAAATACGGCTCAGGTGAGTGACGAAAAATGTGAAACTCATATTCATGGAAGCCAAAGTGATGAATTATAGCATCCTTTAGCTCTTCCCTGGAGCTTACGCAAAGGGCTCCCTCCTCAGTGACTAGTAGAGCCCTGTTGGACAACTGCTTTTCCTACTGTTCCATATCACCAGAGAGAGTCGCCATCTTCTCTGCGTACCTAGGCCCATTCTGTGGTTTCCAGGGAACTGTATGACATAACGCGCCCTCCCAATGGGCCTCTGCTGGGCGTCAGCTCTTCATGTCAAAAACCATCTCCGCGGTGCCCCATGGCTTGTTCAGGAAGGTGGAGAATTCTATTTGGGTGGAAGGATGAATAATTGTTTTTGTGGACTGGTTTTTGGATGGGACTGATGGCTGGCAGTATGCTTATATGAGGTGACGGGGTAATGGTCCGGTGAGGCAGCACGATCCTTTGGGCAGCGAGCCGCTAGATGACCAGATATCTCACAGTTCCAACAATGCTTCGGTTCCCTGCACTGTATCTTGAAATGATCCTTGTCCCAGCAATTAAAGCAACGTCCCTTGGTCCTCTCTTTGAACATTTGTTGGCCTGTGTAAACATAGATAGACCGTGATACCCAACAGGGTATACGTGACATGTATTTATAAGAAGAGCAGTACACCATAGGGTACACAACAGAATCATATACAATCTCAAAGGACTCAAAAACACATCCGTATAGACTCTGGACTCTAATCACCGTAACACTAAGGATTCCTTTCCTAACACACCCCCTCAATCCAAACTTTAGCCACTACAAAGATTTAGATTGATTTGAAACTTTTTAAACCCTCTTCCAGCTAGGGGTTTTGTAAAACCATCTGCAACTTGATCATCTGCAACAATGTGTCAGATTTCAAGAAGCTTTCTGTGTACCCTCTCTCATACAAAATGATAATCAACCTCTATATGTTTTGTTCAAGCATGAAAAACTGGATTCGCAGATAAGTAAGTGGCCCCAATGTTGTCGCACCATAGAAGAGATGCTTTCGGGTGTTGTAGTGACAGTTGTTGAAGTAAAGTTTGAATCCAGATAATCTCAGCTGTGGTGTTTGCCAGCGTCTTATGCTCGGCCTTAGCGCTGGAACGAGACAAAGTTGTTTGCTTTCTTGAACTCCATGTAATCAAATTTGGGCCAACAAATACCTCAAATCCCCCTGTTGAACATCTATCATCCGGGCAACCTGCCCAATCTACGTCGGAAAATCCACTCACAAGTAATGATTTTGATGGTGTTATAGCAACTCCAAGCCGCACATTGCCACTCAAATATCTTAAAATTCTCTTTACCGCATACCAGTGTAACGTGGTGGGTGCTTGAAGGAATTGACACACCTTATTAACCGAAAAAGCAATGTTTGGGCGGGTTATGGTTAGATACTAAAGAGCTCTCACTATGCTTCCGTATTTAGTGACATCTTGTTAATCAAGCAAGACTCCTTCATGCTTCGATAATTTTTACGAGACAGACAAAGGTGATGAAACGGGTTTACAATCTTTCATGCCAGCTCTTGCAATCAGATCTGAGGCATATTTGCCTCGAGAGAGGACTAATCCTTTGTTGGTTCTTGTAACTTCAATGCCCAAGAAATAATGTAAGTCTCTAAGGTCTTTGAGTGCAAACTCAACTCGAAGATCAGAAAGCAACATGTCGGCTGAATTTGTATTTGAGCTAACAAATACGATATCATCTACATAAATAAGAAGATACATAGTTACCTTCCCTTTTGTATAGACAAAAAGAGAGATGTCAGCCTTGGAAGCAATGAACGCAAACTGCAATAGTTTGTTACTCAACTGAGCATACCAAGCACGAGGTGCTTGTTTTAATCGGTAGATTGCTTTGTCAAGTTTGCACAAGTACCGTGGATGTCTCTTGTCAACATATCCAGGGGTTGACGCATAAAAACATCTTCTTCTAGAATCCCATGAAGAAAAACATTTTTTACATGTAACTATTTGATAATCCAGTTTCTTGAAACCGCTAATGATAGAATAAGTCTCATGGTTGCAACCTTGACCACTGGACTGAACGTGTCCTCATAGTCAATGCCATATCTTTGTTTGAAGCCCTTGACTACTAATCTTGCTTTGTAGCGATCAATAGATCCATCAGCTTTCTTTTTAATCTTATAAACCCATTTTGAGTCTATCACGTTTTTGCCTGGCTGTGGAGGCACCAAATGCCATGTTTTATTTTGTATCAAGGCTTTGTATTCATCATCCATGGCTGCACACCATTATTTATTTGATCTTGCATCTTGCCAACACGTCAGTTCATACATTGTAGCCAACAAACCATATTGTATCTTCCCTTTCTTGACTTTATAACGAACCGTACCATCTGTGGAGATCTTTGGTTGTCTGATTCCCTGAGATAATCTGGTTTGAGGTCTTGAAGTATCTGCTGGTTACTTTGATTTTGTTCAATATTAGTTTGCTGATTCTCAGAGACAATCGCACTGCCGGAATCTACATCCCCATCAGCCACAGCTGATCCTGGTGCATCACGCGCAGTTGTGCCGGTTCTGAGTCTCGATGTTGATGCCATTGGACCAGAGCGTGTCTGGGGCACATTTCCATAAGAATTGACTCCGGGATCGATGATAGCAGCGGGCAGGTCTGGACCTGAATCCACCTCGTTATCGGCTCCCACACTGTCGTTTTCCAGATTTGGATGGTGCTCATTTTCTTGCACATTTTGCACTGGATTTTCAGCCAATTCTTCAACAACCTGTTGAACATCATCTCCAGAGAAACCATTAGCAGTATTAGCATAAGAATCACCCACATTAGTATCATCTCTCATATCCGTTTGTAATTCGAGTGGATTTAGGAGAAACGAACAAAGAAGGAGGGTTTCTTGTTTCAAGAGTTGTCCAGCGTTTGGATGAAGTTTGGAGAAGGGAAAAAGTGTTTCATCAAACGTGACATCTCTAGAGATATAGACACGTCCCGTGGACAGGTCCAAGCATTTGTAGCCTTTGTGAAGACTACTATTACCAAGGAAAACACATTGCTTGGATTGGTATTGAAGTTTGTGTTGATTGTATGGCCTGAGATTAGGCCAACACGCACAACCAAAGATTTTCAAGGCAAAATAATTCGGTTTTTCTTTGTATAGATGTTCAAGAGGAGTCTCATATCCTAGGAAATGAGATGGGGTTCAGTTTATGAGGTAAGTGGCGGTTAGGAAAGCCTCATCCCAAAACTTAAGAGGCATGGACGCTTGAGCTAGGATGGAAAGTCCTACTTCTACTATATGTCTATGTTTTCTTTCAACGAGCCCATTCTGTTGATGAGCATATGGGCAAGAAACATGATGAGTGATTCAATTTTCTGAAAAAAGAATGAAGTCTCTGGTATTCTCCCCCCAGTCGGTCTGCATGGTTTTTATTTTCTTGTCAAAGTGACGCTCGACAAGCTGTTGAAACATCAAGAATACTTGGAAAACATCAGACTTCTTTTTCAAAAGATAAATCCAAGTGTATCTACTATAACCATCAACAAAGCTTACATAGTATTTGTGACTCCCTACTGATTTTGGATCAGGTCCCCATACATCTGAACAAACTTGTTCTAAAGCAGAACTAACGATACTATGAGACTGTTGGTAGGGAAGCTGATGGCTCTTAGCCTTTTGACAGGAGTCGCAAACTACAACAGACTCTAATGGTTTCTTGACAGGAATATTGTATCTAGACAAGACCTTATTAACTATGACAGAGGAGGGATGCTCTAGACGTTCATGACATAGGTGTGATGAGTGCTTGATTGTATGACAATTTTGTCTTGCAGGCAAGGGTATTGGATAAAGTCCATCAATGCATCTGCTTGAAAGAAGGATTCTCTTCATGTCTCAATCCTTAAGACAGGAAAAATCAGGTTGGAATTCTGCAAATACATTGTTATCAGTGTTAGAAATCTAGAGAGAGCCCAAAGATCAAATAGCTACTAAATCATTTTGAATTACTCAGGAGAAAACTGAATACAAGATCAACATCAAGTGCTATCTCTCAAATAGCACAAGAACATCACTAATACCTTCTCTTCCATCTTTGTTGTTTCTTGACGATGCGGCCATCGAGCCAATAAGGCGAGGCCGCAAGTAGAACGACGACGGGAGGCGTTTCCCCTTGTTCTTCTCTTGGTATTATTGATCGTATTCTGAGAATTGAGAGAGTTCTTGTGTCTAATGTGTATTCAAAACACCACACACAATCATACATGTAACCCTCTCCTTATATATGACCAAGAGACACAAGAGGGGGCCTCCCACCCTTAGAGACAGTTAAGTCCCCCGATCAGGGACATAATTGTCGGTGGGTTGTGTCCTTTCAATTAGAACACATGTTATTTTCGAGTTCAAACTGACATTAACTGAAAAGACCTGACTAGTCTGGTCGGGGTCCAGACTAGTCCGATATCCTTACTGGACAATATCAGACTAGTCTGGTCTTATACCGGACTAGTCCGGACCGGACTAGTCCGTCCACCACCGGACTAGTCCGGTAGTGCTAACATTCTCCCCCTTGAACTCGAAACTGAAACTTACCAACTTACTTAATACTAAACTTAGTGTCCACTTTTTCATGCTTGACATATAGGGCACAACGCATCACAACAACCATTTACGTCTTGTTGGACTCGAGGACCACAATACATCTCACACTTAAAAATGAACCTTACTCTTATTTGGCCCCTAAATATCCAGTGATCATAGGTTCTTCCTTAAACCCATGCTAGCCACGTGTTCACTGAACATGTTGGGTGGAAGACTTTTTGTAAGCGGATCCGCAAGTATTTGCTTTGTACTAATTTGCTTCAATAATCATTACTTAATATGATCCTGGATTTACTCCTTTACAACACATACCTTATGTCAATGTGTTTGGCATCACATATGACTTGTTGTCTCTGGAGTACGAAAAACTTAAGTGGTTTAATGCTGTCAACCACTCACAATTCGGGTTTACTTACTGTGTCTGCTCAGTGGTCTCATTTATAATATATATTTGGTATGCATCACACATGACGCAGTGACCCTAAATTAGGAGCTTTTTTCACAATAAAGCTCCAATGTGCGAGTGTTGATTACTGATGTGGATTTACTACACATCTCACACAAACTGAGTCTTAGTAAGTCATTATTCCAATGACTTAATCTTATACTTAACTTACCATGAGACCTTGATACTTGCAAAAGTGCAAGTAATACTTATTTCTATCCAGTCATCTAGATTGGACTTACTTATGCCAAAATTAACCCGATACTTAAACTTTGTCAAGGTAACTTAGGAATTGAGCAAAACTTAAAACTTCTGACAGCAAGAAGTTTTGGAACCGATTCTTATTAGGTCGACCTCTTATTGGTTCCATACTTACCAACCTTGACTCATTAGAGCAGACAAAGATTTATTTTCATGCATACCGTACTTTCCAAGTACGCTTCTTAAGTATACCTTTTGTGCTAAACTTAATACCCCTTTATTCTATCTCGGTGAATTTCTATGCCCAATACATAGAATGCTTCACCAAGATCTTTCATATCAAAATTAGAGGACACAAACTTCTTAGTTTCTGATAGTAGATTGACATTACTACTTACAAGTAGTATATCATCTAGATAAAAGCACGAGGAAAATAAACTTCCCGTCTTTAAACTTATCATAAATGCAATTGTCCTCCTCATTTTGTTTAAACCCAAACTTTCTTACTGTCTTATTGAACCTGAGATACCACTGTCTTAATGCTTGATTAAGTCCATAAATGAACTTTCTTAAGTGACATCTTATATGTTCCTTACCCTTAACAACAAAACCTTTCGGTTGTGTCATATAGACGTTCTCATATAGATCACCATTGAGAAATGCCATTTTTACATCCATCTGATGTAATTCTAAATTGTAATGTGCAACTAATGCCATAATGATTATGAACGAATCCTTACCTGAGACGGGTGCAAATGTCTCATTATATTCAATCCCTTCTCTTTGAGTGAAGTCTTTTGCAACAAGTCTGATCTTAAACTTATCAATATTCCTTTTGGAGTCACATTTAATTTTGTAGACCCATTTACAGCCTACATTTTTGGCTCCATTAGGAATCTCAACTAAATTCCAGACTTTGTTTGCTTCCATAGACCTTATGTCATCTTCTATGACTTTATGCCATTCAGATGTTTTAGGACTTCTTATAACTTCTTCAAATGTGGTGGGATCACCCTCCATTTGAATTGCCTCACTTAATTAGATCTCATAATCGTCCGAAATGGCCGATTCTCTTTCTCTTTGAGATCTTCTTAATTGAACATTTTCCTCATTTTGAGGATGTTGTTGCTCTTCATTATTAATGACAACGGGCTGAGAATGTTCAACCTTTCTTAATAATTCCGTTGTCAATGGAGAACTAACAACAGGTGTTGAATCTTCACCAATAGACATTGATGATTCAATAATAGTAGGTAATGAGAAATATGATTCTTGAATCATAGGAGTGGGTACATAAACCCGCTTCTCTTCAAGATTAATTTCTCGTCTTAGCGTACTCCCCCTGATCATGGCATCCTCTAAAAAGACGGCATGCCTTGTTTCCACAAACTTAGTATATCGTTCTGGACAGTAGAAACGATATTCCTTACTCTTTCCTGCATAGCCAATAATATGACAACTTATTGTCTTAGCATCCAACTTACCAATGTTTGGGTTAAACATTTTTGCTTCAGCGGGACAACCCCATATATGCATATAACTTAATGAGGGATTACGTCTTCCTCAAGTCATATGGTGTTTTAGACACCAACTTATTAGGGATCCGATTTAGCACATGAATAGCGGTTTTTAATGCCTCAATCCATAAGCTAACCGGCAAATCTGATTGACTTAACATGAATCTTACCATATCCATTAGTGTACGGTTGCACCGTTCCACTACTCAATTTTGCTGAGGCTCGCCCGATGTTGAAATACTGGGCGACTATGCCATTTTCTTTTAGGAACCGAGCAAATGGTCTAGGAACTTGACCATACGGAGTATGACGACCGTAGTATTCACCACCATGATCGGATCTTACCACTTTTATCTAACTGTTGTGCTGATTTTCATCTTCAGCCTTAAATATCTTAAATTTATCCAACGGTTCAAAGCGTTCTTTAATTGGATAAATATAGCCATAGCGAGAATAGTCATCTGTGAAGGTTCCGACCGAATCAAAACCATCAACCGATACTGCAGGAAATGGACTACAAATGTCTGTACGGATTAATTCCAAATTCCCGCACTGCATATGGCACCCTTTCTTACTTTTCTTAGTCTATGCATTCTTCTGAATCTGAAAAATCTGAATGAGGAAGTATCGATTGTGAAATCAATTGTTCAATTCTCCCCCCAAAATATGGCCTAAGCGACAATACCATAATTTCGAAGACATTTCGGAATCGATTCTCTTACTCTTACTCTGATGTGAGGAAACTGATTGTTGCTTACAACACCATTTAAGGAAGCCTATGCATTCCTTTTAATGGTGGCCTTTGTCTAAACAAAAGATGACACTGATTTTTCTCTACTGTCACATCCTTACGTTAAGGATGGCTTTGTAGAGTCTTACCCTTATCTTTATCATGATGAGAGGAACCATGATACTTAAAAATTGCTTAGAAGAATAATTACCATGATACTAAGAACCATGATTATTCTTCTTAGCCTTACTTTTTCCCTTCACGTAATTAATAGCATAATTACCATGAAGAGACTTAATCCTCTCTTCCTTCTGAACACACATAGCCATGAGTTTTTCTATGTTCCGTAGTTCAGGTTGAGAGTCATAGTTGATGACAAAAGTCTCAAATTTCTTTAGAACTAAGGAAAAAATGAGATGCACAATGAACTCATCTTTAATCCCCAAATCTATAGGCTTAAACTTTGAAGTCATATTTGTCATCTTTAAAATGTGCTCTCGCACATCACCTCCACAATACTTTTCATCCACAAGTCTCTTGATAAGAGTACTTGCTAATGACTTAGAAGAACCAGTAAACTGATTCTCAATCTTTTGGAGGTACTCAGTGGCAATATCACATTCAGGGATTGCTCCCCGAACAATTTTAGTGATAGTGTCCTTAATAATCATCAAACATTTCCTGTTTGATTGTTTTCACTTAACTTTGGCTATATCACAAGCCAATAGCTTGTTAGTATAGTCCTTTTTCCTCACAACAAAGGCTTACTGAGTTTCATCAACTTTACTTACTAGAGCCACCGGCTCAACTGAATATGAAGTTGTGAGAGCAAAGTCCATCTCAGAGACTGCCAAAGCAATCTCCAACTTTCTCTCCATCTCCCATAATTTCTTACGTTGAATAGATAAATGAAAGTGATGAAACTCAGTGCTGAATTCTCATTTGAGAAAACTTCTTAATTAAAAACGAGATCATGAGCGAATGCATAGATATTAATCATAAGATAATGTTGAGTTTTATCTTTCACTTTGGTTACTTGACCAAAACTCAACACTTGAAAATAACTGAAAAACAAAATAGTAATTTATCTTTCGCTTTGGTTACTCGACCAAATTACTATGTTCTTAAAAGAGAATGTCATTAGTGCCTTTCGCTTTGGTTACTCGGCCAATAATGACATTAAAACTTAACATTGGAGAACAACTGAAATACATAGTAATTTATCTTTCGCTTTGGTTACTCAACCAAATTACTATGCACTTAAACAGAAAATGTCATTAATTCCTTTCGCTTTGGTTACTCGGCCAATAATGACATAATATTTCTTAAAAACATGGCAATTCTATTTTTTGCTTTGGTTACTCAATAGAATTCCATGCAACTTAAAATGACATAGCAATTTATCTTTTGCTTTGGTTACTCGACCAAATTGCTATGACATTATAATGTTAATGCACAGTGGAAGCTTAATCAAATAAGCAAACTTAATTGTATAGTTTGGACTAGTCCGCACAGGACCGAACTAATCCGAACTCTTATAGAACCATGATTGAACAAGTCCGTTCCATAAGACGGACAAGTTCGGTACTGTACCAGAAACATTTAATCCGTTCTTTATTGAACTTTTTGAGTTTGGTATGTACTATTCATGACTAGTCTGGCCAACCCCGGAAAAGTTTCATATAAAAACTGGAAAAATGCCGAAATACCCCAAAGGGAATTTTAATCTTACCATCTTAAAAAATCAACTTAATTTTCACAATGGATTTCAATCCAAAGTCCTTAATAGGTTTTCAATCAGATGAACGCGTCAAAACGCCCTGATCCAAAAAACCTAACCACTTCAATTGCGGCATACCGGATTAGTCTGACCCATAGACCAGACAAGTCCGGACCTTCAAAACTTGCATCGAAAAACTTCGATCAAAACTCAATTCAAAATGATTAGTAGTCTAAACGGCTCTGATACCATTGTTAGAAATCAAGAGAGAGCCCAAAGATCAAATAGCCACTAAATTATTTCGAATTACTCAGGAGAAAACTGAATACAAGATCAACATCAAGTGCTATCTCTCAAATAGCACAAGAACATCACTAATACCTTCTCCTCCATCTTTGTTATTGCTTGACGATGCGGCCATCGAGCCAATAAGGCGAGGCCGCAAGTAGAACGATGACGGGAGGCGTTTCCCCTTGTTCTTCTCTTGGTATTATTGATCGGATTCTGAGAATTGAGAGAGCTCTTGTGTCTAATGTGTATTCACAACACCACACACAATCATACACATAACCCTCTCCTTATATATGACCAAGAGACACAAGAGGGGGCCTCCCACCCTTAGAGACAGTTAAGTCCCCCGATCAGGGACATAATTGTCGGTGGGTTGTGTCCTTTCAATTAGAACACATGTTATTTTCGAGTTCAAACTGACATTAACTGAAAAGACCGGACTAGTCTGGTCGGGGTCCGGACTAGTCTGATATCCTTACTGGACAATATCGGACTAGTCTGGTCTAATACCGGACTAGTCCGGACCGGACTAGTCCGTCCACTACTGGACTAGTCCGGTAGTGCTAACAATCAGAGGTTAAAGGATGAATTGATACTATACTTTTTGTAGAATTAGGCACTCGGAGGATATTTTTGTGTTAAAAATTACCAAAGGGGGTATGAAAAGATGTATGACCAATGTGAGTAATTCTCATTCCTGTGCTGCTAGCGGTTTGGACTTGATCATGACCATCATACCTATCTCTGGTGGTAAGTTTCTCCAAGTCCCCCGTTATGTGGTCAGTAGCACCGGTGTCTGCATACCAATTTGTATCTCTGCCATAGGTAGGAGCTGTAGTTGAGCCCGCAAAGCTTCTTTGAAAGTTTTCTTCACTCGAAAAATTTCCAGCAAAATTCCTATCAAATCTTCTACGACAAGTTTGCACAGCGTGACCTTTATAGCTGCAAATTTGACATGTTACCTTCAGAGCTTCTCCACCACGTCCTCCTCCTCGTCCTCCTTCTCCACCTCGACCACGGGAGGATCGACCTCTACCACGGCCTCGACCTCAGCCACGAGACGCCAAGTTAGCAGACGAGGGGAATTGCATGACATTATTTTAAGATTCCAGTCTTGCCTCAAAGGACAAACGTTGAGCATATAACTCACTGATCTTGAGATCGGTTTCATGAGTCATTGAAGAGACAAACGGGTTGTAGTAAGCATCTAATCCCGTAAGAATATAAGAAATAATTTCTTCTTCCTCAAGAGGTTTTCCGGCAGCCGCGAGCTCATCCGAATATCCTATCATCTTTGCAAAATATACGGCAGCAATCTGATCTCCTTTTTGCCCTCTGGCATGTTGCGCCCTAATCTTGATGATATGAGATTTTGAGATAGATGAGTACATACTGGAAAGGCAGCTCCATACCTCATGTGCAGTTTCAGAACGACTACTTCAAAGATTACTTCATTTGACAGGGTTGAGTTCAAATATCCAAGAACAATTTGATCTTGAGCAATCCACTGAGCATTCTCGGGGTTGTCAACTTCTTCTCTGTTCTTTTCACTTTTCTCAACGATGATCTTCTTTGCTGGCACTGATTTTGATCCATCAAGAAATCCTGTCAATTGTGCACCGCGTCTTGCAGGTAGCACTTGGACTTTCCATACCATAAAGTTGTCTCTGGTAAGTTTTTCCTATCGGGAATTCGGCACGCTACTCTAGCAACTCTACCGCGTCACCAAGGAAACATGCGAGTATAGAGGTCATGGATCGTTACCACTAGACGCGCAGCGCAGCGGAACATAGATGTGCGTCGGTGCAGAGGAGGTAGACGATCTCGTTCGTCTCCTCCTCGTCCTCGTCGCGGCAGCAGGTAGACACGATCGTCGTAGCCGATCAGCGCAGCAGTAGCAGCAGCGCCTCCACGGAGTCCACAAGTACGAAGAGGAACACCGTGCGGCGGTGTGCTAGCACCGCGCGCGCGGCAAGGGTCTCGGTGTGAGGCCTTCGTGGGGTGGCGGCTAGGGCTGTCACGTGGTGGGTTGATTAGCCCCTAACCCTACCCATCATATTTATAGGCGTACTAATGGGCTTTTAGGTCGCAGGCCCATTAGTACCCTAATTGCTTATGGATCAAATATCCAATAGGCCTTAAACCGAATTGTTATGATTGCCTCTTGGGCACATCACCAACAATCTCCCACTTGCACTAGAGACAATCATCTAGCCAAGATTTTCGATATTCCAACTCCTTAAGTGTGTGACCCGTTAGGTTCATGTGCAGTCGGTTGTGAATGGAAACCATTTCCAACCACAAGTCAGTAGAGGTACCTAGCAGGACATACTGACTCCCGAATGTACATAAAGATCATATCGGCCGAACCTAGATACATTCAACATGCTAATCCCTTTGCCTCACGATAGTAGTCAAGCTCAAGGCGAGATGCATGCCATCCTTGTGATAGCTCGACCATTCACTCGATCAAATTGTGGATTCATTCCGTGACTAACTTTTAGTCACTATGATTAACCTTTAATCACCTTGGCATGGCCATGCATTTTCAAATCCAACTATCTTGAGGGGCCCAGAGATATCTCTCCTGTTATTAAGGAGGGGCAAATCCCATTTTGATCTGCGCACATCCCATTCTATGTTTCATTATATACCCGAAAACTACTTTTATGACTACCCAGTTACGGAGTAGTGTTTGGTAGTCTCAAAGTACACAATTATGCATAGTGAGAAACAATGGCGATCTCAGGTCTAAGGATCTAGCAGGTGTATCACTCAGGACCAACTGATGGAACATATGAAAATAACAATCCCAGCAGTGTCTTGGAGTGGGTCAATCCAACACCATGTTCAGTAACATGTGTTCACATTATTAATTCAATATCTCCATATCTATGATCTGTGAAAAGTGATCATCAATTAATACATGTGCTAGTCTGTATGCAATCATTATCTCATATAATGATGTAGACTAGGGATCATCTAGAGTAACATTACTTTTAACAAAGAGTTTCACGAACAAGTCACATACTTGATGATCAATGTCAATAATGATTACTCATATAACAATTTATTTAATAGTACATAAACATAGCTGTGACACAAGTCTCCCACTACACACTATGATCACTGATGTAAGTATCTAATACCCATAGATCTCGTGTGTGCCTCATGCTTTGATTGTGGAAGAGGCTTTGTCAACGGATATACAACATTCAAATCCGTGTGCACCTTACATATCTTCACATCACCTTGGTCGATGATCTCTCCGATGAGGTGATAGCGTCATAGTATGTGTTTGGATCGTTTGTGTGATCTAGGCTCCTTTGCCTGTGCGATGGCTCCACTATTGTCACAGTAGAGATCCAGAGGACTGGACGCGCTAGGAACAACACCCAACTTTGAAACAAATTTTCTGATCCAAACAGCTTCCTTTGCAGCTTCAGAAGCTGCAATATACTCCGCCTTTGTGGTTGAATCTGCTACTGTATCTTGCTTGGAAATTTTCTAGCTCACTGCCCCTCCATTGAGGCACAACACAAATCCAGATGGCGATCTAAAATCATCCTTATCAGCTTGGAAGCTGGCATCAGTGTAACCTTTTACAATGAGCTCTTCTTCACCTCCAAACACTAAGAACACATCCTTAGTTCTTCTCAAATACTTAAGGATGTTTTTGACAACGGTCCAATGAGCCTCACCATAATCTGATTGATACCTGCTTGTGATACTTAGAGCATAAGATACATCTGGGCGTGTACATAGCATGGCATACATGATGGATCCAATAGCCGAAGCATAAGGAATGACTCTCATCCTTTTTTGCTCATCAGGTGTCGAAGGACACTGACTCTTGCTTAGAGTAATGCCATGTGACATTGGCAAGAAACCTTTCTTTGAATCTTGCATATTGAATCGATTCAATATCTTGTCAATATATGTATCTTGGCTTAATATAATTAGCCTTTTAGATCTATCTCTATAGATCTTTATGCCCAAAATATACGCTGCCCCTCCTAAATCCTTCATTGAGAAACTTTTTCTTAATGAGGATTTAACATCATCAAGCATTGGAATTTCATGTCTGATCAATAATATGTCATCTACATATAGGACCAGAAATACATGTGCGCTCCCACTAAACTTCTTGTAAATACAAGGTTCTTCTACGTTCTTGATGAAACCAAACCCTTTGATTACTTCATCAAAACACAGATTCCAACTCCGAGATGCTTGCTTCCAGTCCATAGATGGACTTATGAACCTTGCGTATTTTACTAGCATTTTTAGGATCGACAAAACCCTCAGGTTGTGTCATGTACACATACTCAGTCAGACTTCCATTAAGAAAGGCTGTTTTGACATCCACCTGCCATATTTCATAATCAAAATATGCAGCAATTGCTAGAAGAATTCGAACTGACTTAAGCATTGCAACGGGTGAGAAAGTTTCATCATAATCAACATCTTGAATTTGTTTGTAACCTTTTGCCACCAATCGCGCTTTATAGATGTGAACATTTCCATCCATATCAGTCTTTTTCTTGAAAATCCATTTACAATCGATAGGTCTCACACCTTCGATTGGATCAACCAAATTCCAAACTTGATTTCCATGCATGGATTCAATTTTGGATTCCATGGTTCCAAGCCATTTTTCAGAGTCGGGTCCCTCCATTGCTTCTACGTAGGTCGTAGGCTCATTATTATCCAATAATACCATGTCATGCTGCTTCGTGGTTAGAAGCATTAACTTTTCAGTTGTACGACGTGCCCTCGTAGACCTTCGTGGGGCTGGTGTTTCATCAACTGCTTGCCCAACATCTTGTACATCCTGTATAGGATTAGTGAGTGTTGAAACATTTTCAGGTATTTCTTGAATTTCTTCAAGATTCACCTTGCTCCCATTAACTCCTTTTGAGAGAAACTCTTTCTCCAAGAAGACACCATTGCGAGCGGTAAACACTTTACTCTTTGTTTTATTATAAAAATAATATCCTTTGGTTTCCCTAGGATATCCCACAAAAAAGCATTTGTCTGATTTTGAGTGAGTTTGTCTGACGTCAAACGTTTGACATAAACATCACATCCCCAAACTTTGAGGAAAGACAATCCGGGAAGTTTCCCGGTCCATATCTCATATGGTGTCTTCTCAACAGACTTAGTTGGGACTCTGTTTAGTGTAAACGCAGCATTTTCAAGAGCATAACCCCAAAAGGATAGTGGAAGATCTGCTTGACTCATCATCGACCTAACCATGTCCAACAAGGCTCGGTTCCTCCGCTCGGACACCCCATTCCATTGAGGCGTTCCAGGTGGAGTCAACTGTGGAACAATTCCACATTGTTTTAAATGATCATAAAATTCATGGCTCAAATATTCACCCCCACGATCAGATCGTAGAAGTTTAATTGTCTTGCCTAATTGATTCTGTACTTCATTCTGAAATTCTTTGAACTTTTCAAAGGATTCAGACTTGTGCCTCATTAGGTAGACATAACCATATCTACTAAAGTCATCGATAAATGTGATGAAGTACTGAAAACCACCTCTGGCAATTGAACTCATTGGTCCACATACATCTGTATGTATAAGTCCAACAAATCAGTCGCCCTCTCACTTTGACCAGTGAAGGGTGCTTTGGTCATCTTCCCAAGCAAACAAGATTCACATGTGTCAAGTGATTCGAAATCAAATGAGCTTAGTAATCCATCTTTATGGAGTTTTTCAATGTGTTTCTCATTTATATGACCTAAGCGACTATGCCAAATAAAAGTGGGATTTAGATCATTTCGTTGAGCATTTTTGGTATTAATGTTACGGACAGTTTTATCCTCAAGATCAAGAACATATAATCCATTCATCAATGTACATTGAGCATAGAAAATATTATTGTAATAAATAGATCAACATTTGTTCTTTATTACAATCTCATAACCATCAACTTCTAAACACGAAGAAGAGATAATGTTCTTACTCAAAGTAGGAATGCAATAACAATTATTCAATTCCAAAACTAATCCCGAGGACAATGACAAGTGGTAAGTTCCGACAGCTATGACTGCAACCTTTGCTCCATTGCCGACACGAACATCCAACTCGCCTTTTGCAAATCTTCTAGTCTCACTTAGACCCTGCAACGATTTGCAGGTGTGAATCATCGATCCGGTATCAAATATCCATGATTCACTAGAAGATAATGCAATGTTAATTTCTATAACATTTATACCCGAAGTGGAAGTCTCACTTCCCTTCTTCTTCTTATCCTCCAAGTACTTCTTGTAGTTCCTAGACCAGTGCCCCTTACCATGACAGTGAAAGCATTCATCATTAGGAGAAGAGTCATATTTGCCCTTTGGTTTAGACTTTGAGCTTGAAGGCTCATCGGGAACCTTTCCCTTGCCTTTACCTTTAGGATGCGTCACACGCTTCCTCTTTTTATTCTCCTTTTGCACCATCATCACATGAGTGGCATTTTTCTTAATGCTTTCTTTGGCTGTTTTAAGCATCCCATGCAATTCAGCCAAAGTTTTCTCCATGCCATTTATTTGAAAATTCAACATGAATGGCTCGTAGCTCGGTGGGAGCGACTGGAGAACAACGTCAATAGCCAGATCATCCTTGAGTTCAGAACCAAGTTTGCCCAAAGTTTCAATGTAACCAATCATCTTGATTATATGAGGGCTGACCGGGCTACCCTCCGCCAGCTTGCATGAGAACAAAGACTTTGAGATGTTGTATCTCTCAGCCCTTGCTTGATTCTCAAACATTCTATGCAGTCCCTAAATCATAGAATAAGCATCTGTATGCTCATACTGTTTTTGCAGATCAGGGGACATAGTGGCGAGCATGAGGCAGCTTACATTAAGCGCATTATCACAGTGCTTCGTATAAGCTCCACGTGTTGCATTAGTTGCATCAGCTGGGAGGTCATCAGGGTAAGGCTGCAGAAGAACGTACTCGGTTTTTTCTTTCCTAAGAACGATTCTCAGGTTGCGGTACCAATCGATAAAGTTATCTCCATTGAGTTTTTCCTTCTCAAGCACAGATCGCAAATTGAAACCAGAATTGTTACTAGCAGACATTATCTACAATAGTAAATAAATATGCAAGGTTTAACACTATGTTATGTACCAATCTTCTATTAACAGTTTAATAAAAGATATCACCACTATATGATCATCGTCTTCCCTCTAACGACATATAGTGGTTCAAGATCCATATTCACTAATTCCTAGTGAGCTTTGGCTTCACTGCTAGGAAATTAGTGACATAGGTAAACAACCATTGTTAATCATATCTCTATATGACTCTTGTTTGTTGGGTGACATCCAGTGCCCCGGCTCCCAACTCTATGCCATAAAGCCCAAAACCTTTTTGATAGCTTTGTTGAGTAAACCAACACTATGCATGTGAATGTCCAACATTCACCCTATGTATTATGATAGATTATGGTACTTTGCTTTGGCAAACCTACCATACAGCGATCAAAATAACATAGGTGCAGCTATTGGTAAATGGCATTAAATGCTCAACTTTTGTGAGGGAAGCTATTCTATCATGACAAAACATCCACCATATGAAAAGCATGAAAAGAATAGTAATAAATAAACATCACAGGCATATGATCATATCACATTGTGAATAGTATGGGCTTTGGAATCATAATGGTCTCCATCATGATCTGAGCTGCCATGCCTCCCTTCTTGTTGTGATCCCCATCTCCACGATGCTTGAAGACATCTCCATGATCATAAAAGAAGCTAATACAACTAATAGCTACCAAATAAATTACATGAGAGATCAAGCATCACAGGTCGACACGCAGGTCGTTATACAATTATGTGACAACCTCAACCCGGTTGTGTTAAATTTGCAGCACGCAGGCCGCACAAATATTACACACAGATTATCACATCACATTAGGCCATACCATTCACATCATTCCCTGCAAAAACAAGTTAAGCGTAGAACGGTTTCTAGCGCAAAACGATATTATGTAATCGCTATAGCAGACAGCAAAACATAATTACATAGATCGCATCTATGAAATCACTATGAAAATCTCATCAGGTTGATCAAATCAACCCGAATCCGAGCCATTCAGAATGCCTCAATTTTCAATGTGATCGGTTATTCATGAGTAGATCGCAACTCATGACCGTGGTCTGTTGGCTCAATCTGTTAGCTATGTACGCGATTAGTCTCGATGGTGATTCCAGCCGGTAGGGACAGGTTGGGCACACAGCAGAGAAGGAGCACGAACTGACCCTTTAGTCATATACGATCGCAATCTACTCTAACCAATTCCAAACCCCAAAAACCATGCGAAAAATTCATCGTATGAACATGTCTGCAGTAGATCCCATCTACTAAGAAGATCCGGACAAAAAACTACGCAAGTCGGCTCTGATGTCGCTGTTGGGAATTCGGCACGCTACTCTAGCAACTCTACCGCGTCACCTAGGAAACATGCGAGTACAGAGGTCATGGATCGTTACTACTAGACGCGCAGCGCAGCGGAACGTAGATGTGCGTCGGTGCAGGGAAGGTAGAAGATCTCGTTCGTCTCCTCCTCATCCTCGTCACGACAGCAGGTAGACGATCACGATCGTCGTAGCCGATCAGCGCAGCAGTAGCAGCAGCGCCTCCACAAAGTCCACACGTACGGAGAGGAACACTGCGCGTCGGTGTGCTAGCACCGCGCGCGCGGCAAGTGTCTCGGCGTGAGGCCTTCGAGGGGTGGCGGCTAGGGCTGTCACGTGGTGGGTTGATTAGCTCCTAACCCTATCCCTCATATTTATAGGTGTACTAATGGGCTTTTAGGTCGCAGGCCCATTAGTACCCTAATTGCTTATGGATCAAATATCCAATAGGCCTTAAACCGAATTGTTATGATTGCCTCTTGGGCACATCACCAACATTTCCGACACCGGTTGACCAATGATCTGCATCACCCCGGTCTGTGACGAAGACGAAAGGCTCGACATCGTGTACGATCACCAGGAATCGCCGGAAAAAAAATCGTCAAACTAGACTTCAGGAAGATACACCAGCTCTGTTACCATGTAAACATAGATGGACCGTGATACCCAACAGGGTATACGTGACTTGTATTTATAAGAGGAGCAGTACACCATAGGGTACATAATACAGTCAGATACGAACTCAAAGGACTCAAAAAACATCTGTATAGACTCTGGACTCTAATCACCGTAACACTAAGGATTCCTTTCCTAACAGCCTGAAGGGTTGCGGGAGACACCAGAATAATGAAGCCGCTCTTTTCGCCACCAGAATCGCGGTTTAACCTTATGCCACTATTGTTGAGAGTCATCTTCTGCTTCATTAATGGAGGGGTGCCTTAATGTTGAGTGGGAGGGCTTCCCCATATTCTGGCCGGCATGAAATCTTTCCTCCTGTTTCCAAGACTGCCACTGGGATTCACATGTGCTCGACTGTACTCCCTCCGGTGTACAAAAAATTGTCGTTTTGGACATGTTCTCGCATACCAAGAAAGCATTAAATACATTTCTTTTTTTACAATACAACTCTCTTTAGTGGTCTGAGTGGTCTTCTTCACGTTTTTCCAGCCAATCTGATGTAGGTTCGATTCCTAGGTACACGCTACCCCATTTTTTACATCATTTTCCATAGCATGCAGTGTAAAACGACAATTTTTTGTGCACTCTTGACTCTAGTGTAGAACGACAATATTTTGTACACCGGAGGGAGTAAATGCAGGGAAGTGGACTGGTAGGGAAATTGAACAGTCGTTTGTATGCAGGCTGGAAGGCCAACCCGTAATGGCTCCTCTTCCTTCCTAAATAACATTGTACATCTTCAGGTGCAAAGTGAACATTTCTGCAAGAATCTTTCTTCTTTGCAGATGAAGCATCTCTTATAGCTGAATTACTTGGTAATCCAGAGCGGACAACCTCTACAAATGGTCTAGGTGGTTTAATATTGTTCTCTAACGGGGAAGCAGGTAGTGAACTGACCCGATCAGCAGAATATGAGACTTCCCCACGGCTGAGTGGTGACTGGTATTGTACCAAAATTCGGCAAGAGGAATCCAATGCACCCATTTGGTAGGAAAAGCATTCACAAAACAGCAAAATAAAGTCTCCACACATTGGTTAACACGCTCCATTTGTCCACTGGATTGAGGATGATAAGAGGAACTCATTCTCAATTGAACCCCTGCAAGCAGAAACAGCTCCCTCCAAAAAGGACCGGTAAAAACAGGATCCCTATCCGAAACAATAGCTGTGGGGAGACCATGGAGTTTGTAGACATTGTCAAGGAATACTTTAGCTACTATGGCAGCATTATAAGGGTGGTGGGGAGGGATAAAGTGGCCGTATCGAGAGAATTTGTCCACAACGACCATAATACAATTGGCTAAGCCAGATTTGAGTTATCCTTTGACGAAATCCATGCATATAGTTTGCCAAGCCAAAGCTAGAACCTCCAAGTGTTCAAGAAGACCAGGGTAGCGGGACCTGTCTGGCTTGGCCTGCTGACATACGGAGCATGACTGAACAAATGCCGCCACTGACTTTTTAAGACCAGACCATGCAAACAGCTGCTTGACCCGGTGCTGTGTGACAGGGATGTCGGAGTGGCCTCCCATTGGGCTGTCATGAAAAGCTGCAATAATGTTGTTTTGGAAAGATGGATTATGTCCAATCCAGATCCTTCCTTTATACCGAATGATTCCCGACTGCAATGTGTACTGTGGTACTGACTGAGGGCTCATAGAAACTGATGAGAGTAGGTCCTGGGCCTTGGGATCAGAACTGTAACTTGCTTCAATGTCAGCTAGCCAAGTGGGAGTGGCAGTGGATATAGCATATGCTGCAGATTCACTATGTGGTCTTTTGGATAGAGCATCGGCAACACTATTGTCAGCTCCTTACTTGTACTGAATTTTGTATTGTAAGCCCAAGAGCTTCGTAAACACCTTTTTCTGCCATGGTGTATGGAGGCGCTGGTCTGTAATGTGGGTTAAACTCCGCTGATCGGTCTTGATAAGAAATTCCCCAAACTGTAAATACGGCCTCCACTATTGAACTGCCATAAGTATAGCTAGATATTTCTTTTTATAGGTTGAGAGCCCCAGGGTTTTGGGTCCCAAAGGCCGACTTACATAATCAATAGGATGGTCATCTTGAAGGAGTACTGTGCCAATGCCCTGTCCACTCGCATCTGTCTCAACACAAAATTGTTTGTTGAAATGTGGAACTGCAAGAACAGGTGTAGAGGACAGATCAGACTTAAGCGTCTGGAAGGCCATTCTTGATCTCGGGTCCATATATAAGGGACATTCTTCTTCAGAAGGTTGGTGAGAGTCTGGCTAATGATTCCATAGTGTCGTACGAATTTCCTGTAGTACCCAGACATACTCAAGAAGCTCCTCAACTCTTTGACACAAGATGGTGCTTCCCAACTAGTGATGGCAGAAAGTTTTGATGGATCACTGCTGATGCCTGCGGCACTAATGACATGACCGAGATATGCCACTTGCTGCTGGGCGAAGGAGCATTTGGACAGTTTGATCTTCCACTTGTCTCTTGAGAGAAGGCCCAAGACTTGGCGCAGGTGAACTAGGTGCTGATCATAAGTGGCACTGTAGACCAATATGCCGTCAAAGAAAACTAGGGCACACTTTCGAAGCAAGGGTTGCAAGGTAGAGTTCATGGTCCCTTGGAAGGTGGCAGGTGCCCCAGTCAGCCCAAAAGCCGGGACTTGGAATTCGTAGTGCCCCTCATGAGTGGAAAATGCTGTCTTCTGCTCTTCTCCTGGCTGAAGTAGAATTTGATGGAATCCTGACCAGAGATCCAACTTGGAGAACCATCTAGCAGCTGAAAGTTCATAGAATTTGTCCTCTATTAGTGGAATAGGAAATCACCTCTTCTCGGTCAGAGCATTTAGATGTCGAAAGCTGACACAAAATTGCCAAGTTTGGTCTTTCTTCTTAACGAGGAGGACAGGAGAGTTGAAAGGGCTTGTACTGTGCTGAATTAGGCCTTTGCTCAACATGTCATGCACTTGAGTCTCAATCTCAAACTTGAGTTTTGGGGGATATCTGTAGGGGCAGATATTTACGGGTCTTGCTCCTGGAATTGAGGGTATGGCATGGTCGCACGATCTGCTAGTTAGTAGTCCTGCAGGTGGGTCGAACAGATATGAATACTCAGAGAGAAGTTGCTTTATATCTGGAGGAATGTTCTGTTGCCTTGCTGAGTCAGATTGTTTACGAGATAACAGGACTTGGATAATATTTTCAGGAGGTAGCTCTGATAGAACACCCTGCAGCAGTATAGTGGACTGATTATATGGTATCTTCATCCACTTCTGAACCTAACTGATGAGGACATCACGACAACGGAGACGAACATTGAACCGCAAGGACCAATCAAGAGCACGAGCACGGTTAATAAATCAGCAGGTGAATTCATTCCTAACTTCTTTTGCATGTGAGTTTGAGAATAGATTGCTATGTGATGATTTAATTGTTATTAGAAATAATGGAGAAGATCAACAAGTGAAGGAAAGAGGCCTTGGGAGCGTGGAGAACTAGCTGGGACGTCCACAAGTTGATGGAAACAGTTTACAACTCGGACTCGAGTTCAACTCGGAGTCCAGGAGCAGTACACCTTAAAACAGACGCCCAGGAGGCATAGGACTCCGTTTTCGACGTTCTACAGATGCACGGAAAGAGGAGAAGATAAACTTTTCAATGGTTCTGGTCCCACCTCATAATTACTCTGGAGTCATTGGGAATCGTCGAAACAAGTCGGGTCCAGATTTCTGTCCAGTGCTGCACCACCGAATCGGGCCTTTGGGCCTTGTATCCCGTAAGAGTCCATTAGGGACGCGTCTAATCGTGTTTTGGCCAAACCCTAGCCTTTAAATACTGCAACCGCCGGTCATATTGAGTGGGTTTTGCTTAGATCAATAATATCGCCGTTCTACGGTTTGTGAGACCCCAACTTCGAGATTTCAGATTGTGTCTTCAACGTTCTTGCTCGTGTTCTCGGTTGCACTTGCAGGGATTAGCCTTCTTGGCGAGGTCAAGCGTGTGCAGCACGGTTTATAACCAACAGATCCGTGGTGTAGTGATTGCAGGGGTACTCGAACCGCTCGAGTGCCGCAGATCATCTACGTCGAGTTCTCCACCCCAATCGACTTTACCTTTCGGAAGATCGGTCCTAAACCTACTCATCAATTGGTATGAGATTTCCAGGTTGCCTGTGAGGTATCTTTGTTTTCCTTCCATTAGATCGATTTTGTTTCGTACCTAGAGTCCACAGAAAAGCCACAAAAAAATTTATATCGTTTTTTCCGCTTCCTAGACTATAGTGTCTGCAGTTTCGTTTTTCAGTTTGCATTGTTGAGTTTACATTCGCGTGGTCGAGTCCTGTTGCTGGTTTAGCTTTGTGTTTTGGGTCCTAGTTATCTTGTTTCGTCCTTGTTTTCTTGCTGTTCGACACCTAGTCCACAATCCCTATACAACAATCCGATCCACCACGTTCATCGGTTTGCCCTAGCTAGCCGCCTTGCGTGAACTCCCGCATCGCCAGCCCTAGATTAGGTGACAAACCTTTGTGCCACTCATACTTGAATCATCACACACAACCTCATTAGTTGCTGTGCAAATTCCTGATCGTTTTCATATCCGATTGCGAGTTCTGTTCTCAAACCGAGTTGGAATCAACATCCAAAAAAACGTAACTCGGACAACCTACCTTAAAACGGCCATAACTTTCGCATACAAACTCGAAATCGGGCGATTTTTTTTTCAAATTAATCTACGCGAAATTTCACATCTGATTTTCGTCCGCATAGCCGTGTTCGGCAAAATTAGATTGCCCAAATTCCCCTCAGAAGATAGGTTATCTGGCCTCCGAAGTTTTAGCACGAATTTTAAAGAATGTTCTTGATTTTCTATAGGGCGCATATTACATCCAATTGAGCTGCAAATTTGTGTTTCATATCTTTGTGCTCCTGAGTAGATAAAGAATATCAAAAAAATATTACAAAAAAGAAAAAAAATAGTGAAGAGCACGCATATTAAAGCAATTGGCCTATACCACTTGTGCTGTGATTGTTGGTTATATCATTCTGTCTTCCTTTTGCCTTGCTACTTTCTTGTGTTGTGCTAGACCCTAGAGCACTTGGTTGACTAGCAACAATTTCCTACATTCAATACTTATTCAACTTTGTTTACTGTTAACAATTTTCTGCTTATTAGCCACCATATTGTGCCATCCAAGCTCCACCTTTCTCTTGAGCATAACAGGTACCTTTGCAATCACCCCACACTTCATTGGTGCATCTCATCGTCCACACCACCTACTGTGTCGGTAAGAACACTTGTAAGAGCGTGGTAAGACGCTTGAGCGAGAGAGATTGTTTTCTTCCACCTTTCACATTGTCACTGTAGTTGATAGGGATAACACTTTTTTGTTGTCTTTTGTTTCCTACTAACAATTGCAGGAGAAGACAATGATGACAAATGTGTTCAATATGCTGAGTTACGTGATATGAGGAAGACCATGACAAATATGTTCGCCAAATACAACGCAGCAACGGAGGAGTCATTGGCGAACTTGACTCGCCAACTTGATGACCTTGCTCTTCGGATGAATACGTTTGAGGCTCGTTTGCCTCTCGCTGGAAGACATGAAGACCATGCTTCTGATGATATGGAAGATCACAATAGTCAGCCAAAACTACCACTTTATCGTCGAGGTATGGGAGGTAATAATCATCATAACAATTATAATCGTCCTCCTGATGATACTTTTGCTAAAGTGAAATTTACTATACCCCCTTTTTCTGGTGTGTAAAACCCCACTTTTATTGCATGTAAATTCAGTTATGAGTTTTGTGATCAACTATATTAGCGATCACATATAGTGGTACATATGAACTTAATACCATCCAAACCTTTCTTGCACTCATGGTTAAATTTTATTAACATTAGTATTGGACTTCACCACTAATTCTAGAATGATTCTATTCACCTCTCTTCAAATTTTAGAATTATTTGGATGAAGTTTATTAAGGCAATTTAAAGTGCAGTACTAATTATAGAGGCTCTAAATTTTTCCTTGACCTTCTGATATTCTCAATAGCTTGCCTGCAAAATTTCAAGATTTTGGGAACTCATTTGCTATTTTATTTGAGACGCTTAGCAAATTTGAATCAAATTTCAATCTGAATTTTAAATTCTTTTCCAACTTCTTTGAACATAAGATTTGAGTTCACCATTGTGTTCAGAATAATTCATTTACCATCTCCACAAAATTTCATTATTTTTGGAGTTGATCTTCTATTTTTAAACGAATTTTTAACTTTACTGTTGAAGTCTGACTGACCTGTGGGCCCCACAGGTCAGCCTCTGCTGAACGGATCAGCTCGACCGCCTGCCATCTCTGCACCGGAGCTCGCCCGCTCGACAGCGCACGTGCATGCAAGCTTCAGCGAGCTGCTTGCTTGCTTGCCGCGGCGCTATAAAAGGCCCGGCCGCCGCTCCGGTGTTTCCCTTCCCCGATCGGGTTTCCCCCTCTCGCTATTTCATCTCCGCCGCACGCCATCGTCGCCGCTCGCCTCTGCTCCATGGTGTGCCGCCGTTTCACGCAGTTTCAAGCCACAATCCTAAAAGCTTAAAGGTGTGCCTAGTCGAGCTCTAACTCGCGGTGCAAACCGTTTCCTTTTTCATTGAGAAATGAGCAAGTTATCAGTCTTCTTCTTTCCGGCCGATGTGAGGAAGCTCGCTCAATTTCCGTTTCAATTCCGTTTCTACAAGTAAATATTCTTTGCAATTGCTTAGAGATAGTTTCTATAGATCCTAGAGCTCCTACCTGAGCAAAAACCCCTAAAAGTTATCGAGCAACGGCTGAGGAAATCGAGTTTTGCTCGCCGCTGGTGAGGAAGCCTCGGTTCGCCGTCGAGCTCATAGTTTCCGATTGTTTCCTCCTCTCCCACGTCCAGTTCCTTGATCTGCATCGTCCCAGGAAGGTTTTGAAGAAGGTCCCGAATGGTTTGAGCTACTCTAGAGCGAGTCCCAGGTTGCCCGAGCGCTCACCGCCGCCGCCTGCCCGTCGCACAGCCATTTCCGGCGAGTTTCTGGTACCATCGACTTCACCGTCGTGCTCAGCGACTCCAAAAACCCCCAGGCGGCGAGTTTGGGCAAGTTTGGCCCGTCGGTTTAGCCGGCGGCGAGCTCGCCGGTGAGTCACCGCCGCGGGTGCCGCCTCGCGCAGGCGTTGGCCCGAGGTGGGAGACAACCCCGTGGTGCCCACCTGCTAGTAGCTGCGGGATCACGGTGCGACTGGGATTCCGTGCGGCTGCGCGCAAAGAAATCTGTGGACCGCGGTGTTGCATTGACCAGAGCACGCCACATGGCCCATGGGGCCCACCCGATTGAATTTGAATTCTTGGGCCGATATTTTATTAAATTAATTCCAGAAAATTGTTCAAAACTTCTAAAGTTAATACCTTTCTGTAGGATGCTCCAAAATTATTCAAACAAATTTTGTTTGGAATCCTGTGAGCTCTAGTTCCTGTCAGTACCAATTAGGTTCTGTGAAACTCACAATTAAATTCTGTAGGAAATAACCTTTACAAATGCAAATATAATTTTTCTGGATAAGATATCCACTGGAAAAATCCCCAAAATTCACATAAAACTTATTGTCCTATTCTTGACTTCCAGAAAAAGTTCGGGATCCATTGCCCCTGTTTAACCCTCTGTATAGTTCAATTACCTTTTTCAGTTATTAAGTTTTCATAGATGTTCAGTTGCTTTATTATGTCCCAAATTTGGACTGAGTCTTCCACTAGTCATACACTAGTTCCTGTAAAACTCTTGGATTTAATTGACCTACTATCCTAGTCCTAATTTAGTTGCAAACTGAATATTGAGTAAAAGGTTAAAAATTCAATTACAAGATAATTCCAGAAATTCTTGCCAACATAGAAATTCAATAACTCCTTCACTCAAGCTTAGAAATTTATGAAACAAATTTTGGTAGAACCAGGACAATTTCCTCTATCTTGATTATCAACTGTTAGCTATGATCAAGCTACAGTTTCCTCCCTAGAATTTTTGGAAGTTGATTGCTTACCATAATTTTGGAGACCACAATCTACTTTGATCATCTCCTGTTCTTTGCAAGAGCTTCTATCATATTCCCTAATACCTACCTTCAAAGTTCCAAAGCCAATTAAGTCATTATCACATAATGGTCACCATAAATTAAATGATGGTCTTGGTAATAATTATTTTTCAAAGTCATTCATATATGTATTCTATGCACATCGTATAGTGACCGAAGTCGAGGAGGAGCCAAAAGCCTTGGAAGAGCACCTTCCAAATATTAACTCAGACTCTGACCTGCAACAAGGCAAGCCCTGGTTTGCATTTAAGTCGTTTATAAAATTTTGCTTTATCACTATGATGAGTAGTATATGAATTGTGCATTACGTTTAGGATGATTGATACTCCACTTGCATGAACAAAAATCCCAGGGATTGGTTGAAACGAGTTATACTTTGACCTATAGTAACTTCTTTGCTAATGTATAGGAAATCCGGTAGAAGTCGAGTAGTTGGAATCTACTCGCGAGAAATGTCGGACATATCTCATAGGATTGGTTAGATAGAAAATGGCATAATATAATAAAACTGAGACCGGGCCGGGAATGGATAGGAAGCGGCGAGAATTGAGTCTCAGTCGCATAGCCCTGCCTATGTCGTATAAGGGCCCGTCCGTATGCAGCCCCTTCGGACAAGCTTGAATTGTACCGGTGACATAATGGACATATGGAATCCAATAAACTGACATAAGTCGATAACTGGGGTGTCGAGGCCCATTAACTCACCATCGATAGGGGTGGGTTGAGGACAATAAGGTGTAAATCGGTCGGCGGACACATGAGGTGTTCCGTGCGGAGACCTTCTATTTGCGGAGGTGAGACGGGCTCGACGTTCGGGTTTCTTGTGAAAGGTGGCCATATACGCCTAGTACTGAAGTGTTATGTAGGTACAGGTGTGCTCGCTGACACTTCCGAACGACGTATGTGTCGTGTTGTCCGGGTGTGTCATTATTGCAATCACCATCCCTCGCGGAAATAGAGTAACACTTGTTCAATGAGCGGTGACGTAGTAAATACTGAAGAAGCAAGAGAAATAAATGGTATTGAAGTATAATTGTTTTGCAACCTTGTATGATTTAGAGATAGTCACATTAAAAGTTTATAGTTTCCCCATACTTTAGCTGTAATAGCATTATGTGCTTTGGGCATGTCATATCATCGGTAAAGCGTTTCTTGTTTGATTGTGGAGCCCATGATGTGTCGTGCCTGGAGAATGTCATGTGCTACATAAAACCTGAGTATAAGGATCCATTTGTAGGCGAGTCATTTATGCTTCACCTTACCTATGTTTAGTGTCCCCGTGCATATGTCTAGTGAGACGGGTTAGTCTTGCTGAGCCTTATGCTCACGTTTGCAGTTAACGAGTTTTTGCAGGTTATATCATGGATGAAGGGTTTGATGATGAGGCTACACCCCCTCCAGGGTGTACAACCGAGTGGGAACCCTGCACGCCGCCGTAATTGAGTGTTGCTAGTGCAAAGTATCCAAGGCATGTATAACTTTGCTTTTGCATAGCTAGTGCTGAGAGCGTAGCTATGATATATATGTTTCTTTCCTTACGCTAGTATTGTAAAAATTCCGCTGTATGATAAATAAAACACTTCGTCTTGTACTTTATTCAGGTTCTATTCTTGTATACTGTTGGGTGTCGCATCGCACGACACCACCCAATGAGATCCTCGGATGTCGGGATTCCGGTCCCCACATGGTGCTTATGATGTTGAGGCTTATCTTTATTGGGAGATGACAGTAGTGCAAAAATTTAATGCCCATCTTGTTCCTGAACTACATAGAGTTCGTCAAGCCACTAGTGAGTTTAAGGACTTTGCTATAATATGGTGGAATGAACTTCTTAAAACTAGAACTGATCCTCCAACATGGGATAGATTAAAAGAAGCTATGCGTGTTCGATTTGTTCCTCCATCTTTTCAGCGGGACCTTCGCAAAAAATTGCAGCGCTTAGACCAAGGTAACATGTCCGTAGAGGAGTATTATCAAGAGTTACAGAAGGGTATGCTGCGTTTTGGGGTAGTAGAGGACATGGATGATAAAATAGCTCGTTTTTATGGGGGGTTGAGGTGTGAAATTCAGGACATTGTTGATTACAAGGAATATGATATTGTTAACAGATTGTTTCAGCTTGCTATGTTGGCATTAAAAAATTGCAGGGCCGACAACAACAACAACAACGCACGAGGAGCAACTTCACGCCGCGTTCGATGTCTACACCATCCAAAAAAGCACCATATTCCACCCCCCCCCCCCCCCCCCCCCGTGCAGCGACTACAACATCTAATGGCGGCCAACGAACTGTACCTGCTGCTCCACCTTCTCGTGTGCCGGAAGGCAGCAAGGCGACATCATTCAAACCTTCGTCATCCACTCCTTCCACGGGTCGTACTTCCGACATTAAGTGTCACCGCTGCCAGGGACTTGGTCATATGATGAAAGATTGCCCGAGCAAACGAGCATACATAGCACACGATGATGGCGGGTATGATAGTACTTCAAATGTTGAAGATGAATATTCTCTTGCTACTGACTTTACAGATCCAAATGACAAACACACAGAAGAAGAGGTACTTGGTACATCGGCGACGGAGAACTATAGGAGCATCATTGTGCAGCGTGCCTCGAGCTCCAAAGTGGAGACAGACGACAAGCTACAACGACACAACCTCTTCCACATGCTTCTCGTCGTCAAGGACCACCGCGTACACACTATAATTGATGGAGGTAGCTGCAATAACTTGGTGAACATGGACGTCGTCAAGAAACT
>JAYESD010000012.1:31776622-31979122 GCA_036927565.1 Tuctoria greenei
GTCAACAGCTTGCAGAACCTGCCATTGTTGTCGCTGTTGGCGTACGGATGGATGACCTGAGCAGGTACATACAGTACTTGTCTGAGAAGTGCATCTGCAAAAGATGTGGCTTGAGGAAACGGATGACTCTAGCTGCCCTTCCTGGTGGAAAGGGCCACCATGGTTACTAGTTCCTCTGCTGCAATCTAATGAATGGATGGAGCGTAATTTCAGGGCATGTTGGAAACTAATTTTACCATACAAACTTGCCTAATGTGATTAGTAGTCTTGTCACAATTTTGTAGTAAGAAATGTTGGAATAAATGGTCAGGCCCAATTAATATTCAGAAATAATTCCCAACAAATCTCAAACGCCCATTAGTACAAGAGAGGATGGTGCTAAATATTTAGTCCTGTATGGGAAGTGGAAGTGGAGCAACCCCTACATATAAGGGAGGTTGATCTTTCACTCTTTGAGTGAGAGAGAAGAGGAGAGGGGTGGCCCACGCACGCTCCTCCTCTTCGCTCGCTCGCCACGCCCCACACGTGCGCGCGCGTTCGTGTGAATTCAAGCCGAGCCCACATTTTATATTTTTGCAGAAAATTAAATTGAGCTTTGGGCTTTTGGGCTTTCGAATTTTGGGGCTTCCGCGACAGAGTCCAAGTCATTGGATACGGACGCGTCTACGACTGCGGAATCAGTTCGGATCCGGATCCTTCGACTCGCATACGAACTGCCTCCGTGGGACTATAAATACGGGCGTGCGCGGTACGGTAGATCATCCCACGATCAGATTGTTTCCCATGTTTGCGTTGCTTGCGCCGCCTTCTAGTCTACTCCATCCTGAGCGCCGGCGTGCAACGACGATCGGGAGAGCAGGTCTCCGAAACCACTCGCCCTTGCGATCCTGCACCGGGAGATGGTGAATAAGGTTTTTAGGAAGCGATTCGCGCGACTGCTCGCGTTATTCACCACGGGTCGTCTACCGAGGAGATCAGGCGCTGCGGCCCATCTTCGTCACCAACGTCTGCAGTGACTGTACGATGTTAGATCTATAGCAGTTCCTCCGGCTACAAATTAGTACACAATATTTCTCATCCCATCTGTCTTCCGGTATTCATCGCTGCTGTTTTTCGCGTGTTTTTTTGAAATTGTTCAGTAAATTGCCTCTTATTTTCTAACAATCCAAAAACCTTATTAGCCAATTTCCTGGGTTGAACACGATGACTTTAGCTAATGCACTGAGGTCGGAGAAATTCTCTGGCGTGCACTTCAAGAGGTGGCAAGTTAAGGCCACGCTCTGGCTCCAGTCACTTGAGATCTTCTGGGTAACCGAGGACAGGCCTCAAGGTCCTTTGTCTGTTGAAGAACAAACGAAGTTCAAGAAAGACAATTCTGCCCTGAGAGGATGTATCTTAAGTGTTCTTGACAACAAACTCTGTGATGTCTATCTGACAGTCACAGATGGTAAGGAGCTCTAATATACACTTAATGCTAAGTATGGTGCATCCGATGCAGGCGGTGAATTGTATATCACGAAGAATTTTTATGACTATAAGATGGTTAACAATCGTCTCATAGTTGAACAAGCTCATGAAATACAGTGCCTTGCGAGAGAGCTCAACCTCCTTAAGTTCCCTTTACCCAACAAGTTTGTGGCTGGGTGCATTATTGCAAAGTTACCTCCTTCATGGAGGAACTTCGCCACAGCTATCAAACACAAGAGACATGAAATATCAGTTGAAAATCTAATAGCATCTCTTGATGTTGAGGAGAAGGCTCGGGCTAAGGACGCTACTGAGAAAGGAGGTGAGGGTCAATCTAGCGCCAATGCTAATATGACGCAGAAACCTAATGTCAAGAACAAAGGGAACAACAAGTCTCAATTCAAGTCAAACAAAACTACTGCTTTCAAGAAGAAGAAGTCAAACAAAGCCAATTATGACTGCTACTACACTTGTGGGGACCAGGGACATATTTTTAAGGACCGTCCTGAGAGGGAAGACCACAAAGGGAAAAAGAATGTCAACATCGTGACGTCTAGCAATGCAGATGGGTATGGTAATCCTTTTACTGTTCTTTCTGTTTCTCAAACACCGTCTTGGTGGTTTGATACGGGTGCTAATGTTCATGTATGTTCTGACATGTCTATGTTTACTTCTTACTAGTTCGTCCGGGATTCCGCTGTCCTAATGGAGAATGAGTCACATGCTTCTGTACGTGGTGTTGGCACGGTCGATCTGAAGTTCACTTCGAGAAAGATTTTCCAGCTGAAGAACGTGCAGCATGTCCCTACTATGAACAATAATCTTGTTAGCGGTACCCTTCTATGCAGATGGGTTTAAGTAGTTTTAGAGTCCAATAAAATAGTTGTGTCTAAGCATGGACAATTTATTGGTAAAGGCTATGAATGCGGAGGCTTTTTCCGCTTTTCTCTTTCGGAGTTTAATAATAAGTCAGTGAACCATATTTGTGGCAGTATTAATGATGATGCAAGTGTTTGACATTCTCGTTTATGTCACGTAAATTTTGGTTTAATGAATTGGCTATCTAGTCTCAGGTTAATTCTGGAATTCACTATTATCAAAGGTTCTAAGTGCCATTGCAAAGCAACCTTGAAAGCCTCACAAGACAGCTGAGGAGAGAAACTTGGCACCATTAGAACTTATACATTCTGATATATGCAAGATGAATGGTGTATTTACAAAAGGTGGAAAGAAATACTATATGACATTAATAAATGATTCTACTAGATTCTGCTATGTTTACTTGTTGTAAACTAAAGATGAAGTTTTAGACTATTGTAAAATCTATAAATCTAAAGTGGAAACTCAATTAGAGAGAAAGATCAAACGTCTTAGGTCAAATCGTGGTGGCGAGTACTTTCCCAAAACATTTGATGATTTCTGTGCAGAACACGGTATTATACATGAGAGGACGCCTCCCTATTCACCCCAATCAAACGGGATAGGCGAGGAAAACCGCACATTGTGTGACTTGGTGACTGCCATGTTAGACACATCCGGTTTATCTAAGGCATGGTGGAGAGAGGCTCTATTGACTTTATGTCATGTCCTAAATCGCGTTCCAAACAAGAATAATGAGAAAACCCCTTATGAGGAGTAGGTTGGGAGAAAACCATCACTTTCATACTTGCGTACTTGGGGATGTGGGCAAATGTCAATGTTCCAATTACCAAGAAACGCAAGCTGGGACCAAAGATAATGGATTGTGCCTTTATAGGCTATGCTCATCGAAGCATCGCATATAGATCTTTAGTAGTTAAATCAGATATGCATGTTGATACTACTATGGAATCTTTTGATGCAACATTTTTTTGAGAATATTTTTCCTATGAAAGATATGAATAGCATTGCTAGGATCTCTTCTGAAAATTTGTCTTGAATCCACCACAAGTAGCGAGTTTCTTGATACACCGTTTGAGAGTATCCCAGAGGAGGAACACAATGAAATAACTCAGTCGAGTAAGAGATTACAGATTGCAAAATCCTTCGGTGATAATTTCATTGTGTACCTTGTGGACGATACTCCTAGATCCATAGCAGAGGCATATGCATCACCTGAGGCAGATGACTGGAAAGAAGCAGTTCATAGTGAGATGGACTCAATTATTTCTAATAGAACATGGGAGTTAACTGAACGGTCGTATGGGTGCAAACCAGTAGGCTGCAAGTGGGTGTTCAAGAAGAAGCTCAGACCTGACAGTACTATTGAAAAGTACAAGGAGAGGCTAGTTGCAAAGGGCTACACTCGAAAGGAAGGTGAAGATTATTTTGACACCTATTCACCTGTCGCCAGAATGACAACAATTCGTGTACTACTTTCTTTAGCTGCCTCTTATGGTATAATCATCCATCAAATGGATGTGAAGACAACTTTTGATAATGGAGAGTTGGAACAGGAGATTTATATGGAACAAACTTATGTGTTCGTAGTAAAAGGTGAAGAGACAAAGGTGTGCAAATTGTTGAAATCCTTGTATGGCCTGAAACAAGCACCTAAGTAATGGTATGAGAAGTTCGACAGTACTTTGACGTCTGCGTGCTTTGTCATTAATGAGGCTGATAGGTTTGTGTACTAGAGTCATGGTGGGGGCGATAGCGTTATATTATGCTTATATGTGGATGATATACTCATTTTTGTACGAGTAGTGATATAATTTTTGAGGTCAAGTCTTTTCTATCAAAGTGTTTTGATATGAAAGATCTAAGAGACGCTAATGTTATTTTGAACATTAAGCTGAATGAGGATGAGAGTGAGATTACTTTAAGTCAATCCCACTATGTTGAGAAAATCTTGAGCCGGTTCTTCTTTATGGATAGCAAGATTTTTCCAACGCCTTATGATCCCAGTGTGATACTCTGAAAGAACAAGAAAGAGTCAAGAGATCAACTTAGATATTCTCATATGATCGGTTCACTCATGTACTTAGCAAGCGCAACCCATCCTAATATCTCGTTTGCTATGAGCAAACTGAGCAAGTTCATATCAAACCCGAGTATAGATCATTGACATGCACTTGGAAGGGTTATGCGCTACTTGAGAGGTACAATGAGTTATGGAATTCACTATACTGGGCATCCGACCATGCCTGTGGGTTATAGTGATTCGAACTAGATCTCTGATGTTGATGAACTCTGTGCCATGAGTGGATATGTATTCACTCTAGCTGGTGGCGCTATATCATAGAGGTCTTGCAAACAGACCATTTTGACGAGGTCAACCATGGAAGCAGAACTCACAGCTTTAGAGACATCAACTGCAGAGGCAGAATAGCTGCAAGAACTCTTGATGGATTTGCCTATAGTTGAGAAACCATTGACGACAATCCTGATGAACTGTGACAATCAGACGGTGATTGCCAATGTGACCAGTTCTAAGGATAATGCAAAATCATCAAGACACGTCAAGAGACAATTGGAATCTGTCAGGAAAATAAAAAACTCCAGAGTTATTACTATTTCGTACATACAAACAGATAAAAACCTGGTAGACCCCTATAAGAAGGGTCTATCACCTAATGTGACAAAAATTGCATCGAGGGAGATGGGTTTGAGACCCATTGATATGAGACCATAGTAGTAACCCAACTTATGTGATCAGAGATCCCGTGAATTAGGACATGGGAAAACAAGCTAGTGGTTCACCGAGGAGAGTACTTCATTTAGACCCTCTCTATGTGAAGATGCACACCTGTACTCTCAAACTGTAAGGCACGTTGGCGATTTGTCTTAATGTGTTTCTGTTGGCTATGTGTAGCAAAGATGACGTCCTACATGTCAGTATTGAAGAAAACACACCTATATGAGTTCCGACTGTCTAACATCGCAGTCTGTGAGATTTGGGTGATCTCTGGAAAGTTCATGAAGATACCAGGGAGTACGACACATATGCTCTACCCGCGGGATAGACTACTGGTAGTCAAGTACTAGTAATGGTCTTTAGGTGAAGTCAGTTGGCACAAAACTTGCAATTCAAGGCGTAGTCCATTGTTCAAGTTGTGACCTGATAAAACTTGAGGATTTAGGCAGAAGTTAAACTTAACAATCTCTGCCGAAACACTAGTATATCAAACAAGGAACGAGAATGACCTCTCTCCTAATGGCTTTGAGATCTGGTGGGGGATTGTTGGAATAAATGGGCCAGACCCAATTAATATTCAGAAATAATTCCCAATAAATCTCAAAGGCCCATTAGTGCAAGAGAGGGTGGTGCTAAATATTTAGTCTCACATGGGAAGTGGAAGTGGAGCAACCCATACATATAAGGGAGGTTGCTATTCCACTCCTTGAGTGAGAGAAAAGAGGAGAAGAGAGGGGTGGCCCACGCGCGCTCCTCTTCCCTTCTCGCTCGCTCGCTCGCCTCGCCGCGCCCCCCCACCGCACACGCGCCCCCCTCGCTCGCTCGCTCGCCTCGTCACGCCCCACACTGCACACGCGCGCGCGTGCGCGTGTGTTCGTTTGAATTCAAGCCTCGAGCCGAGCTCACATTTTATATTTTTACAGAAAATTAAATTGGGCTTTGGGCTTTCGAATTTTGGGGCTTCCGCGTCAGAGTCAAAGTCATTGGAGACGAACGCGTCTAGAACTGCGGAATCAGTTTGGATCCGGATCCTTCGGATCGCATACGAACCGTCTCCGTGTGACTCTATAAATACGAGCGTGCGCGGTACGGCAAATCATCCTACGATCAGATCGTTTCTCACATTTGCATTCCTTGCGCCGCCTTCTAGTCCACTCCATCCCGAGCGCCGGCGTGCACCGTCAGGAGAGCAGGTCTCCAGAACTGCTCACCCTTGTGGTCCTTCAATGGGAGAGGGCGAATAAGGTTTTTGATAAGCGCTTCGCACGACTAGTCGCGTTCTTCACCACGGATCGTCTACCGAGGAGATCGGGCGCTGCGGTCCATCGTCGTCAACAACGTCTGCAGCGACTGTACGCTATTAGATCTACAACAGTTCTCCAGGCTACAAATGGATAAGAGATATTTCTCGTCCCGTATGTCTTTCGGTATTCATCGCTGCTGTTTTTCGCGTGTTTTTCCAGAATTGTTCAGTAAATTGCCTCCTATTTTCTAACAAAAAAAGTAGCCAGCTAAATTTAGGCAAAATATGGCAAAAAGTTATGTTTGTGATATATAGGCTAAGTGACTAAGAAGTTAGTTCGACTTGGTTGTTATTAGAACCAAATACTTATTAAGAAAGCCACGTAAACCGTGGCTGACTATGCTTAGATGTGGCAACTGGCAAACTATGAGTGTAATTCAAACAAGCCCTCGGCCTGTCTCGGGCATGAACCAACGGTCGGATTGTGGTTCGGGTTTAGAATGATGGAGAAGGTTATGAAGAAAAAGGTTGATATTTCTTTCTCTAAATCTTCTATAGAAGCTACACAAATAAGGTGATAACAAGAATGACAGAGTAGGGAACAAGAATATGTTCATGGCCTGACTGACAATGCATGGTACCGTCTTGTGTTATAGACTGCACGATCAGACCTATCTAGGACACACTCCAGTGAGCTAAACCAGGAGCCCTGAGAACTAATCTAATGATACGTAAGCACTCTTACACTGTACAAATGTCAATAAATAAGCACAAGATGGCAGGTTGCTCATGTTCTCCTGCAGCTCCCGTAGTTCATCAACTCCGGCATCACCCTCGTTTCCTTGATTGGACGACAACAACTCGGTCGCCAACAACAACCAACTCAAGTTCGCAACGTCGTAGATCCAAGCAACCTAACAAGCAACTGGCTGCGAATATTAGAGACGGATCCAAAGGAGAAACGTGCCACAAGATGATACGACGGTGATTAACTTGACACACGGACGGAAGCATTTTCTTCAACCTTGATTAACTAGACACACGAAACGAAACATTTGCAATTAACTACCCGAGACAACTAAGGCTCTGTTTGAAACTTCTAAAGCTAATTATTAGCTAACTAATAATCTATTAGCTGGATTGAGCTAACTAATTATTAGTTGGAGGCTGTTTGGAACCCATACCTAACTATTTGGTTGCTAGAGACAACTGTCCGTAGTGCCGCTGTTTCTGTAACGAGAGGAGAGGGAGGAATAAGAGAGGGCAAGGGTAGAATGGATATTAGCCACAATTAGCTGGAATTAGCTGGGTTAGACCATCTAATGGGATTATTGTTAGGTAGAAGTTAGCTAATAAGTAGCTGTGCTATTGGCTATCCTGTTTGGAACTCCTATAGCTAATTTTTAGTAGCTAACAATAATCTCTAAAGGTTCCAAACAAAGCCTAAGTGGATGGGTCGCCATCTAAGGAGCGACTCATCTGCTCGGCCGGAGGCTGTTCACAAAAACAGCAAAGGGCAATTTTGCCGGTAGCACCCTCTCAAAAATAACTCATCCGATGAGTGGACGACTCATCCACCGCAGTGATAAAAGTCTCTGAGTGATTTGTTGTCCATAATTTTTGAATCTGCACCTCATTTTAAAATTTCTGATTACAATATTATTATTTTTGAAGGGCAGGCCTGACGCAGTGATGAAGTCATCCCACTGGTGCAAAGAGGTCCTGAGTTCGATGTCGTCTCTCCGCACTGCACATTGCGGGGGTAAGACTGGTCTCGTGTAATCCTTCCTTAGACCCCACCTTGCGTGGGAGATGCTCAGAAACGGTACACTACTCTAGAATTTCTATCGCATCACGTAGAAAACATGTGAGTACAAAGATCATAGATCGTTACCACTAGACGCGCAACACAACATATCGTAGATGCGCGTCGGTGTAGGGGAAGTAGACATTTACGTTCGTCTCCTCCTTGTACCCATCATGACAAAAACTGTCGTGTTGCCGTAGACGTCTCCTCCTTGTCCGCGTCACAGGAATGTCGTCACGTCACCATAGTCGATCAACGCAGTAGTAGCAGTAGTGCCTCCAAAAAATCCACACGTACGGGAAGGAACGTCGTGCGCTGGTGTGCTAGCACCGCACGTGCAGCAAGGGTTTCAGTGTGAGACATGTGAGGGGTGGCGGCTAGTGCTGTCACGTGGTTGAGTAATCCGCCCCTAATCCCACTTCTCATATTTATTATGATTGCATGCCCATTAGTATCCAAATCGGTTGTAGATCAAATATCTAACATGGTCTTAATCTGAATTATTATGATTGCCTCTTGGGCATATAACCAACAATCTCCCACTTGCACTAGAGACAATCATATAGGCAAGCTTTTTAATATTCCAACCCCTTAAGTGTGTGACCCGTAAGGTTCATGTGCAGTCGGTCATGAATGGAAACTGTTACAAAACCACAAGTTAGCAGAGGTTCATAGCAGAACATACTGACTCCCAAATGTACATAAACATCATATTGCCTAAACCTAGAAATATTCAAATGCTAATCCCTTTGCCACACGATACCAGTCAAGCTCGAGGCGAGATACGTGCCATCCTTGTGATAGCTCGACCATTCACTCGATCAAATAGTGATTCAATTTGTGATTAACTTTTACTCATTGTGATTAACTCTTTCATCACCTTGGCATGGCCATGCACTTTCCAATCCAACTATCTTGAGGGCCCCAAGATATCTCTTGTTATTTAGGAGGGGTAAATCACATCTTGATCCGTTCAATTCCATTCCATGTCTCATTATGTACTCGAAGACTACTTTTTTGACTCCTAGTTACAAAGTATTGTTTGAAACTCTTAAAATACATAACTACACATAGTGAGAAACAATGGCGATCTCAGGTCTATGGACCCAACATGTGTATCACTCGAGACCAACTGATGACGCATACATAATAACAATCCTAGTAGTGTCTCGGAGTGAGTCAGTCCAACACCAGGTTTGTTGATACCCTGCATACCAGGTATCCCTGTGTCAGTACCCTCCGTACCGGATACCCCTTGGGATTGAAAAGATCACAAGGAAACTCCATCTACCAGATTTGAAGACCTCTGAAGGCCACACATGTCAGGCGTAACCGGACCTGCTTC
This sequence comes from Tuctoria greenei, assembly GCA_036927565.1. NCBI lineage: Eukaryota > Viridiplantae > Streptophyta > Magnoliopsida > Poales > Poaceae > Tuctoria > Tuctoria greenei. The sequence continues at coordinate 31,786,101 of JAYESD010000012.1, forward strand.
TCCTACATGGTTAGTCCCAGGGCTGCCACGTGTATCATAAGACCGGAGCTATCACCCACACATGGGAAGCTCCGGTCGGAATACCAATATGGAACCCCCGGACCTAACCCCAGACCGAGGGAAGCTCCGGTACTGACACGTGTCAGGTAGCACCGGACCTACTCGTCCACGACGATAAGCTCCGGTGCTGCCACGTGGCGACCGCCAGACCTTCAATTTCAACTCTCAGGCTGGTGGACCCCCCAACGGCTCCGGACCTTCAAGGATCAATCAAAGACTTCAAGACCTAATTAAGTGTCATTAATACCATATTAGTGACACACGATAGGATGGCCCTTAATACTGGTAACGACACTATTAAGGCCCGTTACCAGGCTATTAAGGGTAATTAACCCCATTTATTGTGTATCAAGCATGTGTAACCGCGGGGGCCACCTGTCGGGCCAGGCTAACGTGTAACGACCAGTCCTTGTACTATAAAAGGACTGGTCGACGATACACAAGGGACGGTTCCAGACCACTACTGAACTCCCTGAGCTAGACAAGCTTCTTCTTCTGGAGCTTCTTCTAGACTCAGAAGCTTAATACATCACCAACACACCCCGTGGAGTAGAGTATTACGCTCAGGCGGCCCGAACCACGTAAATCTCTGTGTTCACTTGTCATTCACCTTCTTGAATCTCTGCGCGCCCATTACCGAACTACAACTCCTTGAACTACTAAAGGTAGTGTCGAGAGATCTGCCAGATCCAAACACCGACAGTTGGCGTGCCAGGTAGGGGGGCGCCCGTGATTTCAAGTATGGTGAAGTCAGCTGCTGGATCATCCAACGACAACCCTGCTATTCAACCCGCTGGAGGCAATCCCTCCAACATGCAGCAACCAGCAGATGCCGTGGCTCCAGCAGGAGTCATGCCTCCACCGCCACCGCCTGCACCAGCACGTCAAGCTGAGCAGCGTGACGGTGCATCGGCGTTGGTCACTGCATCAGCGAATAACAACAACCCTGAACACGCGCTTCATGCAGCGCGTGCTCTCCTTCAATGTCCACCACCTCTAGGTGCATCCCAGGGTGCAATGGAGCAGTGGAGGGCTGATGTGGAACATCTGGTTGCAGCAGCAGCCGACCGCATCAGCAACCAAGGTCCTCCTCCTTCAGGGCGGGCCCCATCGCAGTGCCGGACTGTGTCTGGCAGACTTGGTCCATATGCTTCCCAGAATAGGAGGCGTGCTGCGTCACAGCAAGTTACGTCGCTACCTTCCAGGGTGCAACGTACTCATACAGTAACTAGGATGTCAACTCATGACCTCCCGGCGGAGCTTGATCGCCGTTACCGTCAACATGACGACCGTGTCCATATCGAGCATGCTCACGAAAGGAGAGAGGCTCGAGACAGTCCTGCTCCCGAGGGAGTAGGAGGAGGCTGTTCTGCACTAGCCATGCATCTGCGCATGGTCAGATGGCCACAAAAATTCCGGCCTCACCTGCCGGAGAAATTTGACGGGACAGTCAATCCTGCCGAGTTTCTCCAAATTTACACCACCGCAATCCTTGCGGCCAGAGGTAATGAGGCCGTAATGGCCAAATACTTCCCACTGGCTTTGACTGGGACCGCCAGGTCCTGGTTCACGAGCCTTCCTCACAACTCCATCAATAGTTGGGAGGAATTATGCCAACAGTTCACCGCCAATTTCAGGAGTTCATACACCTGACCAAGCACCGAACTGTACCTTTTTGCAGTCGTGTAGAAGGGGGGAGAATCCCTGCGCTCATTCATCCAGAGGTTCTCCCAGGTACGAAACACCATTCCTTCTATCTCTAGAGCTTCTATTATCGTGGCGTTTAGACAGGGTGTACGGGATAAGAAGATGTTGAAGAAGCTGGCGGTCAAGGAGATCACCAGCGTCACGGAGCTCTTCAGCTTGGCAGACAAGTGTGCCAAAGCTGCAGAGGGCCGTGAAATGCACTCCAAGCCACCTCCGTAGGATAGCAAAAAATCCTCCAAAGGCGAAGCCACTACCTCCGGGAGTAGCAAAAAGAAAAAAAGTCCAACGGCAAGAAGAAGCCGTAGGCCGGCGCATCTGCCGCTGCAGCTCCGGGTGGCCGGGGCCACGCCCCGAGAAACGACCTCGACCGTCCTCTGAAGACGGTGGAAACTCCAAAATGTGGTGTCCTATCCACAAGATGAACGACCACAACTTGGAGGACTGCCGGGAGGTCCAAAACCTTGCCGAGCGCTACAACAAGCGCCGGGAAGAAGTTCCTTTTCGTCAGAGGGAAGGAAAACAGAAGGTCGATGAAGCTCCGGCTGAAGAGGAGTTAGGCTTCCAGGACCCTAAAAAGGTCCTGAAGGCTGTCTACACCTCCATCGACGATGACTCCGACGTCTTTGACAATGAGCATCGGAAGACGATGAACACCATCTTTGGTGGTCCGTGGGACATCACCTCCCACCGTGTCCTCAAGACCATGCGGCGGGACATGGCCTCAGTAGCTCCTACAGCTAGGGCGGAGCATCATCGAAAGTGGATGGACACTACCATCACTTTTGATGCTTCGGACTGCCCTCGAAACATGATCGAAGCTGATCAGCTACCTTTGATGGTATCACCTACCATCAAAAACATTCAACTCCACCATGTAATGGTGTACGGAGGTTCGGGGCTGAACCTCATAAGCTTCAAAGCTTTCGTCAAGCTTCAGCTCCGACCTTCGGACCTTCGCCCCTCCCGACCTTTCTCCGGAGTAGGTCCGGGGGCCAGAACACCGCTCGGTGTCATTACTCTCCCCGTGACCTTTGGGACTCGGGAGAATTATCGCACTAAGAAGTTGATCTTTGACGTTGCTCAAATCAACTTGCCTTTCAACGCCATTCTGGGTAGGCCCGCCTTGTACAAATTCATGGCTGCTGCTCATTATGGCTACCTGGTGTTGAAGATGCTGACACCAGCTGGCGTTCTCCGGATCCACGAAGATCGTACTGCCAAAGTGACTGCTCTAGAGGAACTTCATGAGCTTGCTACAGCGCAGGAGGAAGAATCCAGGCAGGAGCAAGCTCCAAAACCCCCGAGCATTCGTCAACGAGGCTCAACCTCCGCACCTCGCGTGGAACCAAGCGGCGACACCAACATCCCCGTCAAAGTCATCCAAATCGGTTTCGATGCCGCTCAGACCACCCGTATATTGCGAGGTATAAATGACAAATAGGAACTCGCGCTCGTCACTTTCCTCCGGGCTAACATCGACGTATTTGCCTGGCAACCGTCACAAATACCTGGGATCCCTAGGGAAGTGATCGAGCATAATCTGAAGATCTATCCCGACACTCGGCCTGTACACTAGAAGCCTTGGAAGCAATCCGTAGAGCGATAGAACTTCATACGACAAGAAGTGAAGAAGTTGCTCAAAGCTGGATTCATCCGAGAAGTCTTCCATCCAAAATGGCTGGCAAACCCAGTCGTTGTACCCAAGGCCGGCGAGAAGCTTCGGATGTGTATCGACTACACCACACTAAATAAGGCATGCCCAAAAGATCCATTCCCACTACCTAGAATAGATCAGATATTGGATTCCACCTCCGGGTGTGAATTACTGTGTTTCCTAGACGCATATTCTGGGTACCATCAAATCAGAATGTCTAGGGAAGATGAAGAACATACTTCTTTTATCACAGTAGATGGATTGTACTGTTATACTGCCATGCCATTTGGTCTCAAGAATGCAGCTTCAACATTTGTACGAGCTATGTACAAAACCTTTGGAGAGCTCATCAGAGACGTAGTGGAAGTGTATGTCGATGACATCGTTGTCAAGATCAAGGACAAGGAGTCACTCCTTGACACCTTGCAAGCTGTCTTCGACAAGCTGCGGGTCACCCGCATGAAGATGAACCCAGACAAGTGCGTCTTCGGGGTTAGCTCCGGAAAGCTTCTCGGTTTCTTGGTAAACCACTGGGACATAGAGGCAAATCCGGCGAAGATTAAGGCTATTGAGGAGATGCGACCACCAGCTCACATCAAAGATGTCCAGAAACTGACTGGATGTCTAGCCGCCCTCAGCCGGCTCATCTCAAGACTGGCGCAACGGGCGTTACCCTTCTTCAATCTATTGAGGAAGTCCGGACCATTTCAATGGTCTAAAGAAGCAAAAAAGGCGTTCCAAGAGCTAAAGCAGCTCCTCACCAGTCTACCAACCTTGGTAGCTCCGAACCCTGGTGAGCCCTTACTGCTTTACATTTCAGCAACCGACGAGGTTGTCAGCATGGTCCTGGTCGCGGAGAGACCAGAACCATCATAAGCTAAGGAATCCAGACCCCTTCGGGAGGGTCCAGAGGTTCCTGAAGGTGAGTCTGGGTCCCAGCCCCCAAACTTGGATCAACAGGGAGTTATCCTAGAAGACTTGGACCCCTCCGGGAGGGTCTGGGTCACTCCAGTAGAAGCTCCGGATTCCTCTAGCAGGGACCCGGAGGTCCCCGAAGCAGGTCCAGACCCCTCTGGGAGGGTCTGGGTTGATGTGGAGGAAGCTCCGGGCCCCTCCGAGAGGGTCCGAACAGTCCAACGCCCAGTGTACTTCATCAGCGAAGTACTACATGATGCCAAGACTCGATACCTAGAGGTGCACAAGCTGCTCTATGCAGTTCTCATTGCCTCCAGGAAGCTTCGCCATTACTTCCAAGCTCACAAGATCTCAGTGGTGACCTCTTACCCACTACGTGCGATCTTGCATAATCCCAGCTCTACTGGGAACATTGCAAAATGGGCAGCGGAATTGGCCGAATTCGATCTTGAATTCGTCCCAAGACAAGCAATCAAGAGTCAAGCACTGGCGGACTTTGTGGCGGAATGGACCCCCTCTCCATCAAACCCTGGGGCCCTAGTGAGCAGAAGTCGGAACTCAAGGCTCCAGTCTTCACCGAGCCTCACTAGACCCTCTACTTTGACGGCTCCATGCAAAAGCAGGGGGCCGGAGCTGGAGTCCTTCTCCTCGCTCCAACTGGGGAGAAGGTAAAATACATGGTCCACCTTGACTTCAATTCGACCAACAACATGGCGGAGTATGAAGCACTCATTTATGGACTAAAGGTGGCACTATCTTACGGTGTCAAGCAGCTGTTGGTCATGGGAGATTCACATCTCATCATTAAACAGGTGAAGGGTGAATGCTCCTGTAATAATCCCCAACTAGCCGCTTATCTCCTTGAAGTCCAGAGGCTTCAGAAGGACTTCGAAGTCCTGGATCTCCAACATGTCCAGCATGTCCAGAACGCTGAAGCTGATGAACTCTCGACGAAAGCATCAACCGGAGCTCGGGCTCCTGACGGAACCTTCGTCCGGAGGTTGTCAAAACCCACAGCTCAGTCTGCCGAACTGAGCGAAGGGGGCAAGACCAGCACCCCGAAGCTGGCGGTCCCGATGGCTCTGTTACCATGGCAGCCATCAGGGGTCGTAGGTGCTGCCGGAAGCTCCGAGCAACCCAACACACAAGACTCAAATTCTCAAGCAAGCTCCGATGCATGGATCTCGGAGATCCGGAGCTACTTGAAAGACAATATCCTTCCTGACGATGATGTATCCGTTGATCGGATAGTCAGATTGGCTAAAAGATACACGCTGGTAGAAGGGGATCTCTACTGGCGTAGTGCCAACGGCGTCCTAATTGGGTGCATCACAAGGGAAGAAGGCTGCAAGCTCCTCGCATAAATCCATGGAGGCGAGTGTGGGAACCACGCATCTTCCCGCACACTGGTCGGTAAGGCCTTCCGGCATGGCTTCTACTGGCCTACAGCGCTCCAGGATGCCACTGAGCTGGTGAAGAAATGCAAAGCATGCCAGTTCCATGCAAAGCAAATTCACACACCGGCTCAGCCTCTACAAATGATATCTCCTACATGGCCTTTCGCTGTGTGGGGGATGGACATCTTGGGACCTTTCCCAAGAGCCGTCGGAGGTTACAAGTTCCTGTATGTTGCCATTGACAAATTCACCAAATGGCCGGAAGCAACACCAGTTGTGACAATAAACAAGCAATCAGCTATCAACTTCTTACAGTCCATTGTATGCAGATTTGGAGTCCCGAACAAAATCATAACAGATAATGGGACCCAATTCACAAGCTCTGCTTTCCAAGGATATTGCAAAGACCTTGGCATTCAAGTCAGCTACGCCTCCATAGCTCACCCGACAAGTAATGGTCAAGCCGAGAGAGCAAATGCAGAAATCCTGAAAGGACTCAAGATGCGCACATATGAGCGTCTGAAAAAGCATGGAGCCAACTGGATTGAATAGCTTCCGCCCACTCTATGGGCCAACATGACACTCCAAACCGGTCAACTGTAGAGACACCCTTCTTCCTGGTGTACGGAGCTGAAGCAGTCCTTCCTCCGAAAATCACCTTGGGGTCGCTCCGGGTCCGGACCTCCGACGAAGCCATGCAGGACCAGCTCCGGCGTGAAGACCTTGACCTCCTTGAAGAGGGAAGGTGCCGAACAGCTGTTCGGAATGCCCGATACCGCCAAGCTCTTCGGCGCTATCACCAACGGCATATACACAGCCGACAGCTCGAGGAAGGCGATCTGGTGCTACGGAGAATACTATCCAGAGAAGGGTTAAACAAACTCTCCAGTAGCTGGGAGGGACCCTTCCGAGTGATCAAAGTATCCCGTCCCGAATTCGTTCGCTTGGCAACCGAGGATGGGACACCTCTTTCAAATCCTTGGAACATTGAGCACCTCCGTAAGTTCCACGCTTAATATCACGGAGGTGAGTCTGTAATCACATGTGGTGTATGTTATAGAGTCATTGTACAGAGTCGGGTAGCTCCTCTGGGAGGGCAACCGGATCTACCCTGTTAGGTCCGCAACGCCCATGGAACACTTGTCACATTCTCAGAACTAAAAGTGTAGCTAGCTACCTTGGGTCAAACGAGAAACGAAACACACTTAGCCTGGTTCCGTACCCTAAGAGTGTACTTGTTTCCCCTGTACCCCGGATCTATAATGAAAGACATCATTGTGTGAAAACAGACTCCACGTGCATTTACTTTTGTAAGACCTATGTGTGCTGAATACATTGGCTTGTAGTGAATACACTTGGCTTTGATGATAAAAGTTTTTAATATCACCAAAACACCTTTTTATCAAGGTCCGACTCTAGCTCTGAGCTACAGCAAGGTCCGACGGTAGGTCCGACTTGGTTTGGGTAGCTCCAGCTACGTTAGATGCTAGGTCCGATTTCTTGGTAAGGTCCGACTAGCTTTGGTCAGCTCCGGTGAAGCTTTATCTTTAGCTCCGGCATGTCTTTGATAGCTCCGACATATATTTGATAGCTCCGACATGTTTTTAATAGCTCTGCCGTGTTTTTGCTAAGCTCCGAAGTTGATTTTTCTAGCTTTGGTTTTTGGGTTTACTAGTTCCGACTAGTTTTGGTTAGCTCCGGCGCTAGGTCCTGCTAGTTTTGTAAGCTCCGGCGGGAGCTTGGTTGTACTAGTTTTGGTAAGCTCCGGTGCTAGGTTCTACTAGCTTTTGTTAGCTCCGGCTCAAGGTCCGGGTTGCTCTGGCAAGGTCCGGAACTTGACCGCAGTGCTTCGGCTTTTCATTTGCAATGTTTCGTACTTGCTTTACATTGTTGGAAAAGATTGCTTAGTATTCATTTGCTAAGTTTTTGGTGTGTTTTGGTTGATATGGATGATATCGTGTTACTGTGGTTTTGCAACATGCTTATGTGAGGTTCTCACGTAGGGTGTTGTGTTCGGAACTAACTTGAGTCAAGTCGAGGACTTGGGCTCGTATGGATTGGTTGTTTATTCATGTGCAGGTGTTGCTTGAGTTCAAGACATGGCTGGTGACGGGATCCATTGGACTAGTCTCAGGGAAGAGATGAGGTTCCAACAACCAAATTCAGGAGGAATTGTGGTTGAGCTGATCAGGAGGTTGCACAACATGATTGAATCAAGAACAATGCATATGAATGTATCGTGGACGTCATTGGAAGATGTTTGCACGTGTGCAAGAGGTTCATGGACGTGGCTACATGGTTCCGAGGCGTGATGAAGAGATGTGGACGTAAAGAATTGGTCGGAAAGGTCCAACCGACTAGGTTATGGACTCAGGCTGCGGCTGAGTCGGGTTTGACTCAAATATGGGAAGATTTGAGTTGGTTATGATAGGATTTCGTGTGGGTAACGAATTTGAGTTGTTTAGGAATGTGGGATATGTTCCTAAGGTGTTTGGAAGTCTTAAGATTGCTTCTATCTGCGTATAGAAGAATCTTGAGCAGTTATGGAAAGTTACGATTCGTGATCTGAGTAGGATTGGAGTCCTAGTTGATATTGGGTTGACCTAAGGGCTGATTATATAACAAAGGGAGCCCAGAGCTCATGGTGCACGGCTTTGGGGCTGTTCCTCTTGTGTTCTATTGAATAAAAATTCGTAGTTTGAAGGAACGTTTGTGCCTTGTTTATCCGACTTGTTCCAGACAAGTTTTACTCGTTGAGTTTCTAGACAGCACTACCTTTCGTCGGTGGTTTTATCATAACTCGAGTTTTGTAGATCCAATTGACGTGATTCTTTTTGGGTTGTCTTCACAACTTGATTGTATATCATCTGTCAAAATTTCACGGTCATTGGATTTGTGGTCTATGATCTACACGAGTTTCTTTGCAGCATTCCAGAACTGTTTTTTCTCGGATAGGGCAGTTTGACCATTGTTTGATCTTTCGATCATAACTTGAGTTTTTCTCAACGGATTTGAGTGATCCTTTTTTTGTTGTCTTCGTGACTTGATTCTCTCTGATATCTATCACTTTTGTCATGGTGAAACACGTTTAGATTAGTCTCACACACGATTTCTTTAACAGATCATTTTTCTGCCGAAAGGGTTTGGGGTTTAATTGTTTCCAGTGCGTAAGATTTTTAAATCTACCATTCACCCCCCCTCTGGTAGCTTTTCACGTGCTCTTCGATCCTACAATTGGTATCAGAGCCACGGTGCTCTAATCTTTGTGATTTGCGCGTGTTTTTTGACTAACCATCATGGAGAAGTACTCCGACAAACCTTGTGTGTTTGCTGGTATTGATTTTCAGATTTGGAAGGCACACATGGAGGCTTTCATCCAGGCACAAGGCTTTGTAATATGGGAGAAGGTATACAAGCCTTCTGAAGTGCCATCAAACAATCAAGTTACAGCTACAAATCTGAGAGATGTCGACAACAACAACAAGGCTCGGAACTTGATCATACAAGGATTAACACAAAGCGACTTCGACCGTGTTGCACACCCCCGATCTGCATACGATGTGTGGAAAGCACTTTGTGACTACCACGAAGGATCCAACACGATCAAAGAGGTAAGGCAAGACATATTCAAGAAAGAATACATGTGCTTCGAGATGCAACCCGGTGAGTCTATTGATGACCTTTTTGCTCGCTTTAATAAGATTCTCAGCAACTTGCGTAGTGTCAATGTTAATTTTTCAGATGCTGAAAATGCTAGGCAATTGCTAAGTGCATTAGATATGTCAATTTGGGAGATGAAAGTCACATCTATTCGTGAATCTACTTTCATGAGTTCTCTTACATTAGATTTACTCTATTCTAAACTAAAAACTCATGAAATTGACATCCTAGCACGTAAGAACCCAAATAAGTCTATTGCATTTGTTTCACAATGTGATATGTCTAGCTCCGGCCAATTATCATCTTGCAATACTCTTGCTTTGTTGTCCTCACTAAGCCTGGAGCAGATCGAAGAATTTCCAGAAGAGGAGTTGACACTCATCTCTACTAGATTCTCAAAAGCATTGCAAAATGTGAGAACTAGAAGGAGAGGAAGCTCCGGACCTCAACGCTGTTTTGAATGTGGTAAAACAGGACACTTTCATACAGAATGCCCTAACCTTTCAGGTCCGACCACCCGGAAAGAAAAACAAAGAAAGGTTCGAACCTCCTCTGGAAATTTCAACAAGAAGAAGAAAGGTATCATAGGACGCAAGATGATCAACAGTTTCATCACCGCGCTTCAAGAGTTCAGTTCAAGCGACGTGGACATTGGAAGTGATGAAGATGAAGATGATTTGGCAAAATTGTGCTTTATGGCGGGCAAGTCAAGATCAAGTATGGAGGAGGCCGAACACAACAGCGACAATGAAGAGGTATGTCCTACTTGCAAAGAAATGTGTGATGCCATTTCTCGTGCCACTATTATTGTTAAGAAAAAGGACAAAAATCTTAGGGATAGTGCTGCTAAAATTGAATCACTAGAATCTGAAATCAACCGTTTAAAAACTTTGATTCCTAGTGATGATGCATGTTCCTCATGTGATTTAATATATGAATAATTGTCCTCATTAAGAAGTGCGCACACCTCCACACTTGATAAACTTGAGTTAGAAATTGAAAAGAACAAAGAGCTTGCTGCACTTAATGATAAAAACTTGAAAGATGCTAGCTGTTCTACAATTGATTTGCATTGTTCTACTTGTGATGATCTTGATAAGAAACTATAGGATGCTATGAATGAAATTTCTATATTGAACAATGCTTTACGTTCTCATGAAGTTAAATTTTGTTCCAATTGCAAACTAAAAGGAAAAACTTCATGTGAAAATTGCCTTGATCTGTCCAATAAACTTGATGACATGCATAGGACATTAGATCAGTTTTGTAATGGGAATAAGAACCTAAACTTACTGCTGAATTCTTCCAAGTCTTGTAATGATAAAACTGGTTTAGGTTTTGATTCTCATGCTCATGCTAAGGCACATCCACCTAAAATTGTAAAGTCATTAGGAAGTGGTTTGATTCAAACAGTTCTTAAACAAAATGGAGTGGTTTTCAAATCTGCAGGAGTGTTGCCTCATTCGATTTCAAATAAAAATATTGCTTGCTCATCTAGACATGAACACAAAGTTAAATTTCATTGTACCTTCTGTGGGAGAGATGGTCATGTCATAGATTTTTGTTATAGACTAGCTAAACAACAGAAAAGGGAAAGAATGGTTGCTAGATCTCATAACTTTCATGCAAAATTTGCTGCACACATTGAACCGAATGTACAACCTGCTGTTTTGAACATTCAAAGTTTATCTCCGGACCTTCTGTTTTTGCCTCCGGAGCTACTGATTTATGTGCTACACAAGTGACACCTTATAGGTCAGTAGTCAAGAATAAAAAATCTCAAACTTTGACTCATAAACCTGCTGTTTTGTCTCAGCTTTCGCGTGTTTTTCCTGCTGCATGTCGCGTGACTCAGTACTGGATTCCTAAATGCCTTTTGACTAACCCCAGTATTGAGTCATCGACGTATTGTGCTTTTATGTAGGTTACACGTTTGAGGAAGGAGAACATTTGGATTGTGGATTCAGGTTGCTCACGCCACATGACCGGTAACAAAGATTGGTTCTCCTCCCTCTCTTTTGTGTCATGTGTAGAGAATGTTACTTTTGCCAATAATTCTTCAACTCCTATAATTGCTAAGGGTTCAGTTAGAGTAAATGATCACTACACTTTGAAGGATGTGGCACTTGTCAAAAATTTGAAATACAACTTGCTTTCTGTTTCACAATTGCTAGATGAAAATCTGGAAATTATTTTCAATAAAAACTGCTGCAAAGTTGTAGATTCAAATAGTGAGCTTATTTTTAACATGTCTCGGTTTGGAAGAGTTTTTAAAGCTGATTTTGATATGTCTTCCTCTAAGCATAGGTGTCTAGTTGCTAATGATTCAAAGGACTTATATTTTTGGCATCGTAGACTTGGTCACGTAGGCTTTGATCACCTAATGCGTGTTAGTGCTCTTGATCGCATACGTGGGCTGCCTAAGCTTAAAGGGGACAAAGAAATTGTGTGCTCTTCTTGTAGACATGCTAAGATGGTTGCAGGTTCACATACTCCTCTCACAATGATCATGACAACTGAACAATGTCAACTTTTGCATCTTGACACCATAGGACCTTCACGTGTTCAATCCTTCGGAGGTAAATGGTATGTTCTTGTTATTGTTGATGATTATTCTAGATACTCTTGGGTTTACTTTATGGCGTCTAAGAATGAAGTTTTTAGTCACTTTAGAACTTTATTTCTTAGATTATCAATTGATCAACCAGGATCATTAAAAGCAATTAGAAGTGATAATGGAACTGAATTTAAAAATCAATCTTTTGATCACTTTTGTGCTGAAAATAGAATAGATCATCATTTCTCTTCACCATATGTACCTCAACAAAACGGTGTTGTAGAAAGAAAGAACAGAACCTTAGTTGAGATGGCTAGGACTATGCTTGATGAATATCAAACTCCTAGGAAATTTTGGGCTGATGCGTTAGCAACCGCTTGTTATGTCTCAAATCGTGTTTTCTTGCGTGCTAAGCTAGGTAAAACACCATATGAGCTCCGGTTTGGACATAGGCCTAGTGTTACACACTTTCGGGTTTTTGGTTGCAAATGCTTTGTTAAGAAACATGGTAATCTTGATAAATTTGAACCTAGATCCATTGATGGCATGTTTCTTGGTTATCCATCTCATACTAGAGGCTACCGTGTGCTTTTACTTGACACTAACAAAATTGTGGAGACTTGTGAAGTGTCTTTTGATGAAGCTAGCCCAGGTACTAGCTCCGGTGTTGCAGGACCAGATCCGTATCCTCAGGGGGAGGGTATTTTCGAAGATGAAGAAGCGCCGGTGATACTGCCTGGTAGTTCCGAAGTTGACACGTGTCCAGCTCCGGACATTGAACAAGCTCCGACTATCACCTATGCTGGTCTTGATCGTCCACAAGTCACAATCTCATCAACCTACAATGAACCTAATGAAGAAGAAGCTTGTGAGACATCTGTTCCCCTACGTTTTTACAAAGATCATCCTCCACAACAGATGATTGGAAGCTTGCACGAACGAGTCACATGGTCCAGGTTTTGCGATCTAAACTCTCATGCTCATTCTGCTTTTGTTGCTTCTTTTGAACCCAAAGATATATCACGCGCACTCACTAATGAATCTTGGATTATTGCCATGCAAGAAGAGTTAGAAAATTTTGAAAGAAATAATATTTGGAAACTTGTACCTCCACCTCTAGGTCACACTTTAATTGGAACTAAATGGGTATATAAAAATAAACAAAGTGAGGATGGGGTTGTGGTTAGGAATAAGGCTAGGTTGGTTGCTCAAGGTTTCACTCAAGTTGAAGGTCTAGATTTTGATGAAACTTTTGCTCCTGTCGCTAGATTAGAAGCCATAAGAATTTTGTTAGCTTTTGCAGCATCTAAAGGTTTTAAGCTATATCAAATGGATGTTAAAAGTGCTTTTCTTAATGGCTACATAGATGAGGAGGTTTATGTCAAACAACCACCGGGTTTTGAAAATCCAGATTTTCCTAATCATGTTTACAAACTGTCCAAAGCCTTATATGGTCTCAAACAAGCCCCTAGAGCATGGTATGATAGGATAAAAACATTCTTACTTGAAAAGGGGTTTACCATGGGCAAGGTTGATAAAACTCTTTTTGTGCTTAAACTTGGCAATGAATCATTATTCGTTCAAGTGTATGTGGATGATATTATCTTTGGTTGTGCTTCTCATGATCTTGTGTCCAAGTTTTCAGCAATGATGAGTTCCGAATTTGAAATGAGTATGATGGGTGAACTCACTTACTTTTTGGGGCTGCAAATCAAGCAAACCAAGGAGGGTACCTTTGTGCATCAAACGAAGTATACTAAAGCCGTCAAAAGGATTCTCAGGTACTTACATGGAACTCAAGAATTTGGCATTCTTCTTCCTTCTTCCTCAACCATTACTTTGAAAGCTTTTTCGGATGCTGATTTTGGGGGTTGTAGGATTGATAGGAAAAGTACTTCCGGTTCTTGTCATTTTCTTGGTAATTCTCTTGTTGCTTGGTCCTCTAGAAAACAAAATTCAGTTGCACAATCCACAGCCAAATCTGAATATGTAGCTGCCGCTAGTGCTTGCTCACAAATTCTTTGGATTGTTCAAACACTTAAGGACTATGGGGTTGATCTAGATAGTGTTCCACTATTCCGTGATAACACTAGTGCCATTTGCATTGCTAAAAACCCCGTGCAACATTCTAGAACTAAGCACATTGACATTAGGTAACACTTTCTCCGAGATAATGTTGAAAAAGGAAACATTGTGCTTCACCATGTAGATACCGAACAACAATTGGCTGACATTTTTACAAAACCTTTGGATTTCACTCGTTTTTGTTACATTCGTAGTGAAATAGGGGTTATGCATCCTCATGGCTTTAATTGAGGGGGAGTTTTTAAAACTTGAGAAGTCTATGTGTGAATCTGAAATTAAAATAATATGAGCATAGTATTTCATTCATATATGACTTTGTGATTCCTTTTACATGCTGAAAGTTCTTACTACATTATTCGTGTTATACATTTTGTAGTTTTTGCCATGTCTAGTAATTGGAATAATTACTTACACTAAAACTGGTCATGGTTGAACTTTCTTGCTGTTTTGAACTTGTTACATGTTCACAAGTGCTTTTAATCATTAAGAATTAATCAAGTAATCAACTCACATGTTGAGTTTTTATGAACAAATATAAATTGAGAAAAGATCAAGAGAATATGCATGCATCGCACTTCTTCTTTTGAGATGGCTTATCATTGCACTTAGATATGAACTTGGAAGAAGTTGTGTATGACTAAAACCATGTCCTTAAGCTTCTGATTGTCAAATGACATAGGCTTGGCTTGGTTGGTTAGAATAAGGCAGACGCGCATATAATCTCTTGCAAATATCATATGATCCAAATTTATGCTTTGAAAAATAATAAAATGCAGCAACTAGTGTCATGTTTTCAGGTTTTGAAATAGTTAAGTTTGTGAGATCATGACTTGATTAAATTGAAAATTACATTTGATCTCTAGCATGGCTTACACTACTTTATGTATTTCATTGATGTGATAATGTAAGGTACTTGATAGTATGACTTGGATGAGCTTTGTTTATATGTATATGTTATAATATGCTCATAACAACTAAAGGGGGAGAGATAATTTGTTTATATCTCATGACTTGCTGAATACATTGTCAAAGGGGGAGAGATAAGCATGAAGAGAGAGAGAATATGTGCATAAGGAGAGATAATAAAGGGGGAGAGATAATATGGGATAATTTTTCTTCTCATTTACTTTTGATTTACAAAGGGGGAGAAATTGTCTTCAAAACTTTTATGTGAATAAGCCAATGTTCGGATTTTAAATGGTGTTGCCAATGCATTCATCAAGGGGGAGATTGTGAGACCTATGTGTGCTGAATACATTGGCTTGTAGTGAATACACTTGTCTTTGATGATAAAAGTTTTTAATATCACCAAAACACCTTTTTATCAAGGTCCGACTCTAGCTCTGAGCTACAGCAAGGTCCGACGGTAGGTTCGGCTTGGTTTGGGTAGCTCCGGCTACGTTAGATGCTATGTACGATTTCTTGGTAAGGTCCGACTAGCTTTGGTCAGCTCCAGTGAAGCTTTATCTTTAGCTCCGGCATGTCTTTGATAGCTCCGGCATATATTTGATAGCTCCGACATGTTTTTGATAGCTCCGCCGTGTTTTTGCTAAGCTCCGAAGTTGATTTTTCTAGCTTTGGTTTTTGGGTCTACTAGTTCCGACTAGTTCTGGTTAGCTCCGGCGCTAGGTCCTGCTAGTTTTGTAAGCTCCGGCGGGAGCTTGGTTGTACTAGTTTTGGTAAGCTCCGGTGCTAGGTTCTACTAGCTTTTGTTAGCTCCGGCTCAAGGTCCGGGTTGCTCTGGCAAGGTCCGAAACTTGACCGCAGTGCTTCTGCTTTTCATTTGCAATGTTTCGTACTTGCTTTACATTGTTGGAAAGATTGCTTAGTATTCATTTGCTAAGTTTTTGGTGCATTTTGGTTGATATGGATGATATCGTGTTACTGTGGTTTTGCAACATGCTTATGTGAGGTTCTCACGTAGGGTGTTGTGTTCGGAACTAACTTGAGTCAAGTCGAGGACTTGGGCTCGTATGGATTGGTTGTTTATTCATGTGCAGGTGTTGCTTGAGTTCAAGACATGGCTGGTGACGGGATCCATTGGACTAGTCTCAGGGAGGAGATAAGGTTCCAACAACCAAATTCAGGAGGAATTGTGGTTGAGCTGATCAGGAGGTTGCGTAGCATGATTGAATCAAGAACAATGCATATGAAGGTATCGTGGACGTCATTGGAAGATGTTTGCACGTGTGCAAGGAGTTCATGGATTCCGAGGTGTGATGAAGAGATGTGGACGTAAAGAATTGGTCGGAAAGGTCCAACCGACTAGGTTATGGACTCAGGCTGCGGCTGAGTCGGGTTTGACTCAAATATGGGAAGATTTGAGTTGGTTATGATAGGATTTCGTGTGGGTCATGAATTTGAGTTGTTTAGAAATGTGGGATACGTTCCTAAGGTGTTTGGAAGTCTTAAGATTGCTTCTATCTGCGTATAGAAGAATCTTGAGCAGTTATGGAAAGTTATGATTCGTGATCTGAGTAGGATTGGAGTCCTAGTTGATATTGGGTTGGCCTAAGGGCTGGTTATATAAGCAAGGGAGTCCAGAGCTCGTGGTGCACGACTTTGGGGCTGTTCCTCTTGTGTTCTATTGAATAAAATTCGTAGTTTGAAGGAACTTTTGTGCCTTGTTCGTCTGACTTGTTCCAGACAAGTTTTACTCGTCGAGTTTCTGGACAACACTACCTTTCGTCGGTGGTTTTATCATAACTCGAGTTTTACAAATCCAATTGACGTGATTCTTTTTGGGTTGTCTTCACAACTTGATTGTCTATCATCTGTCAAAATTTAACGGTCATTGGATTTGTGGTCTATGATCTACACGAGTTTCTTTGCAGCGTTCCAGAACTGTTTTTTCTCGGATAGGGCAGTTTGACCATTGTTTGATCTTTCGATCATAACTTGAGTTTTTCTCGACGGATTTGAGTGATCCTTTTTGTGTTGTCTTTGTGACTTGATTCTCTCTGATATGTATCACTTTTGTCATGGTGAAACACGTTTAGATTAGTCTCACACACGATTTCTTTAACAGATCGTTTTTCTGCCGAAAGGGTTTGGGGTTTAATTGTTTCCAGTGCGTAAGATTTTTAAATCTACCATTCACCCCCCCTCTGGTAGCTTTTCACGTGCTATTCGATCCTACAACTTTGTACAGGCTCAATATTTTTTATTTTTTTCTTTCTTGTCTATAACAAAGTTGTGCAGTTCTTAAGAAACTTCAGCTCGACCAGTTCATGTACAATTTGAGTTGCATTGTCTATCCTCCTGGGTTCAAGCATTGTTGATGGCCTACTTGTCTGAATGTCGCCAAGCCAATCTAGGGCCAGAGTGTGCTATCGACTTAGCCTGGTCCTGCACCCTAAGTACGCCACTCTACCTACACCCCGGCAGGCCGAAGTAAGGCGAGTCTAGAAACGATCGGGCCTGGAGGAAGCAAGACGGTGCGCTTGATTGTATTTAGGATTGTGTTCGACCTAAAACTTTCCCGAGAACAGTAAGCCGCAATGAAGTTATAGATAGGAAACGGATTTTACTGTTTTTCTTGACTTCAATGTGCAGGAAAAATAAATATTTCATGATGATGGTAAATGAAGCCAGAGCTATCAAAGCTCCGACATCCTCTAGGCGGCTTGTGGTCAATGTTCAAACATTGACATCAAGCATCTCTGGAGCTACTCAGTTCTGGGAAAGCTAAGAGGCAAGTTGTCAACATGAAGATGGTGGAAAGACTCTAAAGTGGAGTCTGACATTGACACAACACGTGTTGGCGGAGGTCACTGCCGGAGCTTCCAAGCTCCGACACCCAAAAGGCTAACTATCGATGCTCTACGCGTCGATGGAGACTATTGCCGGAGCTACTAAGCTCCGGCGATGGTCAATGCCGGAGCCACTAAGCTCCGACAGCCTCAGGGGGCCTACACTATCGAAGACTTCGGACCTACAAGTTCGAAGCACGCAAGTCTTCAACAACTGTTACATCCTCTTGGTACATGTTCACAATCAAATTGTGTACATCTACCAGGGGGCCAAGCGAGACAAAGGTGTTGAAGACAAAAAATGAAATTCGAATTCTCAAAAATTTGGATTTCATTCATCTGGAGACAAGAGATTACAAAATTGGAGAAGAAGAAGAGAGAATACAAGCGGCGGGAGCTACAGAGAGACGATCCTATACCCTATGGAAGAACTGGGCGACCTTCTGGGCCACCTCCGACCCGTTGGCCCGGGCGACTTCACCCTCTTCTTCGATGGGACCTTCAAGCACCGGGTCCAGAGGGTATTGAGGGTCCCGGTTGGTGTAGCACATCAGCACAAACTTTGCGATGTTCGTCGCCAGGGACTGACCCTCCGTTTCCAATTGGTCCACAATGACATTGCCCACCTTGGAGAGCTTGTTGCCTACTGAACTCAGCGCCTCCAACGCTTGGTCCAGCTCCGGCTCTGGATCATTCGGAAGCACGGGACTGAAGCCCATTGGCGTCAGCTCGTCGTTGGCCTTGCCCAGGAAGTCCCAAACTTGTTGGGACTCCGCAGCCCTTGCACCACGCATCTCCGCCAAGGATCTTTTGGCCACCGCCAGCTCCAAGCTCTCCCGAGCAAGACGCTCCACCTCTTTGGCATTCTGCTGAATCGTTTCAGCAACCTGCCTTTCGAGCTTGCTGAGCTCTTCCTCCCGGAGGTGGATCTCATTCCGGCGGTTGACCAGATCTTTCTCCCGGCCCCGCACTTTCTTCTCCCGGGCAGCGATGGCATTCTCCTGCTTGTAGAGTCATCCTCACTCCCAGGCCTTCTTCTCCTCCTCCTTGCAACGCTCATCCAATTTCATGGTGCGTTCTTCAAGGCTCTTGTCAGTCATAGCTGTCTTTTGGGCAAGCTCTTCCTCCCTCTTCATGAGGTCGTCTCGCAGCTACAGGAATTTCTGCTCTTCTTCTTCAAGCCGTCTCTCCCGAGCTTCAAGAGCCCCCCGACGCTTGACGAGACTATCGTGGATGGCGGAGAGCATTTCCTGGCGCTCATTAGCTGCGCTATTTGCAGTCTTGGCCTGATCATAGATGGCCCGGGATTGGTTGTCGAGGGTCCGCGTCATGCTTTCCCTCTCATCCAACAACTTACCCCAATACTCTAGGCGGACTTTCTCCCTTTTCACCCACTCCTTGTCGTCAGCCAGCCTCGACTGCGCTAGCTTGGTCTCAAAATGGAGTCGGTTGCGCCACCTCCTAAGGGTTTGGCGCTCCTCCTCGAGGGCCTTGATGTCGTGGTAGAAGGCCAGCTGCACCTGGCAAAGACTGGAGCAGGCGTTGTCGATAGACAATGATAGGGGGATCGGGTCCGGACCTGCTGGGGTCCCCTCCGTTGGCTCCAGCGGATCTTCAAGAACAAAAATTGGGTCCCACTCTACGAGAGCGGTACCCTGAGCTTCCGTGGCACTAGGACCGTCATCCGGGATAGCCTCGGTTGCCGCCGAGGAGGTGCTTGCAGCAGAAGTTCCAACCTCCGGAATTGGTTCCGAAGACCCAGCCGCCAGGTCATCAACAATTGGCCCCTCCGGCGGGGGGGGGGGGGGGGGGGCAGCAGCTTCATCACGGCACTCTGGCTCAGCAGCGGGCACCTCCGAGATCACCACTTCCGGAGCGGGTGTCGAAGGTCTGGTCAGAGCAGAAGCTGCTTCTGGCTCCAGCGCAGGCGCCTCCTCCGCCGTTGGCTCAGGTGCTGGCGCGTCGATCGACATGGGCTCGGGCGCTGATGCTTTGACCACCAAAGGCTCAGGCGCCGACACCTCCGCAGCAGCTGTCTCGGACGCCGGAACTTCTTCAACGGCCGACTCCACAGCCGGAACTTCTACAACATCTGGCTCTACCACCAGAGCTTCCTCGACAACCGGCACAAGTGCTGGAGCTTCATCAACACCCGGCTCCACTGCCGGAACTTCATCAGCCACCGGCTCGACTGCCGGGGCTTCAACAACATCCGGCTCTAGGGCCACAGCTTCCTCTGGCTCTGCGGCCGGAGCGTCCAACATCACAACATCCAAGCACGGAGCTTCAACCTCCGAGGCTGGCGCTGCTGGTACATCTTCAGTCCTGTGGTCCGGCGCTACCACGGGAGCTTCTGGGGATGAGTCGTCCAAAACGACGATAGCCGGCGCCGGGGCTGCCGCAGCCTCAACCACCTCTTGGGGCGGCGCTGGAATCGGAGTCGGAGCTTCAGCCTGCACAGCCTTAACCGCTGCTGCAAGGACCGAAGCTTCAGCCCTTTTCTTGGGCACGTTGTGAATGAAGGACGTAGATACTCAAAATACAGTTAACAATAAAACCAATGACTGAAGTAAAAAAATTAAAAATTACCTCAGAAGGCTTCCGCACCAGTTATCATGGAGCCTCTTCTCCGGACGCTCCGGACTGGCCCCAGCCGCCACTGGCATGGTAGTCCCGGAGGGCCCCCCGAGGCTTGCTGATGCTGGCGGCGTTGCTCTGGCCGAGGCCCCCCTCGACCGGGAAAGACCTCTGGACCCGGAGCCCTCAACTGGCCCTGGTACCAGAGTCACCTAGCCGGAGCTGGCACCCCGAGAAGAAACCGCTACTGGAGTAGACACCACCGTTGTAGACCTCCCCCTCCGGGGAGAAGGAGACGCCGCGGAAGAAGTATGCCTGGCCCTTCTGTCGGCATGCTTCCTCTTACGGCTCGAGGGCTCGGCCAATTTCTTGCTCTTGTCGACGACTTCGGTTCTTGGCTTAGGGGCGGGAATGGAGCCACCTTACGGAGCTATGGGGATCGCCAACCCGGTGGTCGAGCGCCTCTCAATGACACCAAGGTCGTCAAGCACTGGCATCGTCCGCCAGAGCTCCCTGCTGAATGCTGCCTCCATGTTCGGTGGGAGGAAAGCGGGCGGCGGAGCCAAGTCATCGCCCTCGACGTCGATGCCGTGCTGTAATTTCTTGAGGTGGAACTCCAAAGTTGCACCCTCCATGTTGGACTTCAAACCGGTCTCGATCCGGTCGTCGTCCAGCATACTGTTGAGGGCCCAAGCCAACTTCTCCCTCCTCTTCAACGGAGCCCACCTGTTGGTCAGGAAGTTGCAAAACACCGCCTGGGGAGTCACCCCTACTTCCACACACAGGCGGATCCAGGTCAGAGCAGGATTGAAGGCATTCGACAGCACCGGAGCTTCACTCCAAACTGCAGTGTCGATGTTGGGGAGGCCTTCCGGCAGCTCCAGCTTCTCGTGCTCCTCCACCCTGATTACAATCCAATCCTTCTTCCAGTCGTCCCACTTCCCGGAAGGGAACGACTGCAAGTACTTGTACGGGCATTTCTTCCGCTTCACAAAATAGTAGAAGCCAAGGTACTCGTCGCTCCGACCTATGGTTTGGACAGTGAAGAAGGTGCGGAAAAGCTCAATGCAGGGGGGAATGCCCACCCACATCTCGCAGAAGTGGACAAAGATGGACACAACCAGAATGGAGTGGGGGCCAAGGTGATACAGCTGCAGACCATAGAAGTCTAACAGCATCAAGAAGAAAGAGGAGAAAGGTGGGATCAGTCCCACCATGGCGTACGCGGAAAAGTACACCATGTCGCCGGCGTGCTCCTTCTTGAAAGGAAGCTTGCCGGCGCGGACCAGGTGGTTGAAGAAGTCAGGGGACCATCCCATGAGGGCCCGGACCTTCTTCAAATCATCATCAGTCTTCAGTCGGCTCTGGCGGAGACCCAACTCCATCGCAGCACAGCGAGGCAACAGAGGAAAGGCAAGCAAAAGTTTGGAAGGTTTGAGCGCAAGATCGATTGAAAGGCGTAAAGAACCCCAAACGATGCGTGCTTTCCTTCTTAAGTAAGCCCCCGCAACGCCTGGATGGAAACTGCAGAGGAGCCAATGATACCAGTCAAAATTTTCACCCCGCCAATGACAAGGGGGCCTGGGGCCACCCCGACGATCAAGTCGAGGTTCTTACCCCAGGGGAACGGTTGTCATCATGAAAGGCGGGAAACCCGAAGGCGGCGGCCTGACAAGGCGCGCGGAACCGATACGATTTTCGTATTGGGAACCGGCGACCTTCGATTGCGTGAGATCCGCATGCTGAGATCTCACCTGCCGCCTCCGAGATACGCCACGCGGCGGAAGTTTAACTGCGAACTACTGCCAACGGCACAACCAAAGACCCTTGAAGACACGACTCAGAAAGCGAAGATGGACCCACCTCCGGCGAAATGACCTCATCCAAAATGGTCTCTCCCGGAGGTGAGTCCAGGGGGCCAATGTCGGTACCCTCCATACCGGATACCCCTTGGGATTGCAAAGATCAAAAGGAAACTCCATCTACCAGATTTGAAGACCTCTGAAGGCCCCACATGTCAGGCGTAACCGGACCTGCTTCCCCGACATGGTTAGTCCCAGGGCTGCCACGTGTATCATAAGACCGGAGCTATCACCCACACATGGGATGCTTCGGTCGGAATACCAATATGGCACCCCCAGACCTAACCCCAGACCGAGGGAAGATCCGATACTGACACGTGTCAGGTAGCACCGGACCTACTCGTCGACGACGATAAGCTCCGATGCTGCCACGTGGCGACCGCCGGACCTTCAACTTCAACTATCAGGCCGGTGGACCCCCCAACGGCTCCGGACCTTCAAGGATCAATCAAAGACTTCAAGACCCGATTAAGTGTCATTAATACCATATTAATGACACACGATCGGATGGCCCTTAATACTGGTAACGGCACTATTAAGGCCCATTACCAGGCTCTTAAGGGTAATTAACCCCATTTATTGTGTATCAAGCATGTGTAACCGCTGGGGCCACCTGTCGGGCCAGGATAACGTTGTAATGACCAGTCCTTGTACTATAAAAGGACCGGTCGACGATACACAAGGGACGGTTCCAGACCACTACTGAACTCCCTGAGATAGACAAGCTTCTTCTTCTGGAGCTTCTTCTAGACTCAGACGCTTAATACATCACCAACACACCCCGTGGAGTAGGGTATTACGCTGAGGCGGCCTGAACCATGTAAATCTCTGTGTTCACTTGTCATTCACCTTCTTGAATCTCTGTGCGCCCATTACCGAACTACAACTCCTTTAACTACTAAAGGTAGTGTCGGGAGATCTGCCAGATCCAAACACTGACACCCTTCATACCAGAAGAATATGCGTCGAGTTCCAACTTCCAGTATTGTGGACTCCGGAGGCAACACGTGTCCCGTAGTGTCGGACCTACCTCCCTCCTTAGGGTGGCTCCGGTACTGCCACGTGTCCCGCCGTGCCAGACTGCCTCCCTTCATAGGGTGGCTCCAGTGCTGCCACGTGTCACGGGACACCGGACCCGCCCCTCGACAGGGGAAGCTCCAGTGCTGCCATGTGTCCAGTAGCTCCGGACCTACCTCCTTGGATAGGGAAACTCCGGAGCTGCCACGTGTCACACGCCCAGACCTATGTTTGCAATAGGAAGACAAAGCGATCTCCAACGGTGTTGGTATTCAAAGGCTATCAAATGCCCGTTACGAGACCTGGTTAACGCGTTATTAATGCCATATTAATGACACATGATAATAGGACTATCAAGACCGATACCACTACCGTTAAGGCATGTTATCACACTATTAACCACCCATAACACCATAGATCATGTATAGGGCGGTTATTACAGCCAGGACCACATGTCGGGCTAGGGAGCACACTGTAACAACCAGTCCATGGCATATAAAAGGAGGTTCGCCAGAACCATAGGAGGAGCCGAAGCAGTAGCGGGGGCTTCAGCTTGTGCAGTCTCTGTGGCTGCGGCAGGTGCCAGAGCAGCAGCTCCTCCCCTCGATACTCCAGAAGCAGAGGAACAAAGAGTTCAGGAAAGAGCAAAAAGAAAAAACAAAACACAAGTCCAAGATTCGATCATTACCTGGGCACGTTGCAACTCCAGTCGGCACGAAGCTTCTTTCTTGGACGATCGGAGCCAGAACCCATCGTCGTCGGTGAGGCAGAGGCTACGGACTTCATCCCGGAGGTCGTGGTAGCCGCCAGCACCGCCTCAGCTCAGATCTCCCTCGCCTGAGAAGGGACTTTGGACCTAGAGCCTACCGCTAGCACCGAGACCAGAGTTGTCATTGCTGGAGGCACAACCAACACTGACTTGAGGCCTGGCCGAGGCGATGGCACCGCTTGCGTCGGAGTTGATCTGACAGAGCTACCATCAGCCCGCATCAATCTCCCCTTCCGACTAGAAGATTCGGCGGGCTCTTTTCCTTTGCCCCAACTTGAGTCAGGTTTGTTCTGGCTCGAATCTGCAGGAGCCTTGCCCTTTGAAGCTCCAGGGATTGCAATCACTCCTGGCAGAGTGCTTTTTTGACGCACTACAAGACCTGTGTCGTCAAGCAGAGGAATCATCTTCTGCAGCTCTCTCGTGACCTCCAGAACCATGTTCAGAGGCAATAACTTACCCGGAGGTCCAAGGACATCCCTTGAAAAAGCCCCATTGTTCAGCTTTTACAGATGTAGCTTCAAAGCGCGATCGTCAAGATTGGTACCTCAACTGACCTCAATCCAGAGAGAATCCATTTCTCCAGAGAAAGATTAAGCCGCAAACTCACGCTCCTTGAGAGGCGCCCAACGGTTGGTCAGGAAGTTGCCGAGGACCATCATAGACGTTAGTCCTCCGTCCACCAAGTGCCAGTTCCTTGTCAGCATGGGGTTGTGTTGACGGTTGTTATATACCAATTTCAGCCGTCAATATAACTCAATTATGTGAAGGATTGATCATTTCTTGCACACATCACCTTTCTACTTGACCTATTTCCACTTGTACTTGGAGAAATATGTGTATGCAGATATTTATACAGGAATTGAGGAAAAGTATGGGGAGCAATCCTATAAAATATCATCCCAGCCAATCAGGCGACGACATGTGGCACCACATGGATCAAATGGCCCACAAACAGAAGTATCCGAGGCCATCCAACGGTGTAGCACCAATATCAGTCAATGGGACCCACCTGGCAGCCACCTGGAGGAAGTACGGGCCGTTTGGAGCCCTGACTAGGTCGGCCGAACCAGGGGGTCGGCCGACCTGGTCCTGGCGCCAAACGCGGTAAACTTCCACGTGTTGGCTCCTCCCGGCTCCCTGGAGTCAATGACGACTGATTTGCGCGCTTTTGGTGGCGGGAACCGACCTCAACACTAGTATAAATAGGACCCCATACCCCTCACTTCAACACACACCACTTGGGCATCATTCTATTGTATACACTATCTTCCATAGTCCTTAGAGGAGTTAGGATGTAGAGAGGAGAGCCTCTAGTCCCAAGTCCAAATTGGGAAAGGAGTAGAAGGAGTCTCTCTTCCCAATTCCACATTGGGAAAGGTATATCTCATGTATTCCCCCTTGTATTTGTCACTTTGTGCTCAATAAAGATATTATCTTTAGTCTTCTTTTATACGTATACTTGGACAAAGCGTTTCTTGTTTGATTGTGGAGTCCATGTAAGTGGAAGGTATAGTCTTTATGATTGTACTCTCATGATAACATCTCACTGTCATAAACACTATAGACCCCCACTATACTCTATGTAGTTATGATATGATTATGTTAATATGAATAACTATGCTATGCAATCAACAAGTGTTCAACAATGATTTAGTTCATTGCCTTAGGATGGCTTGTGTTGCAGCTCTTAAGGTATTTGCTTAGTATGCTAGCATGGTGCTAGGGTATTTAAGTAGCGTTGGATGTCTCGTAGACCCACGGATTGAAGAGGTAGGCAATAGGTGGTGACAGCCCTATCTGTCCTTTGTAATCCTCCACGTTCGGGTATGCCACAGGCTCTTGGCGGGAGTCGCCCTAGTATTGCTAGGGGTAAGCCCGTGCCCGATGTGTTGAATAGCATTGCATAGGAATTCATCATTTACATGACCATTAGTATCTACCTTAGGCTATGTATATGTATTAGGAGCATTGTAGGAGCAACTCTCTAAATCTTAATCCAATATCCCTCTAGGACCCATTTACCCTTTATAATAGATTGCCTTGGTGTGTGTCACACTACCCCTATTATCAACTTACCCCCTGTCCGAATAATTGATTAGTATCCCATAGCTTGAGCATAAGAGTAGTATATACTTTACTCCATTGCCTTCCTTTGGGATAAATACCCTTTGGAATACTCATGGGTGAAATGCTACAACGGTATCTTCCGTGCTCTTGCGGATCTCATATCTTTACCGGAGATGATCTATGGTGTTAAGAAATACCAACAAGCATTTCTGGCGCTGTTGCTGGGGATGATTTGTTAGTATATCTTAGGAGCCGTCAACAAGCAATTCTAGCGCTATTGCTGAGGAAGGCAATGGAAGTGAAGGATAGCTATCACTTGTGATTAAGCTATAGGTACTAATAGTTACTAGATAGGATTACCCTTGTTTGTTTTCTCCTTTGTGTGAAAACAGGGTAGTGTTGGCCAACCCATTGTATGGGATGGCCAACGAGGACGCAAGTGCTAAACTGCAAGATGATTTAAGGCATACCTCAATAAATGTCCGCTAGGCAACACCATTGCCTTTTGCGGGAGAATTTTAGCTTTCAGTAGGAGCCAGAGTCATCCATACCCAAGCTTGGGGAAGGCCCCAAGAAGTTCTTCTTGGTTTGCCTCCACCATGGGGTGGATAATTAGCTCTTCATCCAACACTCGTGTCATGGGTTGGCTCCACCAATCCATGACCACATTCATGCTGGAGCTGAAGGAGTCCTATTGTCATTCATCATGGATGAGAATAAGGTCTTCGCTCAAGGGGTGGATTGAAGAATGCTCGAGTTCCCATAGCTTGTCATGCACACCACTTCACAAGGTGGATGTTCTAGTTATGGAACTACACCTCCCATTGAAGTGTCATGAATATCCAAGTCGTTGGAGATTTGTTTGGATAATCCAAGTCGTGGATATTCACATGATTTGTGAAAATCCATGTCATCATGGGACACGTGGGAATTATTTCCCTAAGACCCATGAGGACCTTTTTCAAACAACAACTCCAATGGCTACCATTTACAAGGAGGTCAAGAGTGGAATTAACATCACCCTTGTGTTCAAGGAGGCTATGGCTTTCCAAGGGATTTAAGTTCAACTAGCCTACCTTGAAGTATCTTGGCCAAACAGAAATCAAGACAACATTCACATGAAGATCTTGGCCAAGGAAAAGAACTTCAGGAGCATTCAAAGTCCAAGATATCCCACATCACTTGTTGGGATTCCCACACTTCGACCAAACCCATTCAACCTAGTGCAAGTGACATTGTGGATGAAGCGTTTCTTGTTTGATTGTGGAGTACACATGTCATCATGCCCAAGGAAGCCTTTGATCCATGATCAAGGTATGGGTTGATTCAATGGAACATCAATATGGTCAGAGTGGCACCCCTAAGAAGGACAAAGCCTCACCATGCTCATGAAGGAATACATTCAAGAGGGAGAACCCATTGCTACAACAACATGTCTATATGAATACAACGGGGAGAGGCTAGGGCCACCATGTGGCCCTCATGTCCAAATGACAGCCAAATGAGTTTGGCATGTCAAAACAAAAGAAATTGTCCACATCTTCAACTCCGAGATTGGACAACAAATCATCACGCTGAATAGAACGGAGGTAAGTCTTACTCATCAGACTTCAAAAATTCGGTGAGTCCTCGCCAATAGGTTAATTGGTAGTTATCATTCACCGGACTTCAAAAATTCGGTGAGTCCTTGCCAATAGGTTAATTGGTAGATATCTCATATTTGTTTTCGAAATTGCATCAACCCTTGCATTTGCATGTTTGAAATTCCACACTTGCATGTTGGAAAGTAAAATTTCCAACCATCATAAAATTAAAAATTTGAATTAGGGGAGAAATTTAATTGGATATGAACTGCGTGCATCACCACTTGAATTTATCTTCCTAGTTCAAACCAAAAAGATTTGCTTTGACCCTCATTGCATTTACAAGTTATTTCAAGCTGGGCAAGACAATTTGAGAATTGGGTTCAATTTTCTTTTGGCTAACGTAACCCGTTTCGAGTTGTTTTGTGTGTTCTTGATTAAAGTGCAGCTAGGTCAAAATTGTGAAGAGGTGGTATGGCAAGAAAGTAGAAGGTTTCATCAATCTCAAGTCAGCATTGGGAGGATTTGAGAACACTTCTCTACTTCAAACTCATTTTTATTTTGAGGAAGAGAAATGTTCAAGATGATGACCCAATGGAGGAGCCAGAACCAAATCAATTGCCAAATCCAATCTCAACTTGGCATTTGACATCAACCATCAAGCCTACGCCAAAAATCAAGGTTGTGAGTTTCTCACACAACGACCTTCGTCACCAACTGCTCTTCAAATGAGGTATGAGTTTAGAATTTTTCATTGTTTGGTTTGCCATAGAATAGAATGTATTTGCTTGCATTTGTGAGGAAGGTTGACACTTCCTCATCATTTAATTCTTATGCATCCTCACAAGAGTAAGTGTGGGTATTGACTTTTGGATCTCCAAAAGGAAATCCCACCTTACTTGGAAAAATCTAAAACAAATACCTAGAATCCTCTAAGCATTGTTTTGTAGACTTAGTCATTTTTGTCTAGGTTTAGAAAATAAAACTTTTGGGCATGACTTAATTGGTGAATTGGTATATAGAAACTTGGGCATAGTGACAATCATAATTTTTAATTGAGCTTCATGCATAGATGGTGTCACTAGATTTCAAACTCCTAGGAATAAGTGATATCCTTGCTCTAAAATTAAATTGCATTTTTTGGAGGAGTCACTAAATTTTAAATTCCTAGTGAAGTTCAGGAGGATAAAATTGAGAATCTTGTTTGTCATGGTCTAAATGACAAAATTTGCTCTTGAAAGCTAAGATGGTTAGAAACTTTAAAAGATGTAGGGATCCATATAGTATATTTCTATCACATGCATTGCTATGAGTAGGAGCTTTAGAAAATATGCAACATGAATTTTCCATAAAGCTCCACTCGTATCAATGAATAACACATTGATCATCGATACACATGACATTGGAACCAATGCATCTTTGATTTTGTTCTTCCCCATATGTACAAATGAAAGTTTGATTACCTAACCCGAACATTCATTTGTACAAGCATCGGGAGCTAACCATCCCTCTCTATTCAAGAGCGGAAGTTTGCAGGAGTAATATTACTATGCAAGCATTCAAGAAGCTGATTGTTGGGATCCCTAGAGGATCCCATTTCAACATCTCTTGGCCAAGGAGTAAATGAGGATGGTTGCAACCTATCGGAAATTATGCCCGAAGGTCAATCATAACTATACGAGGCTAGAGATTTGAAATGGGAACCCTCCATGAGCAACCAATGGGCTGCCACGAATGGGTGAGAGCATTATGCTCTCAACTATTCTAAGCACTCGTTCAAGCTCAAGGGATTTGCCACCATCATTGGGTGCAAGTTGTCCCTATGTGGCTAGAAGCCAAAGAATGACAAATCACACCCAACACATGGAGACCCTGATGCGCAGACGATCAATATTGAAAACACTCTATTCAACCACACTCGTGGTGTCCATGGGAGGCAACACAACAATCAACACTCAACCCTCCATTGTCAAAGCCACGCTGCAACAAGGATAGGCCAACTCATGGCCTACCTCCATCGTTAGGGTTTCAACCCCTATCATGGACCTTGATCAAGAATAAGCTTGGGGGAGGACCCCCACTTGAGGTAACTTGTATTACACCCACTGCATTTTTATCTCAAATCATCCATTGCATATTTACTTTCCATTCATCCACCATCCACCATGCATCTAAAAAAAATAGGAACTTAGATTTTCTTTGCTTATCAAATAAAGATGTGCGGTAAGAGTGATTTAGAAATCACATAGATGAGATGATGAATAGTTGCTCTGTTTTATTTTTCCTAAGTCCCTAGTTTACAACTTGCTACTCTCCGAATATTGCTTAAATTGGCTAAAATTAACTTTGCCTTGATTTAGAAATTGTGGGTAGCAAAAGCTTAATCTACTTCTAGGTTGTTGGGAGATTTGAATTAGTAATAGGGCTGCTATTCCTATTTTGAAAGTGAAACTTGGATTTCCGGAGAAATTCTATCAAGATTTAAGTTTCCCTCATTTGATTGGAAATTCCTACCAAAGCCATATGATATTCATACATAGACAACACCTTATGCATATGCTATTTGCTTTCACATTGAGTCTAGTCAAACTAGCATAGACCTATTGAGAAATCATTCAATTCTTTTTGAATTCAAGACTTCACTTGCACATGCTATACTTGTACACTAGAAGGAAGCAAGATTCCATCATATCCACCATTCCACAATAAAAAGAGAAACTCCATGCTATTCATAGTTAGCACTCTGTTCAAGTTATTGCATAAAAAGTAGTAGAAGACATGGCTACAAGAAAAAGAAAAAGAATATGCATGCTTATATCATAAGCATGAGAAAAAAAAATAAATAATATGCTTACTCCATAAGCATAAAAAAAGAGGTAGCCATGTTTCATCCTTGCAATAAAGAGAGTCCACATCAAAAGGAGTCATCTCAATGTTTCCACATCCACCTCCATTCCATCACACATGCACAAGTCTTGATTCAAAAGTTTGAATTGATTTCTCCTAAGGCTTGCTCTTTTGACTTAGCAATATTATGTGTTGCAAATATGCCTACTTACTTTCCCTACCAAGCTCCATATACAAGCCATATTCAAAGAGTAGGAATAGTATAGGCATAATGCCTTGGTGAGGACATATTTCCACTATACACAAAGGAGTGATTGAGAGAATCAATTGAGGTACTTATAATCTAATTTGAATCTCCCAGGATTGAAGAGGTAGGCAGTAGGTGGTGACAACCCTATCTGTCCTTTGTAATCCTCCACGTTCGGGTATGCCACAGGCTCTTGGCGGGAGTCGCCCTAGTATTGCTAGGGGCAAGCCCGTGCCCGATGTGTTGAATATCATTGCATAGGAATTCATCATTTACATGACCATTAGTATCTACCTTAGGCTATGTATATGTATTAGGAGCATTGTAGGAACAACTCTCTAACTCTTAATCCAATATCCCTCTAGGACCCATTTACCCTTTAGAATAGATTGCCTAGGTGTGTGTCACACTACCCCTATTATCAACTTACCCCCTGTCTGGATAATTGATTAGTATCCCATAGCTTGACCATAAGAGTAGTACATACTTTACTCCATTGCCTTCCTTTGGGATAAATACAATACCCTTGGGAATACTCATGGGTGAAATGCTGCAACGGTATCTTCCGTGCGCTTGCGGATCTCGTCTCTTTACCGGAGATGATCTGTGGTGTTAATAAATACCAACAAGCATTTCTAGCGCCGTTGCCGGGGATGATTTGTTAGTATATCTTATAGCCATCAATAGGTTGTAGTTCTCACACAGCTCCGGGAGCTCTACCCAGGAGTCGGAATCCGTCGTTGGAAGCCCTTCTCACTGCTCCAGCCGATCATGAGGGTCCACCCGGATCACAACCCAATCGGTCTTCCATGTCTCCCACTTCCCAGAAGGAAAGGTCTTGATGTACTTGTATGGGGCATTTCTATGCTTTACAAAGTAGTAGAACCCTAGCAAGCAATTACCTTTGCCTGTCGTCTGGAGAGTGAAGAAGGTCCGGAACAGAGGAATGTTGGGCGGCACACCCACCCACATCTCACAGAAGTGGACGAAGATCGCCACCGACAATATGGAGTGAGGTCCAAGGTGGTGCAGTTGGAGCCCGTATGACTCCAGCAGCATTAGCAAGAAGTTGGACACTGGCGGAACCAGTCCAACCATGGCGTACGTTGTGAAGTAAACAAAGTCACTGGAGGATTCCTTCTTGAATGGGAGCTTGCCGTGGCAAATAGCGTTGTTGAAGGAATCACTTGTCCAACCCATCATCCTCCAGACTCTCAACAACTCATCATCGCTCACAACCTTGCTAGGGGGAAGTTCGAGTTCCATCACCGCTGTCGGTGGTTTTGATCTGGCAGATCTCCTGACACTACTAAAGTGTTAGAGGAGTTTGAGGTTCGGTATGGGCGCGCGGAGATTCTAGAAGGTGAGATGTCGAGTGACACAAGAGACACGAAGATTTACGTGGTTCGGGCATCCTGAGCGTAATACCCTACTCCACGGGGTGTGTTGGTGTTGTATTGGATGTATGAGCTCAATGTCAGTTGAGAGTGTAAAGTCAGCGTGTCTCCCGAGTGTCCTATGTATCGTCGGCCTGTCCTTTTATAGTACAAGGGCAGGCCGTTACAAGTTAGCCTGGCCCGACATGTGGCCCCGACGGTTATTTATATTGATACACATTCAACACATTTAATTGCCCTTAATGACTGAGTTATGGGCTTTGACCGCACCGTTACTGGTAATTAAGGTCATCCGATCGTGTGTCATTAATATAGTATTAATGACACTTGATCGGGTCTTGAAGTCTTCTCCTTTGAAGATCCGGAGCCGTTGTGGAGTCTTCCGGAGGTTAGAGGCTGAAGATCCGACGGTTGGACACGTGGCAGCACAAGAGCACACTGTGGGGAACAGAT
The DNA here is from genome assembly GCA_036927565.1 of Tuctoria greenei. NCBI lineage: Eukaryota > Viridiplantae > Streptophyta > Magnoliopsida > Poales > Poaceae > Tuctoria > Tuctoria greenei. Next base: position 31,818,707 of record JAYESD010000012.1, read on the forward strand.
AGGTCCGGTGTTACCCGACACGTGTCAATTCTGGAGCTTCCCTCGGTCTGGGGTTAGGTCCGGGGGTGCCATTTCGGTACATAGCCCGGAGCTTCCCCCTTGTGGGCGGTAGCTCCGGTTTGATAGTACACGTGGCGACCCTGGGACTAACCATGTTGGAGAAGCGGGTCCGGTTATGTCTGACATGTGGGCCTCCGAAGGTCTTCAAATCAAGTAGATGACTTTCCCTTGAGACCTTTGCAATCCCAAGGAGTATATGGTACCCAGGGTACCGACAGTGGCCCCCTGTGCCCACCTCTGGGAAAGACCCCTTGGGTGAAGTCATTCCGCCGGAGGTGGGTCCATCCTTCGACTTTTGAACTGAGTCTTCAAAGGTCTTCGGATGTGCTGTTGGCGATAGTTTGGAGTTAAATCCTCACCGCGTGGCATATCCCGTGTGCGGTAGATGAGATCTTCGGCGTGCGGATCTCACACAATTGAAGGTCACCGGTTCCCGATACGAAAATCGTATTGGTTCCGCGCGCCTTGTCTGGTCGCCGCCTTCGGGCTTCCCACCTCATGATGACAACCGTTTGCCTGGGTAAGAACATCGACTTGATCGTCAGGGTGGTCCTGGGCCCTCTTGTCATCGACTGGGTGGAATTTTTGAGTAGTATCTTCGACTTCCTTGCGGTTTCCATCTAAGCGTTGCGAGGGCTTACTTAAGGAGGAAAGCGCGCACCGTCTGGAGTTCTTTACGCCTCTCATCTGATCTTGCGCTCAAACTCCCAACTTGTGCTCGCTTTTCCTCTCTTGCCTTGCTGTGCTGCAATGGAGTTGGGTCTCCGCGAGAGTCGTTTGAAGGCCGAAGGTGACTTGAAGAAGGTCCGGGCCCTCATGGGATGGTCCCCGGACTTCTTCAATCACCTGGTCCGCGCCGGGGGAGAGCTCCCATTCGAGAAGGAGCACGCCGGCGAAATGGTGTACTTCTCTTCGTACGCCATGGTGGGGTTGATCCCACCTTTTCCTCCTTTTTCTTGATGCTGCTAGACTTTTATGGTCTGCACCTATACCACATTGGCCCCCACTCCATTCTTCTTGTGTCTATCTTCATCCACTTCTGTGAGATGTGGGTGGGCATCCCCCTGCATTGAACTCTTCTGGACCTTCTTCACCGTTCGTACCACCGGTAGGAGCAATGAGTACCTTGGCTTCTACTACTCCGTGAAGCGCAAGAAGTGCCCATTCAAGTACCTTTGGTCGTTTCCCTCTGGAAAGTGGGATGACTGGAAGAAGGACTGGATAGTCATCCGAGTGGAGGAGCACGAGAAGCTGGAGCTGCCCAAAGGCCTCTCCAACATCGACACTGCAGTCTGGAGTGAAGCTCCGGTGCTGGCGGAAGCCTTCAACCCTGCTCTGACCAGGATCCGCCAGTGTGTGGAGGGAGGATTAACTCCTCAGGCGGTATTTTGCAACTTCCTGGTCAACAGGCGGGCACCGCTGAAGAGGAGAGAAAAACTCGCTTGGGCCCTCAACAGCGTGATGGACAACGACCGGGTCGAGACCGAACTAAAGTCCAACATGGAGGGGGCAACCTTGGAGTTACATCTCAAAAAGTTCCAGCACGTCATCGATGTTGCGGGAGATGACTTGACTCCGCCATCAGCTTTTCTCCCTCTGAACATGGAAGTAGAGTTCAGCAGGGAGCTCTGGCGGAAGATGCCTGTGCTTGACGACCTTGGTGTCGTCAAGAGAAGATCGACCTCCAGGGTGGTGATCCCTAGGGCTTCCGAAGGTGGCTTCGACCCTGCCCCAAAGCCAAGGATCGAAGTCGTCGGCAAGGGAAAGGAGCCGGCAGACGAACCCTTGAGCCGGAAGAGGAAGCTGCAGCATGCCGACAGAAGGTCCGTCAGGCCTACCACCTCTGCATCAGCTCCTTCTCCCCGAAGGGGGAGGTCTTCTACAACTGCGGCGGTTTTTCCCACAGCGGTGTCCTCCCGGGGTGCTAGCTCCGGGCATGCGACTTCAGCACCAGGGCCGGTTGAGGCCTCTAGGTCCGGAGGTCCTTCCCGGTCGAGGGGGGCCTCGACTATGGAAATGCCCGTGGCTGCGACGAGTTCCGGGGGGCCTTCCAGGGCTTCCACGCCGGCGGCGGCTATGGTCAGCCCAGAACGCCCGGGAAAGAGGTTCCGCTCAAGCTGGTGCAGAAGCCTCCCGAGGTAATTTTTAATATTTACCTCAGACAGTTGTTCTTTTTGTAGTAACTTTATTTTAAATTTCTTCATCCTTCATCTGCAGCGTTCCCAAGAAGAGGAGTGAGGCTCCACCCTCAGCCACAGCAGCTGAATTTGTGAGGGCGGAAGCCTCTGCTCCTGTCCCGGTGCCGCCCCAAGTGGTGGCTGAAGCTGCGGCAGCTCCGGCGCCAGCTGTCGTGGTCATGGACCTCGACTCATCCCCCGAGACTCCCGTGGTAGCGCCGGACCACGGGAGAGAAGATGCGCCAGCGGCACCTGCCCCGGAGGTTGAAGCTCTGGGTTTGGGTGCTGAGATGATGGAAGCTTCGGCCGTTGAGCCGGAGGAAGCAATAATTCTGGCCCCAGAGCCGGAAATTGTCGAAGCCCCGTCGGTTGAACCAGAGGTAATTGAAGTCTCGGCGTGCGCGCCGAATGTTGAGGAAGTCCCGACGGTTGGGCCGGCTACCTCTGAAGCACCGGCCGCAGAGCCGGTCGTTGTTGGAGCTCCGGCCGCAGGGCCGGTTGATGTTGAAGACTTTCCGGCTCCCGAGCCGGTTGTTGCGGAGGCGTCGGCGCTCGAGCCCCCAGTAAAGGAGGTGCCCAGGCCGGAGCCAGAAGCAGCGCCTGCTCCGGGAGTGACGACGCCGGAGGTACCCGCGGCTGAGCCGGAGTGCCCAGACGAAGTTTCTGGCCCCCTTCCTGAGGGGGCAAATGAAGACCTGGCGGCGGGGCCTTCGGAACCACTTCCGGAGGTCAGAACTTCATCAGCAGGACCCTCCTTGAGGGCGACCGAGGCCATCCCGGAGGACGGTCCTAGCGCCGTAGAGGCTCAGGGGACCACTCTTGTGGAGTGGGACCCAATTTTTGTCAGCGAGAACCCGCTGGAACCAGCGGAGGAGACCCCGGCAGGTTCGGAACCTATCCCGTTGTCATTGTCTATTGACAACGCTTGTTCCAGTCTGCGTCAAGTTCAACTGGCCTTCTTCCACGACAGCAAGGCTCTTGAAGAGGAGCACCAAACCCTTAGGCGGTGGCGTAACCGGCTCTACTTCGAGACCAAGATGGCGCAGTCGAGGCTAGCAGATGACAAAGAGTGGATCAAGCGGGAGAATGTCTGCCTGGAATACTGGGGCAAATTATTGGATGACAGGGAGAGTATGACTCGCACCCTCGACGCTCAATCCCGAGCCATTTATGAGCAGACCAAAGCAGCTAATAGTGCAACCGATGAACGCCAAGAAAGGCTTGAGGCCATTAACACTACTCTCATCAAGCGCCGGGAGGCACTTGAATAGAGGGAGAAAAGGCTCGAAGATGAAGAGCAGAAACTCCTAGAGCTGCGGGATGACGTCTTGAGGAGGGAGGAGGAGCTCACCGAAAAGGTGGCTCTGGCTGACAAGGGCCTCGAAGAGCGCGCCAAGAAATTGGAAGAGCGCTGCGCTGAGGAGGAGGAGAAGGCCTGGGTGCGAGGGCAGGAACTCTACGAGCAAGAGTGTGCCATCGCTGCTAGGGAGAAGAAAGTAAGGGGCAGGGAGAAGGACCTGGTTGATCGCCGGAACAAGATCCACCTCCGGGAGGAGGAGCTCGGAAAACTCGAGAAGTGAGTTGCTGAAAAGATTCAGCAAAACGCCAAAGAAGTTGAGCGCCTCGCTCGCGAGAATTCTGAACTGGTGGCGGCCAAAAGATCCTTGGAAGAACTGAAGGGCTTGAGGACTACGGACTCCCTACAGGTTTGGGAGTTCCTGGGCAAGGCCAATGACGCGCTGACACCGATGGGCTTTAGTCTCGTGCATCCCGATGATCCGGAGCCGGAGCCGGACCTGGAGTTGCAAGCGCTGAGCTCGGAGGGTAGCAAACTCTCCAAGGTGGGCGACGTCATCGCAGGCCAGTTGGAGGTTGAGGGGCAATCCCTGGCGAAGAACGTCGCAGAGTATGTGCTGACGTGCTACACCAGTCGGAATCCCCAATTCCCTCTGGATCCAGTGCTTGAAGGTACCATCGAAGGAGAAGGTGAAGCCGCCCGAGCCAATGTGTCAGAGGTTGCTCAGAAGGTCGTCCAGTTCTTCCATAGGGTCTAGGACCATCTCCGTAGCTCCCACTTGTATTCTCTCTTTTTCTTCCTCAATTTTGTAATCCCTTGTCTCCAGATGAATGAAATCCCCAAATTTTTGTGAATTTCACTTTTTGTCTTCAACACTTTTGTCTTCACTTGGCCCCCTGGTAGATGTACACAATTTGATTGTGAACATGTACCAAGAGGATATTGTGTTTTGTTGAAGACTCATTTGCTTCGAACTTGTAGAGTGTAGGTCCGAAGTCTTCGATAGTGAAGGCCCCCTGAGGTTGTCGGACCTTAGAAGCTCCGACATTGACTACCGTTGGAGCTCAGTAGCTCCGGCAATAGTCCCTATCAACGCGTAGAGCATCGATAGTTAACCCTCCGGGGTGTCGGAGCTCAGTAGCTCCGGCAGTGACCTTTGCCAACGCATAGTTTGTCGGTGGCAGACTCCGCTTGTGGGGTCTTCTCACCATCTTTTATTCAGTGTCGACAGCTGGCCCCCCTAGCTTTACCGGAGCTTGGTTGCTCCGGTGATGCTCGTTTTCAATGTTTAACATCGATTACAAGCCATCTAGGGGGAGTCGGAGCTTCATTAGCTCCGGCTTTTCTCCATCAATGTGGATTCTTTATTTTTCCTGCACACTTGAAGCCAAGAAAAATAGTAAAATTCGCTCCTTGCCTATAACTTCATCGCGGCTTACGATTCCTAAGAAAATTTTAGGTCAAACACGATTCAGAATACAACCGGATGTGTTGCCTTCTTCCTTCCAGATCCAATTGTACTTGGACCCGCCTTACTTTGGCCTGCCGGGGTGTAGGTAGAGTGGCGTACTTAGGGTGCTTGATCAGGCTAAGTCGATAGCACACTCCGGCCCTAGATTGGCTTGGCGGCATTCAGGCGAGTGGGCATGAACAATATTTGGATCCAAAAGAATTGACAATACAGCTCGAATTGTACATGAACTGGTCGAACTAAAATTTCTTAAGAATTGCACAACTTTGTTATAGACAAGAAAGAAAAATAAAAAATGTTGAGCCTGCACAAAATAAATGCACGTGGAGTCTGTTTTACATGAAGATGTCTTTCATTATAGGTCCGGGGTACAGGGGAAATGAGTACACTCTTAGGGTACGGAACCAGGTTAAGCGTGTTTAATTTCTCATTTGACCCAGGGTAGGTAGCCACACTTTTAGTCTTGAGACTGTGACAAGTGTTGCATGAACTTTGCGGACCTTCCAGGAAAGGTTCGGCTGTTCTCCTGGAGGAACTACCCGACTCTGTACAATGACTCTATAACATACACCTCAAGTTACTACAGACTCACCTCCGTGATATTACGTGTAGAACTTACGGAGGTGCTCAATGTTCCAAGGATTTGGGAGAGGTGTCCCATCCTCGGTAGCCAAGCGAACGCTTCCGGGACGGGATACTTTAATCACTCGGAAGGGTCCCTCCCAGCCGGGGGAGAGTTTGTTTAACCCTTCTCTGGATTGTATTCTCCGTAGCACCAGATCGCCTTCCTCGAGCTGTCGGTTGTGTACATGCCGCTGATGATAGCGCCGAAGGGCTTGCCGGTATCGGGCATTCGGAACAGCTGCTTGGAACCTTCCCTCCTCAAGGAGGTCTAGGTCTTCACGCCGGAGCTGGTCCTGCGTGGCTTCGTCGAAGGTCTGGACCCGGAGTGACCACAAGGTGATTTCTGGAGGAAGGATTGCTTCAGCTCCATACACCAGGAAGAAGGGTGTCTCTCCAGTTGACCGGTTTGGAGTTGTCCTATTGGCCCATAAAGTGGGCAAAATCTCTTCAATCCAGTTGGATCCATGTTTTTTCAAGCGCTCACAGGTGCGCATTTTGAGTCCTTTAAGGATTTCAGCATTTGCTCTCTCAGCTTGGCCATTGCTGGCTGGGTGAGCTACGGAGGCGTAGCAAACTTGAATGCTGAGGTCTTCGCAATATCCTTGAAATGCAGAGCTTGTGAATTGGGTCCCATTATCAGTGGTGATTTTGTTTGGGACTCCAAATCTGCATACAATGGACTGCAAAAAGTTGATAGCAGGTTGCTTGTTGATTGTCACAACTGGAGTTGCTTCCGGCCACTTGGTGAACTTGTCAATGGCAACGTACAGGAACTTGTAACCTCCGACGGCTCTTGGGAAAGGTCCCAAGATGTCCATCCCCCACACAGCGAAGGGCCATGTAGGAGGTATCATTTGTAGGGGCTGAGCCGGTGTGTGAATTTGCTTTGCATGAAATTGACATGCTTCGCATTTCTTCACCAGCTCAGTTGCATCCTGGAGTGCTGTAGGCCAGTAGAAGCCATGCCGAAAGGCTTTACCAACCAGCGTGCGGGAAGACGCGTGGTTCCCACACTCGCCTCCATGGATTTCTGCGAGGAGCTTGCAGCCTTCTTCCCTTGTGATGCACCGCATTAGGATGCCATTGGCACCGCGCCGGTAGAGATCCCCTTCTACCAACGTGTATCTTTTAACCAATCTGACTACCCGGTCAGCGGATACATCATCGTCAGGAAGGATGTTGTCTTTCAAGTAGTTCCGGATCTCCGAGATCCATGCATCGGAACTAACTTGAGCGTTTGAGTCTTGCGTGCTGGGTTGCTCGGAGCTTCCGGCAGCACCTACGACCCTTGATGGCTGCCATGGTAACAGGGCCATCGGGACCGTCAGCTTCGGGGTGCTGATCTCGCCCCCTTCGCTCAGTTCGGCAGGCTAAGCTGTAGGTTTTCACAACCTCCGGACAAAAGTTCCGTCAGGAGCCGGAGCTCCGGTTGACGCTTTCGTCGAGAGTTCGTCAGCTTCAGCGTTGTGGGCACGCTGGACATGGTGGAGATCTAGGACTTCGAAGTCCTTCTAAAGCCTCTGGACTTCAAGGAGGTAAGCATCTAGATGGATATTGTTGCAGGAGCATTCACCCTTCACTTGCTTAATGATGAGCTGTGAATCTCCCTTGACCAGCAGTTGCTTGACACCGTATGATAGTGCCACCTTTAGTCCATAAATGAGTGCTTCATTGAATGTAGGCCTAGAGGGGGGGGGGTGAATAGGCCTTTTTGAATTTTCTCGGTTCCTGTAACACTCAACAACAAAGTCAAATTCAGAGATATCGGACTAGTCCGGTAAAGTGCGGACTAGTCCGGTTTTCACGGGCTAAGTTGATCAAGTTCAGTCAATTTGATTGATTCGTTAATGTTTGCAGCGGAAATATAAACTAGAATGATAGCTTAATAGTTGTATGTCAAATTCTATTACAATTAAGGCTCTTGTTCAACAATTTAACTTAAATTGAACAAAGTGAATCAAACCCTAGATTATGTTGATCAATTAAAATGAAGAACGCAAAAGGACAAGACACACAATTTATCCCGTGGTTCGGCTACCACGAAGGCAACCTACATCCACGTTGAGGAGCCCACAAAAGGACCGGGTCTTCTCCAACCCTTCCCTCGTCGGATCGCCATGAAGGCCAATCCTCTTCCACTAATCACAAAGGGTAAATAACCAAGTTGAAGGGGCGTTCTCACACGTTGAGAGCTCCCTTGATTACAACTTACAAAGCCACCAATAACACACTCGAAATTTACAATTTGAAATGCAAGAGTGTGTTAGAGAATCAAACCAAGAGCTCAATGATGTGTGCCAAGTGTATCTCCAATGATCTAGAAGTAATCTTCAATAGATTGATCGATTTTGCACTTAATATCGTGGAGAGAGGTGGTTTTTGAGTCTCTTGGGAGGTGTGACAGCGCTAGGGTTCGAGAGAGAGAGTAAAAGTGGGCCGTGCACCTCTATTTATATGGGTTTCTAAAAGTGACCGTTAGGGTTCAGAAAGATTGGACTAGTCCGTGGTGGTCACTGGACTAGTCCGGTGTGCTGTGTGTAGCAAACCCTAAGTGTTCAGGAATATCGGACTAGTCCAGTTGAAAACGGACTTGTCCGATTTCACTACTGGAAATCTTCAGACTAGTCCGATTGCCATCGAACTTGTCCGGACATATGAAACCCTAAGAGTTTAGTATGACAAGTCCGCACTTGGAGGACTTGTCCGATTTAGATCAGTGTGTATATTGGACTAGTCCGTGTAGACACCGAACTTGTCCGAAGTGGATCAGAAAGAATATCGGACTAGTCCGGATCACAACGGACTTGTCCGATTTTGTGTGACTTGTGCATTGTGTTGAGGACTAGTCCGCATTGGGGAGGACTAGTCCGAAGTGGATCAGAAAGATATCGGACTAGTCCAGTGGAGACCGGACTTGTCCGATCTAGTGCAGAATGTGATATCGGACTAGTCCGGCTGATATCGGACTAGTCCGGTCCTGTATAACTTTGTGCATTGTGTGTGTGTGCTTGAAAGTGATTGAGCTCTTGGGTGTGTTTCCTTAACACACTCCATACATAATAATCTACTATTTTCTTCTCCTTGAGCTCAAATTCACTTTGCTTCTCATTTCCCTTCTTTTTGGCATTTTGCTCATTTTTCATTATTTGCCTGCATTCATCTCAACAAAAGGATTAGGATCCCAATTGCTTGTCATAAATCATCCAAAACCCACAAGGGAGTCCTAGATGCACTTTCAATCTCCCCCTTTTTGGTGATTGATGACAACAAATTGAGATTTCACAAAATAAGGCAAAAAATGATATTTTCATAAAGTATGCACATATGACTCAAAAATACATCAAGCAACAAGAGAATTATCCATATGTGCATTATTTATGGTGGCATGCATACTAAGTGCATGAATACATTGAGAATGACAGAATTTACATTAATCAACCGATACCAAGTGCATATGACATTCCAGGAGCAAAAATGCAGTTTTCATCACATACTCGCAAATAAATTGAGCAATTCATCACAAGACCAAACTTAATATGAAAACAGTGTTAAACTATTACAATCACAAATAAAAGTACAGAGAAGGCTCTCTCCTCGCATCCTATTACAGCTAAAGCTAAGACTGGACTCCCCCTCAATCTCTCGCCCTTTGGCATCAAGACACCAAAAAGAGAGAGAGGAAGGTCCTAGGTTCTTCACTCTTCGCTGCCTGTCCTCTCGTCATATTCTTTGTCTTCTTCGCTCTCTGCTTGACGAGGAGGAGAGGGAGGAGGAGGAGCGGAGCTGCTCGAGCCCCCAATGCCAAAATAGGCAAGCTCGGAGGGGGACAAGGGCCCGAGCTCGGAGATGTCAAGATCAGAATCTTCAGAAATTACTGGAGATCCAATGGGGTTGATCTCCAGCTTTTCACTCAGTTGCTTCACATTGGCTTTGATATATCTCATATCCTCCTTCCTCTTCTGATTGAGTTTATGAAGCTTTACTTCAGTCTTCTTGCAGGAGGAGAATATCGCGGACAAGTATTTGAGGATCCCACTGGTGGATCATCTCCGAGGAGCTTCCCTGGAGGGGGGAGGAGCCCTAGCAGCTTCTCTTTCTCTTGCCGGTGCCTCAGGACTTGAGGCCGGCGAGGGAGCAGCTTGGACACTCACAGACTGAGGCTTCTGAGGCCTCAGGGGAGTGTGCTCTACATCCTTCACGAATTCTATTCCTGTGACCTTCTCAATCATGAACATCAAGTAGGGAACATAGCCACAGGACCGGTTGGGGGTGCTTGAGATGTTGACCATGTCGTTCCATATGTAATCTGCAACATCAAACTGTCTCTTCTTGCTTATGACACTCATTAGAGTCCGGAGGTAGCCCTGTACACTCCCTGCATCCCCATCCTTGGGGGCAATGGTCTTCCGGAGAACTCTGTTCAGAACCACAAAGAAGGGCTTCATGTTCTTTGTGGAGGGAGGAACATACTTAGAGTTGGGCTCATACAAGAACTTCATTCTGTCCCTCTCAATGACCCCTATGTTGTGGATGATCAGGTGGTCATTTTCAGCAGAGTCTAAATGGAGCAATCTTGCAAAATCCTCCTGAGTGATGGAGTACTTGGATCCATGGGTCATCCAAGTCGCACTCTCTTCATCTTCACTCGAGAAGTGGCACGTTGCATAAAATTGTGCAATCACTTCATCATTCCAATTGTGTCTGAAGGCAAACATATCCTTCAGACCATGCCTTTCTGCTGCAGCAATGACCTCATCAAAAGCTGAGCACTTCTTCTTCTCTAGGTGGGCCCAGTCAATCCACTGACTGCGTACCACTGGAGTCTTCATCGGCAGGTAGACCAGCCTGTAGAAATCTGCATGGAAGTTTGACCAAAACCTTCCATCAGCTGCCTGCTTTGGCCTTCCATAGCAATCAATGCTTCTTAGCTTGGCTGCCACATCGCTGCCTTTCCCATTGAATTTCTCTTCATTGGGGTCCCTGACCCCTTCTCTGGGAGCATGAAGCTTCAAGGGCCCAACTGGCCCCGTTGCGACTCCCTTGCCCTTTCCCTTTACTTGACGAAGGCCGCTTGTAGACGCAGCAGCCTTCGAGGTGGGCTTCTTGGCACAGACCTTCCTCCGAACCTGGGGAGGGGAGGTAGCGGGCTCGGAAGGTCTTTCTTGGCGTTTCTTGCTAGGACCCGCCGAGGACCGAGGTGCCACCTCGTGGTCCAACTCGGCCTCAAAGTTGGAGATCTCGTTGTCGGAGCTCGACATGATCTGAGAATGATTGAGCAAGAATAATGACAAGTTATACAAGGCATAGGTAAGACAAGATAGCAATGGATGGCATTAAGGAATTAAGGAATTAGGTTTCAGGTTCAAAAACATCGGACTTGTCCCGTGCTCAGGCACGGACTAATCCGGGGTACCGGACTTGTCCGTGCATGGACCGGACTAGTCCGGTGGTCATCCTCAAAAACCTAACAGATTGGACAGGATACAATCCCTAATGCAAATCTAGTCTAGCATATACGTAGTACATCAACTAAACATGTAACTAGTGAAGGGTGCTAGACCAAACGATCAACATTTGAGAAAAACACGATTTCTAGGATTTTGAAGATTTTTACCGAAGAAATCGATGGAGGCTCGAAGGTTTGGGGGTTGGAGGTCGGACTAGTCCGCTAGCTTCAATCCCCAAGTCTTCAAGCTTGATCTCCGCCCAAATGAGTTGCTTTTCGACGGAGGATGCAAAAGATCGCCTTGGGAGCTCGAGCGCAAGAGAGAGGAGGCCTAGAGCGAATGTGAGGGTGAGAGGATTAGGGTTTGGTGGCGGCTAGGGTTATGGACACGAGAAATCGTACAAGTCCGGACATGACCGGACTAGTCCGAAGTCATCCAGAGACCTATATCGGACTAGTCCGTGGTCTATCGGACTAGTCCGGCCTAACCGGCACTCCGTGGACTAGTCTGCATGGGCGGACTAGTCCGGGTAACCACAGACTAGTCCGTGGTCACCAGGAAAGAATTGCATAGCCCATTCATATATATATTTGAAGGTTCAATAATAGAGAATAGAGAGGCAAAACAATTCAAGTAATCTTGATGAATTTGACCAGTAAGCATACAACAATCATACAATGATCAAAATTCATCAAGATCTAATAATTGACATAGTTTTTCGAGAGAAAAATGGAGAGGGATGATTTTCACAATTCAATCAACATTTTTGAAGCAATCATACAGGTATGCAACTTTTCAAGCCACACTCCGAGAATCAAGAATATTTAGCTCATTTCGGAGTTCGCAAAAATACTTTTCATCAAGTGGCTTGGTGAATATGTCGGCCAATTGTTTTTGGGTGTTGACATGTGAGATGGTTATGTCTCCTTTCATGGAATGGTCTCTCAAGAAATGATGTCTTATGTCTATGTGTTTAGTCCTAGAGTGCTCAACTGGATTGTGGGCTATTTTGATGGCACTCTCATTATCACAAAGGAGAGGAATACGGTTCATATTGTAACCGTAATCCCTTAGAGTTTGTCGCATCCAAAGGAGTTGTGCACAACAACTCTCAGCTGCAACATACTCCGCTTCGGCTGTGGATAATGCAATGGAATTTTGTTTCTTAGATGACCAAGAAACCAAAGATCTTCCTAGGAATTGGCATGTGCCAGAGGTGTTTTTTCTATCAACTTTGCACCCGACATAATCTGCATCGGAGTAACCAATGAGATTGAATTTGGAGCCTTTTGGGTACCAAAGACCAAGGTTGGGTGTATGAACTAAATATCTGAAGATTCTTTTTATGGCTGTCAAGTGACATTCCTTAGGGTTGGCTTGAAATCTTGCACACAAACATACACTCAACATAATATCTGGCCTAGATGCACATAAGTAGAGTAAAGATCCAATCATGGAGCGATATACCTTTTGGTCGACGCTCGGTCCATCCTCATTGAGATCCAAGTGGCCATTCGTAGCCATGGGAGTCTTTATGGGCTTTGCCTTGTCCATGCCAAACTTCTTGAGTATGTCCTGCGTGTACTTGGTTTGGCTTATGAATGTTCCTTCCCTTTGTTGCCGCACTTGGAATCCCAAGAAGTACTTCAATTCTCCCATCATTGACATTTCAAACTTGTCTGTCATAATTGCAGTTTATATACGTGGTCGGGGAACTCTTCGTCTTCAAATCCGGGTGGTTGCTCCACGTACACCTCTTCCTTGATCGGTCCGTTGAGGAAGGCGCTTTTCACGTCCATTTGATACAGCTTGAAATCGTGGTGAGTAGCATATGCAAGTAATATTCTAATTGATTCAAGCCTAGCTACTGGAGCAAAAGTCTCATCAAAATCCAAACCTTCGACTTGTGAGTAACCTTTGGCCACAAGTCGTGCCTTGTTTCTTGTCACCACTCCGTGTTCGTCTTGCTTGTTGCGGAAAACCCACTTGGTGCCCACTATATTTGCATTGGGTCTTGCCACAAGTTCCCAAACCTCATTTCTCTTGAAGTTGTTCAACTCTTCTTGCATTGCCACCACCCAGTCCGGATCCTTCAATGCATCCTCAGTCCTGCGTGGTTCCAAAAAGGAGACAAACGAGTAATGCTCACAAAAATTAGCTATACGAGATCTAGTGGTTACTCCCTTTTGGATGTCACCGATGATGTTGTCGATTGGGTGATCCCTTTGAATGCATTGGTGTACTCTTGGGTGTGGCACTTGGAGAGTTGTGTGTTGGTGATCATTTTCTTCTCCCCCTGAGTGGTTGCCCTCGTTGATTTGTTGATCATCTTCATATTCTTGTGATTGATCTTGTATTGAAGCTCCCCCTTGATTGTTGATCTCCTCTTGTGGTTCACTTTCCTCTTGTATTTGTGACGATGACTCTTGTGGTCGAACTTCGCCTAGAGCGCCATTCTCTTCAATGCTTGATAAGGAGCTTCTACTTTACCTAATTGCACATTGTCATCAACTTGCCTCTTTCGGAGCCATTAGTTCGAAAACCGTCGGTCACTTCAACAAGTACCAGCTTGAAACCCGTCGAGTCGAACTTCCAACCTCTCGAAGTCCGCTACTTTTTGAAGTCCTGGGCTTCTTGTTCAAGATATAACATGGAGAGCCGAAAACTCGAAAATATGAAATGTTTGGTTTGTTACCAGTGAGTAGCTCATAAGGAGTCTTCTTGAGTAGTCGATGAAGGTAGAGTCGATTTGTGGCGTGGCAAGCGGTGTTAATTGCTTCCGCCCAAAATTGATCCGAAGTCTTGTATTCATCGAGCATTGTTCTGGCCATCTCTATGAGCGTTCGGTTCTTCCTTTCGGCAACTCCGTTTTGTTGTGGAGAGTATGGTGCTGAAAATTCGTGCTTGATTCCCTCCTCATCAAGGTACTCCTCCACTTGTATGTTCTTGAACTCCGTGCCATTGTCGCTCCGAATACTCTTGATCCATTGTGAGAACTCGTTTTGCGCTCGCTTAAAGAATTTCTTGAGTGTCCCTTGTGTTTCTGACTTGTCATGCAAAAAGAACACCCAAGTGAAGCGGGAAAAATCATCAATAATGACTAAATAGTATTTATTACTGCCGATGCTTATGTAAGCAATTGGACCAAACAAGTCCATATGAAGTAGTTCGAGCGGTCTTGTCGTAGTCATGATGTTCTTTGCGGGATGATGTGCTCCAACTTGCTTCCCGGCTTGGCATGTGCTACAGGGCCTGTCTTTCTCAAAAACAACATCTTTCAAACCTCGGATGTGATCGCCCTTGAGGAGTTTTTGAAGATTCCTCATACCAACATGTGCTAGCCGTCTATGCCACAGCCAACCCATGTTGGTTTTTGCAATCAAGCATGTGTCGAGTTCAGCTTTATCCTTGTTGAAGTCAACAAGGTAAAGCTTTCCCTTCAACATACCCTTGAATGCAACGGAACCATCACTCCTCCTTGAGACGGTCACACCCTCGTTAGTGAACAAGCAATTATAACCTTTGTCACATAATTGAGATATGGACAACAGGTTATAATCTAATGATTCAACATGTAAAACATGAGAAAGTGTGTGTTCAGAGGATATTGCTATTTTACCGGTACCGAGCACCCTTCCTTGACTATTATCTCCGAAGTAGATGCCTTCGTTTGGGTCCTCGTTTTCTTCATATTCCACGAACATCCTCCTTTCTCCGGTCATGTGGTTGGTGCATCCACTGTCTAGCACCCATTTGGATCCACCAGAGGAATAGGCCTGCAGAGACAATTTATGCCTTGGTTTTAGGTACCCAAGCTTGCTTGGGTCCTTGGAGGTTAGTTACAATACATTTGGGCACCCACACATGGGATTTTGTGTTCTCATGGCGTGGCCCAGCATAATAAGCATAAACTTTACCAAGATTGTTTCTCATTAATACATAAGAGGCATCAAAGGTTTTGAACAAAAGTTGCTGTTGTTTATGGATCGGACTAGTCTGGGTGACCGGACTTGTCCGTATGACCGGACTTGTCCGGACCACAACCGGACTAGTCCGGTGTTCATGAGAGTTCAGGTTCTTAATTTTCGAGTTACCAGGTTGTGAGGGTCCTCCCTTCACAAAGGTAATCCTTCCCTTGTTATTCTTATGACTTCCAACATTTTGCTTTCCATCATAAGAGTAACCAATGCCATACTTGACATTTGGAGGTCTTTGGACCAAGTATGCACTACGTGCATAGTTGATCCTCTCCTTGTCAAATATTCCACATTGGGTTGGATTTTTATCCTTTGTGGAGGTAGACTTTTCCTTCAAACTGGTGTTGATTTTACCACACTTGCACATATGAACAAGATTAGTTGAAGTGGGTTGAGAAGGTAGACTTGAAGAGGAGGAAGATTCACTTAGCTTGAGTGACTCAACTTGCACTTCAAGGATCTTGTTGACCTTGATCAGGTCATCAAGTTGATCCTTGATTGCAACGTTTGAGTTGGTTAACTCCAAGCATGTTTTCTTGCTTGAAGCTAGCTCAAGCTCTAGTGAGCTGTTTTTCTCCTTTTCAAGAACTAGAAGATTGTCAAGTTCGACATACTTCTCCTTTTGGGAGATAATCATGTCCTCTTGACGATCAATTAGCCGTTCCTTCTCAACAAGTTGGTCAAGTAAAAATTTCATTTTAGCAGCAGTTTTTCTATCTAATCCAATTAACATATCTTCATCATCACTATCTAGTTCATCATTGCTTGAGTAGGAATGCATGGAAGGAGTTTTGATGTTTACCTTGAGTTTACCTTCCTTTGCCATGAGGCAAGTGCCATTTCCCTTCTTTGTACTGAGCGTGGGGAAGAGTGTGGGTTTCTTGGACGTGCTTTCAATGGTGCTAGCCATCTCTTCTTCATCGGATGATGAGGACTCATCGTTTGAGTCCCACTCCTTTCCAATGTGTGCTTGTTCAACTTGTTTCTTCTTCTTGAAGAATTTCTTCGGGTGAGGCTTGGCTTCTTTATTCTTCTTCTTGTTGTCCTCATACGGGCAATCGACTATAAAGTGGTTATACTCACCACAATTATAGCACGCCCGCCTCATCTTCGGCTTTGTCCTCTCCTTGTACTTGCCTTCATTTGATTTTGTTCCTTGTCTTTTCTTCATTATTCTTTTGAACTTTTTCATGAACAAAATCATATCCTCTTCGTCCATCTCACTACTTTCATCATCGCTGTCCTCCTCAAGCTGTGCTTCTCTTGCTACTTTGGATAGAGGCTTGAGTGTGGACTTTAAGGCAACTCCCTTCTTCTTGGCTGATGTGAGGTCGGCTATTTCTTTGACGTGCTTGGCTTGTTTCTCCATCATTTCAAAGTTGATGATTTTGCCAAGCAATTCATCTGGAGTCATCCTCTTGTACCCGGGACTTTCTCTGATCATAGAGCATAGTGTGACATTGCGAGGCATAAAGGCTCTAAGGATGAGCTTTACAACCTCGTGGTCATTCCACTTCTTGCTCCCATATGATCGAACCTTGTTTACAAGTGTCTTCAATCGGTTGTACATGTCCTGGGAAGACTCGTCTTCCTCAATTGCGAACCTTCCTAGTTCGCCTTTGATCATTTCAATTTTCGCCTCCCGCACATGCCGATCACCTTCATGGGCTGTTTGTAGTGTGTCCCATATTTCCTTGGCAATCTCCAGTCCGTCCACCTTTGTGAATTCATCTTGACTTAGAGAGGAGGTGATTACGGCTGCGGCTTGAGCGTTTCTGTGGATGGATTGCTCTTGACATGGGGTGAGCTCTTCATCGTCATCTGGGATGTCTATTCCTATGCACACAATATGCCATAAACTTGGGTTAAGGGAAATCAAGTGCATCTTCATATTTTGCCTCCACATGGAGTAATCACTCCCATCGAAGTGTGGGGCTTTTCCAAGAGGAATAGATAGGTAATGGCTGTTGTTTGAATTTAAACGATCATAGTTAAAAGGATATCGGGAGTAGTCGGTGTGACTACTCCCCTTCTTCTTTTCTTCAACTTTAGCTTTCCCTTTGGAAAGTGCTTTCTTTCTGAGGAGTGCTTTCAGCTCCAGCGTCTCCTCGTCATCATCATCGAAGTCTTGAATTGCTTCGAGATACTTTTCCAGCTTTTGGTTCTTGTCGTTGTTCACTTCTTCTTGGTTGTTGATTTTCTGAACTTCCTTCATGTCCGACATGATCTCTTCGAGTGGTTGCACTCTTTCTTGAAGAACCCGTTCTGATACCAATTGAATTTAGGCCTAGAGGGGGGGTGAATAGGCCTTTTTGAATTTTCTTTGTTCCTGTAACACTCAACAACAAAGTCAATACCAGAGATATCGGACTAGTCCGGTAAAGTGCGGACTAGTACGATTTTCACAGGCTATGTTGATCAAGTTCAGTCAATTTGATTGATTCGTTAATGTTTGCAGCGAAAATATAAACTAGAATGACAGCTTAATAGTTGTATGTCAAATTCTATTACAATTAAGGCTCTTGTTCAACAATTTAACTTAAATTGAACAAAGTGAATCAAACCCTAGCTTAAGTTGATCAATTAAAATGAAGAACGCAAAAGGACAAGACACACGATTTATCCCGTGGTTCGGCTACCACGAAGGCAACCTACATCCACGTTGAGGAGCCCACAAAAGGACCGGGTCTTCTCCAACCCTTCCCTCGTCGGATCGCCACGAAGGTCAATCCTCTTCCACTAATCACAAAGGGTACATAACCAAGTTGAAGGGGCGTTCTCACACGTTAAGAGCTCCCTTGATTACAACTTACAAAGCCACCAATAACACACTCGAAAATTAAAAATTGAAATGCAAGAGTGTGTTAGAGAATCAAACCAAGAGCTCAATGATGTGCCAAGTGTCTCTCCAATGATCTAGAAGTAATATTCAATTGATTGATCGATTTTGCACTTAATATCGTGGAGAGAGGTGGTTTTTGAGTGTCTTGGGAGGTGTGACGGCGCTAGGGTTCGAGAGAGAGAGTAAAAGTGGGCCGTGCACCTCTATTTATATGGGTTTCTAAAAGCGACCGTTAGGGTTCGGAAAGATCGGACTAGTCCGTAGTGGTCACCGGACTAGTCCGGTGTGCTGTGTGTAGCAAACCCTAAGTGTTCAGGAATATCGGACTAGTCCGGTTGAAAACGGACTTGTCCGATTTCACTACTGGAAATCTTCGGACTAGTCCGATTGCCATCGGACTTGTCCGAACATATGAAACCCTAAGAGTTTAGGATGACAAGTCCGCACTTGGAGGACTTGTCCAATTTAGATCAGTGTGTATATCGGACAAGTCCGTGTAGACACCAGACTTGTCCGAAGTGGATCAAAAAGAATATCGGACTAGTCCGGATCACAACGGACTTGTCCGATTTTGTGTGACTTGTGCATTGTGTTGAGGACTAGTCCGCATTGGGGAGGACTAGTCCGAAGTGGATCAGAAAGATATCGGACTAGTCCGGTGGAGACCGGACTTGTTCGATCTAGTGCAGAATGTGATATCGGACTAGTCCGGCTGATATCGGACTAGTCCGGTCCTGTATAACTTTGTGCATTGTGTGTGTGTGGTTGAAAGTGATTGAGCTCTTGGGTGTGTTTCCTTAACACACTCCATACATAATAATCTACTATTTTCTTCTCCTTGAGCTCAAATTCACTTTGCTTCTCATTTCCCTTCTTTTTGGCATTTTGCTCATTTTTCATTATTTGCCTGCATTCATCTCAACAAAAGGATTAGGATCCCAATTGCTTGTCATAAATCATCCAAAACCCACAAGGGAGTCCTAGATGCACTTTCATTCATATTCTGCCATGTTGTTGGTCGCCTTGAAGTCAAGGTGTACCATGTATTTTTCCTTCTCTCTGGTTGGTGCGAGGAGAAGGATTCGAGCTCCGGCCCCCTGCTTTTGCATGGAGCCGTCGAAGTAGAGGGTCCAGTGAGGCTCGGTGAAGACTGGAGCCTTGTGTTCTGGCTTCTGATCGCTGGAGCCCCCAGGGTTTGATGGAGAGGGAGTCCATTCCGCCACGAAATCCGCCAATGCTCGACTCTTGATTGCTTGCCTTGAAATGAATTCGAGATCGAATTCAGCCAATTCCGCTGCCCACTTTGCAATATTCCCAGTTGAATTGGGATTATGCAAAATTGCTCGAAGTGGGTAAGAAGTCACCACTGAGATCTTGTGAGCTTGGAAATAATGGTGAAGCTTCCTGGAGGCAATAAGAACTGCATAGAGCAGCTTATGCACCTCTAGATATCGAGTCTTGGTGTCATGAAGTACTTCACTAATGAAGTACACTGGGCGCTGGATGGTCCGGACCCTCCCGGAGGGGCCCGAAGCTTGCTCTTCATTGATCCGGATCCTCCCGGAGGGGTCCAGATTTTCTTCGGGGACTTCTGGGTCCTTGCTGGAGGAACCCGGAGCTTCTTCAGAAGCGACCTGGACCCTCCCGGAGGGGTCTGGGTCTTCTGAAGTAACTTCTTGTGGATTCAAGTCTAGGAGCTGGGACCCAGACTCGCTTTCAGGAACCTCCAGACCTCCTGAAGGGGTCTGGACTCCTGAGTATGGGATGGTTCTGGTCTCTCCACAACCAGGACCATACTGACGACTTCGTCAGTGGCTGAAATGTAAAGCAGCAAAGGCTCACCAGGGTTCAGAGCTACCAAAATCGATAGGGTGGTGAGGAGCTGTTTTAGCTCCTGGAACGCCTTTTCTGCTTCTTCAGACCATTGTAATGGTCCGGACTTCCTTAATAACTTGAAGAAGGGGAGTGCCCGTTCCGCCAGTCTTGAAATGAACCGGCCGAGGGCTGCTAGATATCCAGTTAGCTTTTGGACATCTTTGATGCGGGCTGGTGGCCGCATGTCTTCAATGGCTTTGATCTTCGCCGGATTAGCTTCTATGCCCCGGTGACTTACCAGGAAACCAAGAAGTTTTCTGGAGCTAACCCCGAAGACACACTTGTCTGGATTTAGCTTTGTGCGGGTGACCCGCAGCTTGTCGAAGACAGCCTGCAAGGTGTCAAGGAGTGACTCCTTGTTCTTGACCTTGACCACAATGTCGTCGACGTACACTTCCACTATGTCTCTAATGAGTTCTTCAAAGGTTTTGTACATAGCTCGTACAAAGGTTGAAGCTGCATTCTTGAGACCAAATGGCATGGCTGTATAACAGTACAATCCATCTACTGTGATGAAAGAGGTATGCTCTTCATCTTCCCTAGACATTCTGATTTGATGATACCCAGAATATGCGTCTAGGAAACAAAGTAATTCACACCAAGAGGTGGAATCCACTATCTGATCTATTCTAGGTAATGGGAATGGATCTTTTGGACATGCCTTATTTAGTGTTGTGTAGTCGATACACATCCGAAGCTTTCCGCTGGCCTTGGGCACAATGACTGGGTTTGCCAGCCATTTTGGATGGAAGACTTCTCGGATGAATCCAGCTTCGAGCAACTTCTTCACTTCTTGTCGAATGAAGTTCTGTCGCTCTACGGATTGCTTCTGAGGCTTCTGATGCACAGGCCGGGCGTCGGGGTAGATCTTCAGATTGTGCTCAATCACTTCCCTAGGGATCCCAGACATTTGTGACGGTTGCCAGGCAAACACGTCGACATTAGCCCGGAGGAAAGCGATGAGCGCGAGTTCCTATTTGTCGTTCAATCCCCCCGATATACGGGTGGTCTGAGCGGCATCGGAACCGATTTGGACAATTTTGATGGGAATGTCGGTGTCGCCGCTTGGCTGCACACGAGGTGCAGATGTCGAGCCTCGCTGACAAATGCTCGGGGGGTTTTGGAGCTTGCTCCTGCCTGGAGTCCTCCTCTTGCGCCGTAGTAAGCGCATGGAGTTCTTCCAGAGCAGTTACTCCGGCAGTACGATCTCCGCGGATCCGGAGAACGCCTACTGGTGTTGGCATCTTTAACACCCGGTAACCATAATGAGCAGCTGCCATGAATTTGTACAAGGCAGGCCTACCCAAGATGGCATTGAAGGGTAAGTTGATCTGAGCAACGTCAAAGACCAACTTCTCAGTGCGATACTTCTCCCGGGTCCCGAAGGTAATGGGGAGGGTAATAGCTCCGAGTGGGGTAATGGCTCCCGGACCTACTCCGGAGAAAGGTCGGGAGGGGTGGAGATCCGAAGGTCAGAGCTGAAGCTTGGTAAAAGCTTTGAAGCTTATGAGGTTGAGCCCCGAACCTCCGTCTACCATGACATGGTGGAGCTGGATGTTATTGATGGTAGGAGATACCATCAAAGGTAGCTGACCTGCTCCAACCATGCTTCGTGGGCAGTCCGAAGCATCAAAAGTGATGGTTGTGTCCGTCCACTTCCGATGAGGCTCCGCCCTGGCTGTAGGAGCTATAGCAGCCATGTCCCGACGCATAGTCTTGATGACGCGGCGAGAAGTGATGTCCCATGATCCACCAAAAATTGTGTTAATGGTCTTTCGGCGCTCGTTGTCAGAGACGTCGGAATCGTCATCATCGGAGGTGTAGACGGCCTTCAGTATCTTTTTGGGATCCTGAAAACCTAACTCCTCTTCAGCTAGAGCTTCGTCAACTTTTTGTTTTCCTTCCCTCTGTCGGAAAGGAGCTTCTTCCCGGTGCTTGTTGTAGCGCTCGACAAGGTTTTGGACCTCCCGGCAGTTTTCCAAACTGTGGTTGTCCATTTTGTGAATTGGAAACCACATCTTGGGTTTGCCACCATCTTCAGAAGACGGTCGAGGTTGCTTCTCGGGGTGTGGCCCCCGACAACCCGGAGCTGCAGCAGCTGCAACATTGGATGCATCGGCCGACGGCTTCTTCTTGCCGTTGGTCTTTTTCTTCTTCTTACCACTCTCGGAGGTAGCAGCTTCTCCTTTGGAGGATTTCTTGTGATCCTTTGGAGTTGGTTTGGAGTGCATTTCACGGCCCTCCGCAGCTCTGGCACATTTGTCAGCCAAGCTGAAGAGTTCCGTGACACTGGTAATCTCCTTGATCGCCAGTTTCTCCAGCATCTTCTTATCCCGCACTCCCTATCTAAATGCCACGATGATAGAGGCGCTAGAGATAGAAGGGATAGTGTTTCGTACCTGAGAGAATCTTTGGATGAATGATCGTAGGGATTCTCCTCCTTTTTGCACAACTGCAAAAAGGTCCAGTTCGGTGCCTGGTCGGGTGTAAGAACTCCCGAAGTTGGCGGTGAACTGCCGGCGCAACTCCTCCCAACTGCTGATGGAGTTGGGTGGAAGGCTCATAAACCAGGACCTGGCGGTCCCAGTTAAAGCCACTGGGAAATAATTGGCCATTACGGCCTCATTTCCTCCAGCTGCCAAGATAACAGTGGAGTAAATCTGAAGAAATTCGACAGGATTAACGGTCCCGTCGAATTTCTCCAGCAGGTGAGGCCGGAACTTCTGTGGCCACCTGACTATACGCAGATGCATGGCCAGGGCTGAACATCCTCCTCCTACTCCTTCAAGAGCAGGAATGTCTTGAGATTCTCGTCTTTCACGAGCACGCTCAATATGGACTCGACCGTCTTTTTGGCGATATCGGCGATCAAGCTCCGCCCGGAGGTCATGAGTTGAAAGCCTTGATACCGTGTGAGTGCGTCGTGCCCCGGAGGGCAATGACGTCACCTGCTGTGATGCAGCACATCTCCTATTGTTGGAAATGTGGGGACCAAGTCTGCCAGACAAGGTCCGTTGCTGCGATGGGGCCCGTCCTGAAGGAGGAGGACCCTGGTTGCTGATTTGGTCGGCTGCTGCTGCAACCAAGTTGTCGGTGGTTTGGATCCGGCAGATCTCCGACACTTTTAAAGTGTTAGAGGAGTTTGATGTTCGGTGTGGGCACGCGGAGATTCAAGAAGGTGAATTGTAAATGGCACAGGAGACACGGAGATTTACGTGGTTCGGGCCGCCTGAGCATAATACCCTACTCCACGAGTGTGTTGGTGTTGTATTAGCTGTAGGAGCTTGTGTCGAGCGTCTATGGAATGTGTATAGCGTATCTAAACGTGTAGAGTCCGTCGTCGGCCTGTCCTTTTATAGTACAAGGACAGGCCGTTACAAGTTAGCCTGGCCCGACATGTGGCCCCGGCGGTTACTAGTATTGATACTCATTCAACACGTTTAATTGCCCTTAATGACCGGGTAATGGGCTTTGACAGCACCGTTACTGGTAATTAAGGTCGTCCGATCGTGTGTCATTAATATGGTATTAATAACACTTAATCGGGTCTTGAAGTTCTTTATTCCTTTTTGAAGATCCGGAGCCGTTGTGGAGTCTTCTGGAGGTTAGAGGCTGAAGATCCGACGATTGGACACGTGGCAGCTCTGGAGCATACTGTGGGAAACAGGTAGCTCCAGAGCTACCTGACACGTGTCAGTTCCGGAGCTTCTCTCGGTCTGGGTTTAGGTCCGGGGGTGCCATTTTGGTACATAGCCCGGAGCTTCCCCCTTGTAGGCGGTAGCTCCGGTTTGACAGTACACTTGGCGACCCTAGGATTAACCATGTTGGAGAAGCGGGTCCGGTTATGTCTGACATGTGGGCCTTTGAAGGTCTTCAAATTAAATAGATGACTTTCCCTTGAGATCTTTGTAATCTCAAGGGGTGTACAATTCCCAGGGTACCGACAGTGGCCCCCTGGGCCCACCTCTGGGGAAGACCCCTTGGGTGATGTCATTCCGCCGGAGGTGGGTCCATCCTCGTGAATTTTGAACTGAGTCTTCAAAGGTCTTCGGAAGTACCGTTGGCGAGGGTTTGGAGTTAAATCCCCGCCGTGTGGCGTATCCCGCGTGCGGCAGATGAGATCTTTGGCGTGCGGATCTCACGCAATTGAAGGTCGCCGGTTCCCGATACGAAAACCGTATCGGTTCCGCGCACCTTGTCAGGCCGCCGCCTTCGGGCTTCCCGCCTCATGATGGCAACCATTCGCCTGGGTAAGAACCTCGACTTGATCGTCGGGGTGGTCTCGGGCCCTTTTGTCATCGGCTGGGTGGAATTTTTGAGTGGTATATTTGACTTCCTTGCGGCTTCCATCCAAGCGTTGCGAGGGCTTACTTAAGAAAGAAAGCGGGCACCGTCTGGAGTTCTTTACGCCTCTCATCTGTTCTTGCGCTCAAATTCCCAACTTGTGCTTCGCTTTTCCTCTCTTGCCTTGCTGTGCTGCGATGGAGTTGGGTCTCAGCGAGAGACGTTTGAAGACCGACGGCGACCTGAAGAAGGTCCGGACCCTCATGGGATGGTCCTCAGACTTCTTCAACCGCTCGGTCCGCGCCGGGGGAGAGCTCCCGTTTGAGAAGGAGCACGCCGGCGAAATGGTGTACTTCTCCTCGTACGCCATGGTGGGGTTGATCCCACCTTTTTCCTCCTTTTTCTTGATGCTGCTAGACTTTTATGGTCTGCAGCTATACCACCTTGGCCCTCACTCCATTCTCCTTGTGTCTATCTTCGTCCACTTCTGTGAGATGTGGGTGGGCATCCCCCCTGCATTGAACTCTTCCGGACCTTCTTCACCGTCCATACCACCGGTAGGAGCAATGAGTACCTTGGCTTCTACTACTTCGTGAAGCACAAGAAGTGCCCATTCAAGTACCTTCGGTCGTTTCCCTCTGGGAAGTGGGACGACTGGAAGAAGGACTGGATAGTCATCCGGGTGGAGGAGCACAAGAGGCTGGAGCTGCCCGAAGGCCTCCCCAACATTGACACGACGATCTGGAGTGAAGCTCCGGTGTTGGCAGACGCCTTCAACCCCGTTCTGACCAGGATCCGCCGGTGCGTGGAGGGAGGATTAACTCCTCAAGCGGTGTTTTGTAACTTTCTGGTCAACAGGTGGGCACCGCTGAAGAGGAGAGGAAAACTCGCTTGGGCCCTCAACAGTGTGACGGACGACGATCGGGTCGAGACCGGGCTGAAGTCCAACATGGTGGGGACAACCTTGGAGTTCCACCTCAAGAAGTTCCAGCACGACATCGACGTCGAGGGTGATGACTTGACTCCGCCATCAGCTTTTCTTCCTCTGAACGTGGAAGTAGAGTTCAGTAGTGAGCTCCGACGGAAGATGCCCGTGCTTGACGACCTTGGTGTCGTCGAGAGAAGATCAACCACCAGGGTGGCGATCCCTGGAGTGTCCGAGGCTGGCTCCGACCCTGCCCCAAAGCCAAGGGTCGAGATCGTCGGAAAGGGCAAGGAGCCGGCGGACGAACCCTTGAGCTGGAAGAGGAAGCTGCAACATGCCGACGGAAGGTCCATCAGGCCTGCCACTTCTACATCGGCTCCGTCTCCCCGTAGGGGGAGGTCTTCTGCATCCGCGGCGACTGTACCCGCAGTGGGGTCCTCCCGGGGTGCTAGCTCCGGGCATGCGACTCCGGCACCAGGGCTGGTGGAGGCCTCTAGGTTCGGAGGTTCTTCCCGATCGAGGGGAGCCTCGACCAGGGAAGGGCCCGTGGCTGCTACGAGTTCCGGGGGGCCTTCCGGAGCTTCCACGCCGGCGGCGGCTATGACCAGCCCAGAACGCCCGAGAAAAATGTTCCGCGCAAGCTGGTGCGGAAGTCTCCCAAGGTAATTTTTAATCATTACCTTGGAAAGTTGTTTAGTTGCAGTAACTATTCTTTAAGTTTCTTCATCCATCATTTGCAGCGTTCCCAAGAAGAGTAGTGAGGCTCCACCCTCAGCCACAACAGCTGAAGTTGTGGGGGCGGGGGCTTCTGCTCCTGTCCCGGTGCCACCCCATGTGGTGGTTGAAGCTGCGACAGCTCCGGTGCCGGCTGTCGTGGTCATGGACCTCGACTCATCCCCAGAGACTCCCGTGGTAGCGCCGGACCGTGGGAGAGAAGATGCGCCAGCGGCACCTGTCCTGGAGGTTGAAGCTCCGGGTCCTGGTGCTGAGATGATGGAAGCTCCGGCTGTTGAGCTGGAGGAAGCAGTAATTCCGGCCTCAGAGCCGGAAATTGTCGAAGCCCCGGCTGTTGAGCCGGAGGTGATTGAAGTCCCGGCGTGCGCGCCGAAAGCTGAGGAAGTTCCGACAGTTGGACCGGCTTCCTCTGAAGCACCGGCCGCAGAGCCGGTCATTGTTGGAGCTCCGGTCGCAGGGTCGGTTGATGTCGAAGATCTTCCGGCTCCCGAGCCGGTTGTTGCAGAGGCGTCGGAGCTAGAGCCCCCATCGGAGGAGGTGCCCAGGCCGGAGCCAGAAGCGGCCCCTGCTCCGGAAGTGACGACATCGGAGGTACCTGCGGCTGAGCCGGAGTGCCCTGGTGAAGTCGCTGCCCCCCCTGCCTGAGGGGGTGAACGAAGACCTGGAGGCGGGGCCTTCCTCGATGGCGACTGAGGCCATCCCGGAGGACGGCCCTAGTGCCATGGAGACCCAGGGGACCACTCTTGTGGAGTGGGACCCAATTTTTGTATCTGAAAACCCGCTGGAACCAGCGGAGAAGACCCCAGCAGGTCCGGAACCTATCCCGTTGTCACTGTCTATTGACAACGCATGTTCCAGTCTGCGTCAAGTTCAACTGGCCTTCTTCCACGACAGCAAGGCTCTTGAAGAGGAGCGCCAAACCCTTAGGCGGTGGCGTAACCGGCTCTACTTCGAGACCAAGCTGGCGCAGTCGAGGCTAGCGGATGACAAAGAGTGGATCATCGGGAGAAGGTCCGCCTGGAATACTGGGGCAAGTTATTGGATGACAGGGAGAGTATGACTCGTGCCCTCGATGCTCAATCCCGGGAGATCTATGAGCAGACCAAAGCAGCTAACAGTGCGGCCGATGAACGCCAAGAAAGGCTTGAGGCCATTAACACTACACTCATCAAGCGTCGGGAGGCACTTGAAGAGAGGGAGAAACGGCTCAAAGATGAAGAGCAGAAACTCCTAGAGCTGCAGGATGATGTCCTGAGGAGGGAGGAGGAGCTCACCGAGAAGGTGGCTCTGGCTGACAAGGGTCTTGAGGAGCGCGCCAAGAAATTGGAAGAGCGCTGCACCGAGGAGGAGGAGAAAGCCTGGGTGCGAGGGCAGGAACTCTACGAGCAAGAGTGTGCCCTTGCTGCCAGGGAGAAGAAAGTGAGGGGTAGGGAGAAGGACCTGGTCGACCGCCGGAACAAGATCCACCTTCGGGAGGAGGAGCTCGGAAAACTCGAAAAGCGGGTTGCTGAAAAGATTCAGCAAAACGCCAAGGAGGTTGAGCGCCTCGCTCGCGAGAATTCTGAACTGGTGGCGGCTAGAAGATCCCTGGAGGAATTGAAGGGCTTAAGGACTGTGGACTCCATACAGATTTGGGAGTTCCTGGGCAAGGCCAACGACGCGCTGACACCGATGGGCTTCAGCCCCATGCGCCCAGATGAACCGGAGCCGGAGCCGGACCTGGCGTTGCAGGCGTTGAGCTCGGCAGGCAGCAAACTCTCCAAGGTAGGCGATGTCATCGCGGACCAATTGGAGGTTGAGGGGCAATCCCTGGCGAAGAACGTCGCAGAATATGTGCTGACGTGCTACACTAGCCGGAACTCCCAATTTCCTCTGGACCCAGTGCTTGAAGGTCCCGTTGAAGGAGAAGGCGAAGCTGCCCGAGCCAACGTGTCGGAGGTTGCCCAATTCATCCATAGTGTCTAGGACCATCCCTGTAGTTCCCACTTGTATTCTCTCTTCTTCTTCCTCAATTTTGTAATCCCTTGTCTCCAGATGTAATCCCTTGTCTCCAGATGAATGAAATCCCCAAATTTTTGTGAATTTCACTTTTTGTCTTCAACACTTTTGTCTTGGCCCCCTGGTAGATGTACACAATTTGATTGTGAACATGTACCAAGAGGATATTGTGTTTTGTTGAAGACTCATTTGCTCTGAACTTGTAGAGTGTAGGTCTGAAGTCTTCGATAGTGAAGGCCCCCTGAGGTTGTCGGAGCTTAGAAGCTCCAGCATTGTCTATCGTCGGAGCTTAGTAGCTCCGGCAATAGTCCCTATCAACGCGTAGAGCATCGATAGTAATCCTCCGGGGTGTCGGAGCTTAGTAGCTCCGGCAGTGACCTTTGCCAACACTTAGTTTGTTGGGAGCAGACTCCGTTTGCGGGGTCTTCTCACCATCTTTTATTTAGCATCGACGATTGGTCCCCCTAGATCTACCGGAGCTTGATTGCTCCGGTGATGCTCGTTTTCAATGCGTAACATCGATTACAAGCCACCTAGGGGAGTCGGAGCTTTGTTAGCTCCGGCTTTTCTCCATCAACGTAGATTTTATTTTTCCTGCACACTGAAGCCAAGAAAAATAGTAAAATTCATTTCTTGCCTATAACTTTGTCGCGGCTTACGATTCTCAAGAAAATTTTAGGTCCAACACGATTCTAAATACAATCGAATGCATTGTCTTTACTTCTAGATCCAATTGTACTTGGACCCGCCTTACTTCGGCCTGCCGGGGTGTAGGTAGAGTGGCGTACTTAGGGTGCTTGACCAGGCTAAGTCGATAGCACACTCCGGCCCTAGATTGGCTTGGCGGCATTCAGGCGAGTGGGCCATGAACAATATTTGAATCCAAAAGAATCGACAATACAATTCGAATCGTATATGAACCGGTCGAACTGAAATTTCTTAAGAATTGCACGTCTTTGTTATAGACAAGAAAGAGAAAAATAAAAAATGTTGAGCCTGTACAAAATAAATGCACGTGGAGTCTGTTTCACGTGAAGATGTCTTTCATTATAGGTCTGGGGTACAGGGGAAACAAGTACACTCTTAGGGTACGGAACCAGGCTAAGCGTGTTTTATTTCTCATTTGACCCAGGGTAGTTAGCCACACTTTTAGTCATGAGACTGTGACAAGTGTTGCATGAACTTTGCAGACCTTCCGGGAAAGGTCCGGATGTTCTCCCGGAGGAACTACCCGACTCTATACAATGACTCTATAACATACACCTCAAGTTACTACAGACTCACCTCCATGATATTAAGTGTAGAACTTACGGAGGTGCTCAATGTTCCAAGGATTTGGGAGCGGTGTCCCATCCTCGGTAGCCAAGCGAACGCTCCCGGGACGGGATACTTTAATCACTCAGAAGGGTCCCTCCCAGTTGGGGGAGAGTTTGTTTAACCCTTCTCTAGATTGTATTCTCCGTGGCACCAGGTCGCCTTCCTCGAGCTGTCGGTTGCGTACATGCCGCTGATGATAGCGCCGAAGGGCTTGGCGGTATTGGGCATTCCGAATAGCTGCTTGGCACCTTCCCTCCTCAAGGAGGTCTAGGTCTTCACGCCGGAGCTGGTCCTGCGTGACTTCGTCGAAGGTCCGGACCCAGAGTGACCCCAAGGTGATTTCCGGAGGAATGATTGCTTCAGCTCCATACACCAGGAAGAAGGGTGTCTCTCCAGTTGACCGGTTTGGAGTTGTCCTGTTGGCCCATGGAGTGGGCAGAAGCTCTTCAATCCAGTTGGCACCATGTTTTTTCAAGCGCTCATAGGTGCGCGTTTTGAGTCCTTTAAGGATTTCAGCATTTGCTCTCTCGGCTTGGCCATTGCTTGCTGGGTGAGCTACGGGAGCGTAGCAAACTTGAATGCTGAGGTCTTCGCAATATCCTTGAAATGCAGAGCTTGTGAATTGGGTCCCATTATCAGTGATGATTTTGTTTGGGACTCCAAATCTGCATACAATGGACTGCAAAAAGTTGATAGCAGATTGCTTGTTGATTGTCACAACTGGAGTTGCTTCCGGCCATTCGGTGAACTTGTCAATGGCAACGTACAGGAACTTGTAACCTCCGACAGCTCTTGGGAAAGGTCCCAAGATGTCCATCCCCCACACAGCGAAAGGCCATGTAGGAGGTATCATTTGTAGGGGCTGAGCCGGTGTGTGAATTTGCTTTGCATGAAATTGACATGCTTCGCATTTCTTCACCAGCTCAGTTGCATCCTGGAGTGCTGTAGGCCAGTAAAAACCATGCCGAAAGGCTTTACCAACCAGCGTGCTGGAAGACGCGTGGTTCCCACACTCGCCTCCATGGATTTCTGCGAGGAGCTCGTAGCCTTCTTCCCTTGTGATGCACCGCATTAGGATGCCGTTGGCACCGCGCCGGTAGAGCCCCTTCTACCAACGTGTATCTTTTAGCCAATCTGACTACCCGGTCAGCGGATACATCATCGTCAGGAAGGATGTTGTCTTTCAAGTAGTTCCGGATCTCCGAGATCCATGCATCGGAACTAACTTGAGCATTTGAGTCTTGCGTGCTGGGTTGCTCGGAGCTTCCGGCAGCACCTACGACCCTTGATGGCTGCCAAGGTAACAGGGCCATCGGGACCGTCAGCTTCGGGATGCTGATCTCGCCCCCTTCGCTCAGTTCGGCAGGCTGAGCTGTTGGTTTTGACAACCTCCGGGCAAAAGTTCCGTCAGGAGCCGGAGCTCCGGTTGACGCTTTCGTCGAGAGTTCGTCGGCTTCAGCGTTGTGGGCACGCTGGACATGGTGGAGATCTAGGACTTCGAAGTCCTTCTGAAGCCTCTGGACTTCAAGGAGGTAAGAAGCTAGCTGGAGATTGTTGCAGGAGCATTCACCCTTCACTTGCTTAATGATGAGCTGCGAATCTCCCTTGACTAGCAGTTGCTTGACACCGTATGACAGTGCCACCTTTAGTCCGTAGATGAGTGCTTCATACTCCGCCATGTTGTTGGTCGCCTTGAAGTTAAGGTGTACCATGTATTTCACCTTCTCCCCGGTTGGTGCGAGGAGAAGGATTCCAGCTCCGGCCCCCTGCTTTTGCATGGAGCCGTCGAAGTAGAGGGTCCAATAAGGCTCAGTGAAGACTGGAGCTTCGTGTTCCGGCTTCTGCTCACTGGGGCCCCCAGGGTTTGATGGAGAGGGAGTCCATTCTACTATGAAGTCTGCCAATGCTTGACTCTTGATTGCTTGCCTTGAAATGAATTCGAGATCGAATTCAGCCAATTCCGCTGCCCACTTTGCAATATTCCCAGTTGAATTGGGATTATGCAAGATTGCTCGAAGTGGGTAAGAGGTCACCACTGAGATTTTGTGAGCTTGGAAATAATGGCGAAGCTTCCTGGAGGCAATAAGAACTGCATAGAGCAGCTTATGCACCTCTAGGTATCGAGTCTTGGCATCATGTAGTACTTCACTGATGAAGTACACTGGGCGCTGAATGGTTTGGACCCTCCCGGAGGGGCCCAGAGCTTCCTCTTCACTGACCCGGATCCTCCCGAAGGGATCCGGATTTTCTTCGGGGACCTCCGGGTTCTGGCTGGAGGAACCCGGAGCTTCTTCAGAAACGACCTGGATCCTCCCGGAGGAGTCTGGGTCTTCTGAAGTGATTTCTTGTGGATTCAAATCTGGGAGCTGGGACCCAGACTCGCTTTCAAGAACCTCCGGACCCTCCTGAAGAGGTCTGGATCCCTGAGTATGGGGTAGTTCTGGTCTTTCCGCGACCAGGACCATACTGACGACTTCGTCAGTAGCTGAAATGTAAAGCAACAAAGGCTCACCAGGGTTCGGAGCTACCAGAGTTGGTAGGGTGGTGAGGAACTGTTTTAGCTCCTGGAACGCCTTTTTTGCTTTTTCAGAACATTGGAATGGTCCATACTTCCTCAATAACTTGAAGAAGGGGAGTGCCCGTTCCGCCAGTCTTGAAATAAACCGGCTGAGGGCTGCTAGACATCCAGTTAGCTTTTGCACATCTTTGATGCAGGCTGGTGGCCGCATGTCTTCAATGGCTTTGATCTTCGCCGGATTAGCTTCTATGCCCTGGTGACTTACTAGGAAACCAAGAAGTTTTCCGGAACTAACCCCGAAGACACACTTGTCTGGGTTTAGCTTTGTGCGGGTGGCCCGCAGCTTATCGAAGACAGCCTGTAAGGTGTCAAGAAGTGACTCCTTGTTCTTGACCTTGACCACGATGTCATCAACATACACTTCCACTATGTCTCTAATGAGGTCTTCAAAGGTTTTGTACATAGCTCGTACAAAGGTTCAAGCTGCATTCTTGAGACCAAATGGCATGGTTGTATAACAGTACAATCCATCTACTGTGATGAAAGAGGTATGCTCTTCATCTTTCCTAGACATTCTGATTTGATGATACCCAGAATATGCATCTAGGAACGACAGTAATTCACACCCGGAGGTGGAATCCACTATCTGATCTATTCTAGGTAGTGGGAATGGATCTTTTGGACATGCCTTATTTAGTGTTGTGTAGTCGATACACATCCGAAGCTT
Organism: Tuctoria greenei; assembly: GCA_036927565.1. Taxonomy (NCBI): domain Eukaryota; kingdom Viridiplantae; phylum Streptophyta; class Magnoliopsida; order Poales; family Poaceae; genus Tuctoria; species Tuctoria greenei. The sequence goes on from JAYESD010000012.1 coordinate 31,850,981, forward strand.
CCCGCCGGCCTTGGGCACAACGACTGGGTTTGCCAGCCATTTTGGATGGAAGACTTCTCGAATGAATCCAGCTTCGAGCAATTTCTTCACTTCTTGTCGAATGAAGTTCTGTCGCTCTATAGATTACTTCCGAGGCTTCTGGTGCACAGGCCGGGCGTCAGGGTAGATCTTCAGATTATGCTCAGTCACTTCCCTGGGGATCCCAGGCATTTGTGACGGTTGCTAGGCAAACACGTCAACATTAGCTCGGAAGAAAGCGATGAGCGTGAGTTCCTATTTGTCGTTCAACCCTCCCGATATATGGGTGGTGGTCTGAGCGGCATCAGAACCGATTTGGACGACTTTGACGGGGATGTCGGTGCCGCCGCTTGGCTGCACACGAGGTGCAGATGTCAAGCCTCATTGACGAATGCTCGGGGGTTTTGGAGCTTGTTCCTGCATGGAGTCCTCCTCTTGCGCCGTGGTAAGTGCATGGAGTTCTTCCAGAGCAGTTACTCCGGCAGTACGATCTCCACGGATCCGGAGAACGCCTACTGGTGTTGGCATCTTTAACACCAGGTAGCCATAATGAGCAGCTGCCATGAATTTGTACAAGGCAGGACTACCCAAGATGGCATTGAAGGGTAAGTTGATCTGAGCAACGTCAAAGACCAACTTCTCAGTGCGATACTTCTCTCGTGTCCCGGAGGTAACGGGGAGGGTAATAGCTCCGAGTGGGGTAATGGCTCCCGAACCTACTCCGGAGAAAGGTCGGGAGGGGTGGAGATCCGAAGGTCGGAGCTGAAGCTTGGTAAAAGCTTCGAAGCATATGAGGTTAAGCCCTGAACCTCCGTCCACCATGACATGGTGGAGCTGGGTATTATTGATGGTAGGAGATACCATCAAAGGTAACTGACCTGCTCCAACCATGCTTCGAGGACAGTCCGAAGCATCAAAAGTAATGGTTGTGTCCATCCACTTCCGATGAGGTTCCGCCCTGGCTGTAGGAGCTACAACAGCCATGTCCCGACGCATAGTCTTGATGATGCGGCGGTAGGTGATGTCCCATGATCCACCAAAGATGGTGTTCATGGTCTTCCGACGCTCGTTGTCAGAGACATCGGAATCGTCGTCGACGGAGGTGTAGACGGCCTTCAGGACCTTTTTGGGATCCTGAAAACCTAACTCCTCTTCAGCCGGAGCTTCGTCGACGTTTTGTTTTCCTTCCCTCTGTCGGAAAGGAACTTCTTCCCGGTGCTTGTTGTAGCGCTCGGCAAGGTTTTGGACCTCCCGACAGTCTTCCAAACTGTGGCTGCCCGTTTTGTGAATTGGACACCACACCTTGGGTTTGCCACCGTCTTCAGAAGACGGTCGAGGTCGCTTCTCGGGGCGTGGCCCCCGGCCACCCGGAGCTGCAGCAGCTGCAACATTGGATGTACCGGCCGACGGCTTCTTCTTGCCGTTGGTCTTCTTCTTCTTTTTGCCACTCCCGGAGGTAGCGGCTTCTCCTTTGGAGGATTTCTTGTGATCCTCTACAGTTGGTTTGGAGTGCATCTCACGGCCCTCCGCAGCTCTGGCACATTTGTCGGCCAAACTGAAGAGTTCCGTGACACTGGTGATCTCCTTGATCGCCAGTTTCTCCAGCATCTTCTTGTTCCGTACACCCTGTCTGAATGCCACAATGACAGAGGCGCTAGAGATAGAAGGGATAGTGTTTCGTACCTGAGAGAACCTCTGGATGAATGATCGCATGGATTCTCCCCCTTTTTGCACGACTGCAAAAAGGTCCAGTTCAGTGCCTGGTCGGGTGTATGAACTCCCGAAGTTGGCGGTGAACTGCCGGCACAGCTCCTCCCAACTGTTGATGGAGTTGGGTGGAAGGCTCATAAACTAGGACCTAGCGGTCCCAGTTAAAGCCACTGGGAAATAATTGGCCATTACGGCCTCATTTCCTCCAGCTGCCAAGATAGCAGTGGTGTAGATCTGAAGAAATTCGACAGGATTGACGGTCCCATCGAACTTCTCCGGCAGGTGAGGCCGGAACTTCTGTGGCCACCTGACCATATGCAGATGCATGGCTAGGGCTGAACAGCCTCCTCCTACTCCTTCAGGAGCAGGAATGTCTTGAGCTTCTCGTCTTTCACGAGCACGCTCAATATGGACTCGGCCGTCCTGTTGACGGTATCGGCGATCAAGCTCCGCCCGGAGGTCATGAGTTGAAAGCCTAGATACCGTGTGAGTGCGTCGTGCCCCGGAAGGCAATGACGTCACCTGCTGTGATGCAACACGTCTCCTGTTGTTGGAAACGTGCGGACCAAGTCTGCCAGACAAGGTCCGTCGCTGCGATGGGGCCCGTCCTGAAGGTGGAGGACCCTGGTTGCTGAGGCAGTCGGCTGCTGCTGCAACCAGATGTTCCACATCAGCTCTCCACTGCTCTAGTGCATCCCGGGATGCATCTAGAGGTGGTGGGCGTTGGAGAAGAGCACATGCTGCATGGAGCGCGTGTTCTGGGTTGTCATGATTTCCCGACGCAGCGACTGACGCCGGTGCACCATCGCGCTGTCCAGCTTGATTTGCTGGTGGAGGTGGCGGTGGTGGCAGTGTGACTCCTGCTGGTGCTGAGGCTCCTGCTGGTAGCTGCATATTGGAGGGATTGCCCCCAATAGCTTGAACAGCAGGATGACCGTTGCATGATCCAGCAGCTGAGTTCACCATTCTCGAAATCTCAGGCGCACCTACCTAGCGCGCCAACTGTCGGTGGTTTGGATCCGACAGATCTCCCGACACTTCTAAAGTGTTAGAGGAGTTTGATGTTCGGTGTGGGCGCGCGGAGATTCAAGAAGGTGAATTGTAAATGGCACAGGAGACAAGGAGATTTACGTGGTTCGGGCCGCCTGAGCGTAATACCCTACTCCACGAGTGTGTTGGTGTTGTATTAGCTGTAGGAGCTTGTGTCGAGCGTCTATGGAATGTGTATAGCGTATCTGAATGTGTAGAGTCCGTCGTCGGTCTGTCCTTTTATAGTATAAGGACAGGACGTTACAAGTTTGCCTAGCCTGACATGTGGCCCTGGCGATTACTAGTATTGATACTCATTCAACACGTTTAATTGCCCTTAATGACCGGGTAATGGGCTTTGAGAACACCGTTACTGGTAATTAAGATCGTCCGATCGTGTGTCATTAATATGGTATTAATGACACTTAATCGGGTCTTGAAGTTCTTGATTCCTTTTTGAAGATCTGGAGCTGTTGTGGAGTCTTCCGGAGGTTAGAGGCTGAAGATCCGACGGTTGGACACGTGGCAGCTCTGGAGCATACTGTGGCAAACAGGTAGCTCCGGAGCTACCTGACACGTGTCAGTTCCGAGCTTCTCTCAGTCTGGGGTTAGGTTCGTGGGTGCCATTTTGGTACATAGCCCGGAGCTGCCCCCTTGTAGGCGGTAGCTCCGGCTTGACAGTACACGTGGCGACCCTAGGATTAACCATGTTGGAGAAGCGGGTCCGGTTATGTCTGACATGTGGGCCTCCGAAGGTCTTCAAATTAAATATATGACTTTCCCTTGAGATCTTTGTAATATCAAGGGGTGTACGGTTCCCAGGGTACCGACACAAGTGTTCCACATCGGCCCTCCACTGCTCCATTGCATCCCGAGATGCGTCCGGAGGTGGTGGGCGCTGAAGAAGAGCACGTGCTGCATGAAGCGCGTGTTCTGGGTTGTCAAGATTCGCCGACGCAGTGATTGACGCCGGTGCACCATCGCGTTGTCCAGCTTGATTTGCTGGTAGAGGCGGCGGTGGTGGAAGTATGACTCCTGCTGGATCCGTGGTTCCTGCTGGTGGCTGCATATTGGAGGGATTACCCGCAACAGCTTGAACAGTGGGATGACCATTGGACGATCCACTGGCTGAGTTCACCATTCTTGAAATCTCCTGCCCCCCTACCTGGCGCACCAACTGTCGGTGGTTTTGATCCGGCAGATCTCCCGACACTACTAAAGTGTTAGAGGAGTTTGAGGTTCGGTATGGGCGCGCGGAGATTCCAGAAGGTGAGATGTCGAGTGACACAAGAGACACGAAGATTTACGTGGTTCGAGCCGCCTGAGCGTAATACCCTACTCCACGGGGTGTGTTGGTGTTGTATTGGATGTATGAGCTCAACGTCAGTTGAGAGTGTAAAGTCAGCGTGTCTCCCGAGTGTCCTATGTATCGTCGACCTGTCCTTTTATAGTACAAGGGCAGGCGTTACAAGTTAGCCTGGCCCGACATGTGGACCCGACGGTTATTGATATTGATACACATTCAACACGTTTTATTGCCCTTAATGACCGAGTTATAGGCTTTGCAGCACCGTTACTGGTAATTAAGGTCGTCCGATCGTGTGTTATTAATATAGTATTAATGACACTTGATCGAGTCTTGAAGTCTTTGATTCCCCTTTGAAGATCCAGAGCCGTTGTGGAGTCTTCCGGAGGTTAGATGCTGAAGATCCGATGGTTGGACACGTGGCAGCGCCGGAGCACACTGTGGGGAACAGATAGGTCCGGTGTTACCCGACACGTGTCAGTTCTGGAGCTTCCCTCGGTCTGCGGTTAGGTCCGGGGGTGCCATTTCGGTACATAGCCCGGAGCTTCCCCCTTGTGGGCGGTAGCTCCGGTTTGATAGTACACGTGGCGACCCTAGGACTAACCATGTTGGAGAAGCGGGTCCGGTTATGTCTGACATGTGGGCCTCCGAAGGTCTTCAAATCAAGTAGATGACTTTCCCTTGAGATCTTTGCAATCCCAAGGAGTATATGGTACCCAGGGTACCGACAACCGCAAAGTGGAGATAAATTCGGAGCGCAGCGCAAGGGTTAAAGCGGAGAACTCTATGGCAAGAATAGATGGGCGGATAAGAGTTCTTCCACCTTGCAGCGCCTCTTCCTTTATTAAGCCTCCTCAATGCTTGGATGGCAACTGTATTTGGATGAAAGTCATGCTCTGCAAAGTTACCTCGTCAATGACAAGGGGACCCGTGTCCACTTTGTTAAAAAAGTCGCACCAGGTGAACTGCTGTCATGATGAGAAGTTGGAAGCCCGAGGGCGGCGGCCTGATAGGGCTACAAAGATTACGCTGGGAGCCAATACGAAAATCGTATTGGGAACCGACGTTCTTCAATTTCGTGAGATCAGCATGTCGTGTATCTCACCTACCAAATCAAGGACCGCGTGTCCCAAAGGGATGCCTGAAGCAACAATGTGGGAGAGATAATGGCCTCACCTCTGACATCAAAACCTCATAATCTCACCAGAGGTGGGCCTGGGGGCCACTATTGATACCCTGTGTGACGCCCGGTTCCGAAAACTGAACCAAGCTAACGCATATGTGTGCCCAGGATGTTCAACACACATACACGAGTGCAATCACAAAAGAGTATACAGAAAATTACCACACAACAATATTAATTATCAAATTTTATTACACAAACCATATTATCCTCGAATACAAGCTCTAATGAATATTAATGACAAGTTCAACTAATGCAGCAGAAATAAACTAATTAAGCAACTAAGCAAACTAAGCAAAAGGGATAGCGCAACTCCATGCAACACCACAGGCAAAGCTGACGGTAGACAAGGCCTAGAACTCCGCATTATCGCCATTAAACCCACAATTCTGACCTGCAATTGTTGGGGGGATTGCAAGAGTGAGTACATGTCGTAGTCAGCAAGTGTGGAAAGTATGACATGTGGCTGATTCAAATGACGACAATAATAATGGCTAAGTGCTGAAAAGTACAGTAAAACATTTGAAAAGCAATATATTATATGTATGTGAAGTAATCCCATCATAATCACGAGTAATACCATAATACCAAACTGAATTCATTACCATCATCAATAAGTCCCGATTTCACCATTGCCAATAACCATATTCAATACCAAAAATAAATCCATAACCAACCATAACCATTACCAAACCATAACCATTCCAATAACCATCCCATTACCAAATTCCCTCTGATCATGTAGGTCATCCAGGCGCTCATAACCGGGAGCACGGCTATAATGATAGTTTTAGTACTCTGCAAGAGTTTGTACAACTTTACCCACGTGTTTGTGATTTCATCACCCGTCGGTGACTAAAGAACCTCCCTTATGCCAATTACACTTCCTTTGGTGTATGGCCAAGAGATCACAAAATAGCTTTTACAAAGGGATTACTAGTCTATTTAGACCCCACTGAGGTTTCACCGGTGGCGATGTCTCCAACTGAGCACATCTTCAACCAAGGGCCCCCTCTTGAGCCATTCGAATCCTAGGGTAATCCCACCAATCCTCAACAAACCTAATCCGACTACCCCTTCCCCGAGCATCCACAATGGTCCAAACAGCACTAGCAAAGCCCTAATTAATCAGCTACGCCGCACCCATACTTGGCCTTGTGGTGGCACTGTAGTCCTGGCTTATTCTCGCATGAACCGGTCCTTAGATCTAAAGCAAGCAAACCACCATAACATCCAACCCATCCACATACCAGGCTTGCTTAGATCACCCATCATATTGACCAGTTCACATTAACTAGAATATCATTGATACATAATTAAATGTGTAGTGTTGTTTGCCATCCCAATTAATTAGGCAAAGCAAAAAGGTAAAAACCCTTCCCGACTCTCTACCATATATTCCAGGCGACAAGGGTGGTCAAACAAAACTAGTAAACTTCCTACCATAGGATTCCCATCAAATTGACACAAGCATGCAGTTTGCAAACAAAACATTTATTTTAAAAACAGGATCAATATGCTTCAAGGACACTTTCCTTGATCCGGCGGATAGGGTTGCACAAGCGCTTCGAAGTCTTGGTTCTGGAAATCCTCGTACACAACCTCTTGAGCACTTCCCTCTACTCGTGATCACACATACAAGAATATACATACAAATCAATATGATGCACACACATTAATCAACATGCGATGATATGCATGCATGCAAAGTACAATAATTGATTAACTACGGTTGTTCATTAATTAGATGCAACTAGTTCATACGTGTTCATATGAGTCTACGGGGGTTTTAGAGTGGATTAATGCTGCTGAAAATAAAAAGACGATGCAACTAAAATCAATTTACGTCTACTAGATCTAATATGTCGCTAAAATTCGCATTGGAAAAACGAATCCTACCGTAGATGTGACGGCTTGACGATCGCGGAACGAAGGCAACGCGTAGACGAAGTGGATGGCGCAGCAGTCCTTCGACGGCACGACGACGACGATCTCCGGCACACGGTGGCACCCTCCTCTTTTTTTCCTCTTTTTCCCTTCCTTTTTCCCCTCTCTTTTCTTCCCTGGCGGCAGCTCTGGACTCCTCTGGTTTTTCTACCAAGCTAGGGCTTTTTTTCCTACGGTGGTGGCGCTGGACCGCTTCTGGCATCGGGAAAAAATACGATTCCTCGGGCGTTTATATAGGCGAGGCAGCAGGGCGCTAGGGCCGGCGCTCAGGGGTCGCGCGCTGGGGCTGGGGCGGCTCGGGCGCGTGAGCGCGTGCTGTCGGCGCGGGATGGGGCTAGGGCGAGTGTGTGGCGCGCGGGGGAGGGCATCGCGCGATCGGCGCGTGCGGTACGGGCGGGGTGGGGCCACGTGCGGGCGCGCGCGGGAGGCCGGGGCGAGCGCGCGGGGTTGGCGGGAGCGGGGGATGGGCCGGCCGCTCGGCCTGGCCAGCGGGCGGTTGTGGACTTTTTTTTTCTTTTTTTCCTCTTTTTTTTTTTTTATAAATATATTATTATTTATTTATTCTTTATATTATTTATTTTTTTATATATACTTATTATATATATATTTTATATATATATATTTATATATATTTTTATTATTATTATTTTTATACTTATTCCCTATTACAAGTTTTAGGCTATAATTATTATTTTCTTTTTCTTCTTTTTGCTACACCATATATGTATGTTTTATCTTTTATTATCTTTCTTTTATCCTACTAATGTTTAATGCATGATCATGTATACAATGCATGATGCAAAAATTTAGGGTGTTACAAACCTACAGCCCTTAAATTGAATCTCGCCCTCGAGATTCGATAGCGTGGAGAAAAGATGCGGGAATTCTGCCTTCAGGTCTTCTTCACGTTCCCACGTAGCTTCGGCTTCCGTATGGTGGTTCCATTGCACTTTGCACCAACGGACTTTCTTATTTCTCGTGACCCTTTCCTTCACGTCCAAGATCTTGATAGGTTGCTCGACATAAGACAAATCCTCCTGAAGTTCTAACTCGTCCATCGTCACTTGTTCTTTCGGCACCCTGAGACACTTCTTGAGTTGAGAGACGTGAAACACGTCGTGTACATCGGAGAGATACGCCGGCAGCTCAAGTCGATAAGCTACCTCTCCTCGCTTGTCCAGAATCTTAAATGGCCCGATATAGCGAGGTGCCAGTTTTCCTTTGACGTTAAACCTGCGTTGCCCTCGGATAGGTGACACTTTGAGGTATACAAAATCTCCAACCTCGAAAGTCAGACTTCTTCGCCTATTATCCGCATAACCTTTCTGTCGCGACTGAGCAGCCTTTAAGTTTTCCCGTATTATTTGGAGTTGCCTTTCAGCATCTTGTAACACGTCGGGACCAAACACTTGATTCTCTCCGGTTTCATTCCAAAACAAGGGAGTCCTACACTTCCTTCCGTACAATGCTTCGTAGGGTGACATTTTCAGACTTGCTTGGTAGCTATTGTTGTACGAGAATTCAGCATACGGCAAACTTTTATCCCAACTTTTCCCATGCTTTAAAGCACAAGCTATTAACATGTCTTCTAAAATTTGATTGGTCCTCTCGGTTTGTCCATCTGTTTGAGGGTGATATGCTGAACTGAAGTTCAACCTTGTACCCATAACTTCATGCAATTTCTGCCAAAATCTGGAGGTAAACTGAGAACCTCTATCCGAGACTATTTTCTTTGGAACTCCATGTCGACACACAATATGCTCCATATACAATTCTGCTAGCTTCGCGGTGGTATATGTGGTCTTGACAGGAATGAAGTGAGATGATTTTGTCAATCGATCCATGATTACCCAAATCAAGTCATATCCGCACTGTGTACGTGGTAATCCAACTATAAAGTCCATACCAATCTCTTCCCACTTCCACTCCGGGATCTTCAATGGTTGTAACAATCCGAATGGCCTTTGATGTTCAGCTTTAACTCGTCAGCACACATCACAAAATGCAACATATTCAGCTATGTCCTTTTTCATGCTGGCCCACCAATAGCATGTCTTTAAGTCCTTGTACATCATTGTACAGCCGGGATGAATTGAGTAAGTTGAGTCATGTGCCTCCTTCAATATTGTTTCCCGAATATGCCTAACATTAGGTACCACAATCCTCTTTCCAAGCCATAAGGTACCCTGTTCGTCCTCATCAAATCTGAATTCTCTTCCTTCTTGGATCTTTTCCTTGATTTCCTGTATTTCCTTGTCCTTTGTCTGTCCTTCCCGTATTTCCTGCTCTAATGTTGGGTTGACTTCCATCGTTCCCATCTCATTTATGAATCCAAGGTTCAACCGTTCAAACTCCTTGCATAACTCGGATGGTAATTCTCGAACTGTGAGTTGATTACTTACTCCTTTCCGGCTCAAGGAATCGGCCACTACATTGGCCTTTCCTGGATGATAGTTGATCCCCAAATCATAATCTTTGATGAGCTCCAACCATCTTCGCTGCCTTAAATTAAGATCTGTCTGTGTGAAAATATACTTAAGACTCTTGTGATCTGTATAAATTTCACACCTATGTCCAAGAATATAGTGTCTCCAAATCTTCAATGCATGTACCATAGCTGCAAGTTCTAGATCATGTGTAGGATAATTCTACTCATGTTTCTTCTCATCCTTCGAGTAGATCATAATATCATCAATAAACACCACGACGAACTTGTCCAAGTACTCCATGAAGACTTTATTCATGAGGTACATAAAGTAGGCAGGTGCATTTGTCAATCCAAAAGACATCACGGTGTACTCATAAGATCCATACCGTGTCCTAAAAGCTTTCTTGGGTATGTCCGACGTTCTAATCTTCATTTGAAAGTAACCTGACCTCAAATCAATCTTGGAAAACACACAGGCTCCTTTCATCTGATCAAACAAATCCTCTATACGGGGCAAGGTGTACTTGTTCTTAATGGTCACCTCGTTGAGAGCTCGGTAATCCACACACATCCTTTGCGTTCCATCCTTCTTGTCCACAAATAGAACAGGCGCTCCCCAAGGTGAAGAGCTAGGGCGAATAAAACCCTTCTCTAATTTCTCTTGAATCTGCTTCTTGAGCTCCGCTAATTCCATAGGAGGCATCCTATACGGCCTCTTATCTATAGGTGCAGTTCTAGGTATTAAATCAATGACAAACTCAATGTCTCGATCAGGTGGCATACCTGGCAACTCATCCGGAAAAACATCCAAAAATTCACACACTACCGGAATCTCCTCAATTGCGGCACCGTCCATATGATTCAGCTCCAATTGCTTCGGTGCGGTTTGAGATGCTTCAAATTCTACAGTGATCCCTTCATCATTAGTCAACTTCACTATCTTTGTGGCACACTCAGTAACTCCATTGTGCTTCCTCAACCAGTCCATACCAAGTATAATGTCCAATCCTTGAGAACCCAAAACAATGAGGTTGGCGGAGAAGTCTACCCCCCCTTATTCTAAGGCTTATTTTTGGACATACTATATTTGTCCTCATCTCTCCTCCAGGAGACTTAACAAATAGAGTAAACTTCATATGAGAGATAGGCAAACTATACTTGGCAATATACTTCGATGCAATGAATGAATGCGATGCTCCAGAGTAAAATAACATAGTCGCGGGGTTGGAGTTGGCGAGAAACATACCAATGACCACGTCATCCGCTTGTTGAGCATCCTTCGTAGAGACATGGTTCACGTTGCCACGAGCAAAATTCTGCTTTTCACGGCTTCCTTGTGGCTGCCCTCCGTTGGGTCTTGGGTTTTGCCTCGACGCATTGCTTCCTTGACCAAGGACTGACTTAGGACATTGATGCACAAAGTGTCCAGCTTCTCCACAAGTATAACACTTCTTAACTCCACCAGAATTATTGGGACGAGCTTGGTTTTGAGCATTTGCATTTGGGAAATTAGCACGAGGTGCATAAGGCATTGGAGGCCTAGGTGCTTGCATGACAGGGCGTTGCTGCACAAATTGAGCTGGGCACGGTGCATAACCAGGGCGCTGAGCAGGCTCAGAAGAACTGAAGTAAGGCGCATTAGGCGGCGCAAAGCGAGGGCGCACATTACTTCCTTGTTGCTGTCCTTGATATGGCGCCTTCCTCTTGTTGTCCTTCTCCATCTCACGAACCTTGTTCTCCACCACAATTGTTTTGTCCACAAGCTTCTGGAAGTTGGCATAATCGCAATTGAGTAGTTGCACTTGGATTTCATTGCTCAAACCCCTCATGAACAAATATTGCTTCCGGCTGTCCCGACTAACATCCTCAGGCGCATACCGTGAGAGTTGAGTGAACTTATTGAGATATTCACTCACGCTCGATCTTCCTTGCCTTAAATTCTCAAATTCTTGCCTCTTCAAGATCATAACACCCTCCGGCACATAATGAGAACGAAAATTCTCCTTGAATTCAGCCCAAGTAATTCTCTCTTGGTTCTCATGAGCGTTGCAATAAGAATCCCACCAATCCGCAGCTGCTCCAACGAGTTGATGAGAACCAAATAGCACCTTCTCCTGGTCACTGCATTGGACAATGGCTAGCTTCTTCTCCACGGACTTGAGCCAATCATCCACATCCATAGGGTCAGCGGCTTGAGCAAAGGTTAGCGGCCTAGTCCTCATAAACTCTCCCAATCGGTTATCAGGAGGCAGGGGTGGCGGTGGAGGCATGTGGGGCTGATTGTTGTTATTGCCAGCCTGCAGCTATCCCATAGTTTGTATCATGGTCTGCATGAGCTGGTTCTGCATAGCCAGTAGCTACTCAATATTGATAGCTGCATGAGTAGGTCCTTGTCCAGTATTGTTCTGAGGTACTCCATGGTTCTCCTCCTCGTCATTGACATCCCTCTGGTTGCGAGTCCTCACCATCTGAAGGAGAGCAATAGGTAAGAATTAAGAAACGTCCCCAACTATATGCATCAAGGGATATGAAGCTAACCAATGAGCTATACTAGCCTAGGTGGACATGGCAATGCTAAAGCATCCCAAAATCCTCTATTAAGCACACAAGCAAACAATATATATATATAGCAAACAGTACACTAAGGAAAAACACATCGATTCCTGAGTGCTCCTATGTGCTCTAAAGTGTCCATTCTATCTAGGCTGCGTCCTACGGTCAACCTGTGGCTCTGATACCAATCAGTGACGCCCGGTTCCGAAAACTGAACCAAGCTAACGCATATGTGTGCCCAGGATATTCAACACACATACACGAGTGCAATCACAAAAGAGTATATAGAAAATTACCATAGAACAAGATTAATTATCAAATTTTATTACACAAACCATATTATCCTCGAATACAAGCTCTAATGAATATTAATGACAAGTTCAACTAATGCAGCGGAAATAAACTAATTAAGCAACTAAGCAAACTAAGCAAAAGGGATAGCGCAACTCCATGCAACACTACAGGCAAAGCTGACGGTAGACACGGCCTAGAACTCCGCATTATCGCCATTAAACTCACAATTCTGACCTGCAACTGTTGGGGGGATTGCAAGAGTGAGTACATGTCGTACTCAGCAAGTGTGGAAAGTATGACATGTGGCTGATTCAAATGACGACAATAATAATGGCTAAGTGCTGAAAAGTACAGTAAAACATTTGAAAAGCAATATATTATATATATGTGAAGTAATCCCATCATAATCACGAGTAATACCATAATACCAAACTGAATTCATTACAATCATCAATAAGTCCCGATTTCACCATTGCCAATAACCATATTCAATACCAGAAATAAATCCATAACCAACCATAACCATTACCAAACCATAACCATTCCAATAACCATCCCATTACCAAATTCCCTCTAATCATGTAGGTCATCCAGGCGCTCATAACCGGGAGCACGACTATCATGATAGTTTTAATACTCTGTAGAGTTTGTACCACTTTACCCACGTGTTTGCGATTTCAGCACCCGTCGGCGACTAAAGAACCTCCCTTATGCCAATTACACTTCCTTTGGTGTATGGCCAAGAGATCACAAAATAGCCTTTACAAAGGAATTACTAGTCTATTTAGACCCCACTGAGGTTTCACCGGTGGCGATGTCTCCAACTGAGCACATCTTCAACCAAGGGCCCCCTCTTGAGCCATTCGGATCCCAGGGTAGTCCCACCAATCCTCAACAAACCCAATCCGACTACCCCTTCCCCGAGCATCCACAATGGTCCAAACATCACTAGCAAAGCCCTAATTAATCAGCTACGCCGCACCCATACTTGGCCTCGTGGTGACACTGTAGTCCTGGCTTATTCTCGCATGAACCGGTCCTTAGATCTAAAGCAAGCAAACCACCATAACATCCAACCCATCCACATACCAGGCTTGCTTAGATCACCCATCGTATTGACCAGTTCACATTAACCAGAATATCATTGATGCATAATTAAATGTGTAGTGTTGTTTGTCATCCCAATTAATTAAGCGAAGCAAAAAGGTAAAAACCTTTTCCAACTCTCTACCATATATTCCAGGTGACAAGGGTGGTCAAACAAAACTAGTAAACTTCCTACCATAGGATTCCCATCAAATTGACACAAGCATGCAGTTTGCAAACAAAACATTTATTTTAAAAACAGGATCAATATGCTTCAAGGACACTTGCCTTGCTCTGGCGGATAGGGTTGCACAAGCGCTTCGAAGTCTTGGTTCTGGAAATCCTCGTACACAACCTCTTGAGCACTTCCCTCTACTCGTGATCACACATACAAGAATATACGTACAAATCAATATGATGCACACACATTAATCAACATGCGATGATATGCATGCATGCAAAGTACAATAATTGATTAACTACGGTTGTTCATTAATTAGATGCAACTAGTTCATACGTGTTCATATGAGTCTACGGGGGTTTTAGAGTGGATTAATGCTGCTAAAAATAAAAAGACGATGCAACTAAAATCAATTTACGTCTACTAGATCTAATATGTCGCTAAAATTCGCATTGGAAAAATGAATCCTACTGTAGATGTGACGGCTTGACGATCGCGGAACAAAGGCAACGCGTAGACAAAGTGGATGGCGCAGCAGTCCTTCGACGGCACGACGACGACGATCTCCGGCACACGGTGGCACCCTCCTCTTTTTTTCCTCTTTTTCCCTTCCTTTTTTCCTCTCTTTTCTTCCCTGGCGGCGGCTCTGGACTCCTCTGGTTTTTCTACCGAGCTAGGGCTTTTTTTTTTCCTACGGTGGCGGCGCTGGATCGCTTCTGGCATCGGGAAAAAATACGATTCCCTCGGGCGTTTATATAGGCGAGGCAGCAGGGCGCTAGGGCCGGCACTCAGGGGTCGCGCGCTGGGGCCGGGGCGGCTCGGGCGCGTGAGCGCGTGCTGGCGGCGCGGGATGGGGCTAGGGCAAGCGCGGGGCGCGCGCGGGAGGGCATCACGCGATCGGCGCGTGCGGTACGAGCGGGGTGGGGCCACGTGCGGGCGCGCGCGGGAGGCCGGGGTGAGCACGCGGGGTTGGCGGGAGCGGGGGATGGGCCGATCGCTCGGCCTGGCCGGCGGGCGATTGTGCACTTTTTTTTCTTTTTTTTTCCTCTTGTTTTTTATAAATATATTATTATTTATTTATTCTTTATATTTTTTATATATAGTTATTATATATATATATATATTTATATATATTATTATTATTATTATTATTATTATACTTATTCCCTATTACAAGTTTTAGGCTATAATTATTATTTTCTTTTTCTTATTTTTGCTACACCATATATGTATGTTTTATCTTTTATTATCTTTCTTTTATCCGACTAATGTTTAATGCATGATCATGTATGTAATGCATGATGCAAAAATTTAGGGTGTTACACCCTGCATACCAGTTATCCCTTCGTACTAGAAGAAGACGCGTCGAGTTCTACCTTCCAGTATTGTGGACTCCAGAGGCAACACGTGTCCCGCAGTGCCGGACCCACCTCGCTCTATAGGGTGGCTCCGGTACTGCCACGTGTCCCGTAGTGCCGGACCTGCCTATGCCTCCCTTTATAGGGTGGCTCCGGTGCTGCCATGTGTCACAGGGCACCGGACCCGCCCCCCGGCAGGAGAAGCTCCGATGCTGCCATGTGTCAAGTAGCTCTGGACCTGCCTCCCCGCATAGGGAAACTCCAGAGCTGCCACGTGTCACACGCCCGGACCTATGTCAGCAACAGGAATACAATGGGATCTCCAACGGCGTAGGCATTCAGAGGCTATCAAACAGCCGTTACAAGACCTGGTTAACACGTCATATTAATGATGCACGATCAGAGGACTATCAATACCGATAACTCTGCCGTTAAGGCACATTATCACACTATTAACCATCCATAACACCATAGATCGAGTATAGGGCCATTATTACAGCCAGGGCCACATGTCGGACCAGGGCGCGCACTGTAACAGCTAGTCCTTGGCATATAAAAGAGTTATGCTGCACGGTAGAACTCAAGCTAAGCTAAGTACACGCAACTGGTTCCAGACTAAGCTAAGGCTTACACATGTTCATACAATCAATACACACCCCATGGAGTAGGATATTACGCTCGTGCGGCCCGAACCACGTAAAATCCTCCGTGTTTACCCTTGTTCTTGATTTTGATTAGCGCCCCGCCTAAATACAAACCTCCGCGGACTACTTATTAGTAGTACCGTGGGAACTGTCTTAGTATACACTTCGACAATGTTCACTAACATGTGTTCACATTATTAATTTGATATCTCCATATCTATGGCCCGTAAAACGTGATCATCAATTAATACATGTGCTAGTCTGTGTGTCATTATTATCTCATATAATTATATAGACTAGGGATCAATTCAAGTAAGAATACAATTAACAAAGTGTTTCAAGAACATGTCACATACTTGATAATCAATGTAAATAATATTACTCATATAACAGTTTATTTAATAGTACATAAACATAGCTATAACACAAGTCTCCCACATAAACACTAGGATCACTGATGTATCTAATACCCATAGATCTTGTGTGTGCCTCATGCTTCGATTGTGGAAGAGGTTTTGTCAACGGATCTGCCACATTCAAATTCGTGTGCACCTTGCAAATCTTCACATCACCTCGGTCGATGATCTATCAAATGAGGTGATAGCCTCGTAGTATATGTTTGGATCTTTTGTGTGAGCTAGGCTCCTTTGCTTGTGCTATGGCTCCACTATTGTCACAATAGATATCCACAGGACCGAATGCACTAAGAACAACATCTAACTCAGAAACAAATTTTTTGGTCCAGACAACTTCTTTTGCAGCTTCAGAAGCTACAATATACTCTACCTCTGTTGTTGAATCTGCTACTGTGTCTTGCTTGGAACTTTTCCAGCTCACTGCCTCTCCATTGAGACAGAACACAAAACTAGATTGCAATCTGGAACCACCCTTTTTTTTTAGAAGCTAGCATCGGTGTTACCTTTTACATCGAGCTCTTCTTCACCTCCAAACACTAAGAATGCATTCTTTGTTCTCCTCAAGTACTTAAAGGATGTTTTTACAACTGTCCAATGAGCCTCACCATAATCTGATTCATACCTGCTCGTGACACTTAGAGCAAATGATGCATCTCGGCGTGTGCACAATATGGTACACATGATGGATCTAATAGCCGAAGCATAAGGAATCGCTCTCATCCTCTTTTGCTCATCAAGTGTCGAAGGAAACTAACTCTTGCTTAGAGTAATGTCATGTGACATTGGCAAGAAACCTTTCTTGGAATCTTGAGTAATGAACCGATTCAATATCTTGTCAATATATTATCTTGGCTTAATCCAAATAGCCTTTTAGATCTATTTCTATCGATATTTATGCCCAAAATGTATGCTCCCTCTCCTAAATCCTTCCCCGATAAACTTTTTTCTTAATGAGGATTTTACAACATCAAACATTGGAATGTCATTTCTGATCAACAATATATCATCTACATATAGGACCAGAAATACAAGTGCACTCCCACTAAACTTCCTATAAATACAAGGTCCTTCTACGTTCTTGATCCTTTGACAACTTCATCAAAATGTAAATTCCAACTCCCAGATGCTTACTTCAATCCACATATGGACTTTCGAAGTTTGCATATTTTACTAGAATTTTTAGGATCGACAAAACCCTTAGGTTGTGTCATGTACACATCATCAGTCAGACATCCATTAAGAATGGCTGTTTTGACATCCATCTGCCATATTCCATAATCAAAATATGCATCAATTGTTAAGAGAATTCGAACAGACTTTAGCATTGCGATGGACGAGAAAGTTTCATCATAATCAACACCTTGAATTTGTTTAAATCTTTCGCCACCAATCACGCTTTCTAGATGTGAGCATTTCCATCTATGTCGGTCTTTTTCTTGAAAATCCATTTACCATCGATAGGTCTCACACCTTCGATTGGATCAACCAAGTTTCAAACTTTATTCTCATGCATGGATTCAATTTCAGATTCCATTGCTCCAAGCCATTTTCTCAGAGTCGGGTCCCTTCATTGCTTCGGTATAGGTCATGAGATCATTACTGTCCAACAATATCATGTCATGCTGCTCCGTAGTTGGAAGCATTAACTTTTCAGTTGCACAACGTGCCCTTGTAGACCTTCTGGGGCTGGTGTTACATCAACTGGTTGCACAACATCTTGTACATTCTGTATAAGATCATTGGGTGCGGAACCATTTGTAGGTATTTTTTGAATTTCTTCAAGATGCACCTTGCTCCCACTAACTACTTTTGAGAGAAACTCTTTTTCCAAGAAGACACCTTGAGAGCGGTAAACACTTTACCCTCTATTTTATTATAAAAATAATATCCTTTTGTTTCATTAGGATATCCAACAATGAAGCATTTGTCTGATTTGGGAGTGAGTTTGTCTGACGTCAAACATTTGACATAAGCATCACATCCTCAAACATTGAGGAAAGACAATTTGGGACGTTTCGCGATCCACATCTCATATGGTGTCTTTTCAATGGACTTAGTTGGGACTCTGTTTAGAGTAAACGCAACAGCTTCAAGAGCATAACCCCAAAAGGACAGTGGAAGATCAGTTTGACTCATCATCGGCCTAACTATGTCTAACAAGGTTCAGTTCCTCCTCACGAACACCCCATTCCATTGAGGTATTCCAGGTGGAGTCAACTGTCGAACAATTTCACATTGTTTTAAATAATTATAAAATTCATGGCTCAAATATTCACCCCCAAAACCAGATCGTAGAATTTTAATTGTCTTGCCCCACTGATTTTGTATTTCATTATGAAATTCTTCGAAATTTTCAAATGATTCAGATTGTGCCTCACTAGATATACATATCCATATCTACTAAAGTTATCGGTAAAAGTAATGAAATACTGAAAACTAGCCCTGGCTATTAAGCTCATTGGTCCACATACATCAGTATGTTTAAGTCCCAACAAGTCACTTGTCCTCTCACTTTGACCAGTGAAGGATGCTTTGATCATCTTCCCAAGCAAACAAAACTCGCATGTGTCAAGTGATTCAAAATAAAATGAGCTTAGTAAACCATCTTTATAGAGTTTCTGAATGCATTTCTCATTTGTATGATCTAAGCGACAATGCCAAATAAAAGTGGGATTTAGATCATTTCGTCGAACCGTTTTGATATTAATGTTACAAACTGTTTTATCCTCTAGATCAAGAACATATAATCCTTTCATCATAGGACACTGAACATAGAAAATATTATTATAACAAATAGAACAAAATTGTTCTTTATTACAATCTCAGAACCATCAACATCTTCTAAACATGAAGAAGAGATCATGTTCTTGTTCTAAGTAGGAATGAAATAATAATTATTCAATTCAATAACTAATTCTGAGGGTAATGGCAAGTGGTAGGTCCTGACAGCTATGCCCGCAACCTTTGCTCTATTGCCGACACGAACATCCAACTCGCATTTTGCAGATCTTCTAGTCTCACTTAGACCCTGCAACGATATGCAAGTGTCAATCATCGATCCAATATCAAATACCATGATTCACTAGAAGATATAGCAATATTTATTTCTATAATATTTATACCCGAAGTGGAAGTCTCACCTCCCATCTTCTCCTTCAGATCCTCCAAGTATTCTTGTAGTTGCTAGACCAATGCCCCTTAGCATGACAGTGAAAGCATTCATCATCAGAAGAAGGACCAGATTTACCCTTTAGCTTAGACTTTGAGCTTGATGGCTCATCGGGAACCTTTCTTATGCCTTTGCCCTTAGGATGTGTCACACACGTTGTCTTTTTATCCTCCTTTTGAACCATCATCACATGAGTGACGTTTTTCTTAATGCTTTCTTCGGCTATTTTAAGCATCCCATGTAATTCAGCTAATGTCTTCTCCATGCTATTCATTTGAAAATTCAATATAAATAGCTCGTAGCTCGATGGGAACGACAGAGAACAACGTCAATAGCTACATCATCCTTTAGTTCAGAACCAAGTTTGCCCAAAGTCTCAATGTAACCAATCATTTCGATTACATGAGGGCTGACTAAACTACTCTCCGCCAGCTTGCATGAGAACAAGGACTTTCAGATGTTGTATCACTCACCTCTAGCTTGGTTTTCAAATATTCCACACAGTCCCTCAGTCATAGAATAAGAATCTTTATGCTCATACTATTTTTGTAGATCAGATGACATAGTGGCTAGCATGAGGCAACTTAGATTAAGCGCATCATCGCAATGCTTCTAAAAAGTTCTGCGTGCTGCAACATTTCCATTAGCTGAGAGGTTATCAAGGTATTATCGTTGAAGAACGTATACTTTTTTCTCTTGCCTAAGAACGATTCTCAAGTTGCGTTACCAATCAATAAAGTTAGCTCCATTGAGCTTTTCTTTTCAAGCACAGATCGAAAATTGAAACCGAAATTGTTACTAGCAGACATGATCTAAAATAGAAAATAAATATGCAAGGTCTTACCACTGTGTTTTGTAATATTTTTCTATTAACAGTTTCATAAAAGACACCACTGCTATATGAGTATCGTCTTCCCTCTAACGACATATAGTGGTGCAAGATCCATATTCACTAATTCTTAGTGAGCTTTGGCTTCACTACTAGAAAATTAGTGACATAAGTAAAATTAATCATATCTGTGACACCCGATTCCAAAAATGAACCAAGTGAACGCATATGTGTGCCCAGGATGTTCAACACACATACACGAGTGCATTCACAAAAGGATATACAGAAACATACCACAGAACAAGATTAATTTACCACTTTTATTACAATATTCAAAATATTCTCGAATACAAGCACTAATGAATATTAATGACAAGTTTCAACTAATGCAGCAAAAATAAACTAAATAAGCAAATTAAACAGCTAAGCAACATAAGCAATAGGGTAGCGCAGCTCCAATCAACACCACAGGCAAAGCTGACGGTAGACACAGCCTAAAACTCCGCATTATAACCATTAAACTCCCAATCCTGACCTGCAACTATTGGGTGGATTGCAAGAGTGAGTACATGTTATACTCAGCAAGTGTGGAAAGTATGACATGTGGCTGATTCAAATGACGAATATAATAATGGTTGAGTGCTGAAAAGTACATTAAAACATTTGAAAAGCAATATATTACATGTATATGAAATAAACCCATCATAAGCCATGTAGTTATCATAATACCAGTCCATATTTCATATCCATCATCATATACCAATATCCATATTCAATACCATAATTCAATTCATAACCATCCATAACCATAATACCAACCATAACCATCCCAAATCCCAATTTTCCTCTAATCATGTGAGGGTCCAAGTTGCTCATAACCGGGAGCACGACTATCATGATAGTTTTAGACACACTCTGCAGAGGTTGTACCGCTTTACCCACGCATTAGTGATTTTATCACCTTTCGATGACTATAGAATCTCCATTATGCTGTCTCACACTTCCATAGGTGTGTGGCCAAGAGATCACAAAATAGCCTTTACAAAGGGATTACTAGCCTATTTAGACCCCACTGAGGTTTCACCGGTGGCGATGCCTCCAACTGAGCATATCTTCAACCAAGGGCCCCCTCTTGAGCCGTTCAGATCCCAGGGTAGTCCCACCAATCATCAACAAACCCAATCCGACTACCCCTTCCCCGAGCATCCTTAATGGTCCAAATAGCACTGGCAAAGCCCTAATTAATCAGCTACGCCGCACCCATACTTGGCCTCGTGGTGGCACTGTAAATCCTGGATGGTCGCTCCACGAACCGGTCCTTAGATCCAAAGCAAGTAAACCACCATACATCCAAACCATCCACATTCCAGGCTTGCTTAGGTCACCCATTACCATATCAGATTTAACCAGTTCATGTCAACCACAATCTCATTAATGCATAATTAAATTAAGTAGTGTAGTTGTTCTTCCATCCCAATTAATTAAACGAAGCAAAAAGGTAAAAATCCTATCCCGACTCTCTACCATATATTCCATGTGACAAGGGTGGTTAAACAAAGCTAGTAAGCTTCCTACCATATGATTCCCATCAAATTGACACAAGCATGCAGTTTTGCAAACAAAGCATTTATTTTAAAAAGAGGATCAATATGCTTCAAGGACACTTGACTTGCTCTTGAGATTGATTAGGACCAAAGACTTCAAACTCTTGGTGCTGTAGATCCTCCGCGGCACTCTCTAGTGCAAATCCGTCTAATTCGCACAATAACCATACAAGACAAGAAACACAATCAAAGAGTGCACAAATATTACTCAATATGACATGATATGCATGATTAATTCAAATGCGAGGTGGAACTTGTTAATAGATTGCTTTTAAATGATCACTATCTAGTTCTAATAGATTTTAACAAGCTTATACAGGTTTGGATTTGATTAGATCAAATTCTAGAATCAATTGAACACAATTTAACCTGGAAAATCGGAGTAGTCCACTAGGGACCAGACAAATCCACACTTTACGAGATCAGCAAATTAGGGTTTTCTAGGTTGACGTGAATTTGGAGATTTGGGGTTGAATTCATGTAAGAAAAAGGAAATAGAAGGTATACCAAGTGCTTAGGACTCTAATGAATCAAGAAACTTGGAGGCAACACTTGGATCATGATGATCTAGGATTGATGATGAACTTTGAGATGAATTGGTGATGAAGAACGAAAATTGATGGAGATCTTGATCCTCTTTCATTTCTTCCTCTTTTTCTTCTTGCTTGGGATCTCCTTCTCCCTCCTTGATGGCGTCTCTCCACGAACGACGGTTCGGGTGGGGTGGGGTGGAAAAGTGGCAAATAGATGTCAAGCCAAGGGGTGGGGTTGTTTATATAGAGGTGGAGGGTAGAGTTAGATGGATTTCGAGTTTGGGATGAGTAGAGGCCGGTTTAGAGTCCCATGTGGGCTCTAAAAGAGTTAGGCATGACGTCCCTAGGCCCACTTAACGTGAAACCCAAGAAACAAGTCATAAAACAAAAAGATCAATTCGGAGTCATGAAATATTGGACAAGTCCGAAAAGGACCGGACTAGTCCGAAGTTAGTCAGAGAGGAAAACGATCAAGTCCGCTAGAACACCGGACTAGTCCGGACAAGTCCAGGGACTTAGCAAATTTTCAAGGATTCTTGGAACACCGGAATAGTCCGCATAGGACCGGACAAGTCCGAAAGTGTCCAGAGGCAAAAACGGACTAGTCCGCAGCAAAAACGGACAAGTCCGACCGAGGTCACAGAGAAATTGAACTAGTCCGCACCAAAATCAGACTAGTCCGCACTTTCTAGAATTTTAAATGCGGTTTTGTTCCAAATCAATTTTAAAATTATTCCTCTTTATGTGGATTAATGTTAAACATGTATATGAATGTATGTAGGGCATGATGCATGAAAATGAGGGTGTTACAAACCTACCCCCCTTAAAAAGAATCTCGCCCTCGAGATTCGACGCGGAAGAGAAGAGATAGGGAAATTCCTTCTTGAGATCATCCTCTAATTCTCACGTTGCTTCCTTTTTAGTGTGGTGTTTCCATTGAACTTTACACCATTTAATAACCTTGTTCCTTGTGACTCTCTTCTTGGTTTCCAAAATTTTGACCGGTTGCTCGGCATAAGTCAAATTTGCCTCTAATTCCAATCCTTCCATTGACACTTGTTCTTCCAGTACCATCAAGCACTTCTTCAGCTGGGAAACATGAAAGACATCATGGACCTCCGATAGATGAGCTGGCATCTCCAACTTATAAGCTACTTCTCATCTTTTGTCCAAAATCTTGAATGGTCCAATGTAGCGAGGTGCTAGCTTGCCTCTTATGTTAAACCCCTTATGACCCCTCATCGGTGACACCTTGAGGTAAACAAAATCTCCCACTTCAAAGGCTAATTTTCTTCTCCTATTGTATGCATAGCCTATTTGTCTTGATTGGGCAGCCCTCAAGTTTTCACGAATTATTTGGACTTGCTTTTCTGCTTCTTGCAACACATCCGGACCAAATACTTGAGTTTCTCCTGCCTCATTCCAAAATAAAGGTGCCCTACACTTCCTTTCATAAAGAACTTTATATGGTGACATTTTCAAGCTTGCTTGGTAACTATTGTTGTATGAAAATTCTGCATATGGCAAGCTCTTGTCCCAACTTTTCCCATTCTTTAAAGCACAAGCTCTTAACATGTCCTCTAAAATCTGATTGGTCCTCTCGGTTTGTCCATCCGTTTGAGGATGATATGGTGAACTAAAATTCAACATCGTTCCCAAAGCTTCATGCAATTTTTGCCAAAACCTGGAAGTGAATTGTGAACCTCTATCCGAGACTATCTTCTTTGGAAATCCATGCAAACATAATAGGTGGCCTTGACGGGAATAAAGTGGGCTGACTTAGTTAACCGATCCACAATTACCCAAATTGAGTTATAACCGGACTGAGTACGTGGTAAACCAACTATGAAGTCCATACCGATCTCTTCCCACTTCCACTCCGGAATCTTTAATGGTTGCAATAGTCCAGCTGGCCTTTGATGTTCTGCCTTGACTCGCTGACCCACATCACATAAAGCTACATGTTCAACTATGTCCTTCTTCATGCTATCCCACCAATAACAAGCCTTCAAGTCTTTGTACATTTTCGTGCAACCAGGGTGAATCGAGTATGGCGAGTCATGTGCCTCTTCTAATATTGTCTCCTGAATATGCTTCACATTAGGCGCAACAATCCTCTTACCAAGCCATAGGGTACCATGGTCGTCCTCATCAAATCTGAATTCTCTTCCCTCTTGGGTCCTTTCCTTAATTTCCTGAATCTCCTCATCCTTTGTTTGAGCTTCCCAAATTTCTTGCTCCAAATTTGGATTTAACTCCATCGTCACCATCTCATGTACAATTCCGAGATTCAACCGTTCAAACTCCTTACATAACTCGGATGGCAGCTCTCGAACCGTAAGATGATGACTTACTCCTTTTCTACTCAAGGCATCGGCCACTACATTGGCTTTTCCTGGGTGATAGTTGATTCCCAAATCATAATCTTTGATGAGCTCCAACCATCATCGTTGCCTAAAATTCAGATCCGTCTGTGTGAAAATATACTTGAGACTCTTGTGATCCGTATAAATTTCACACCTATGTCCAAGGATGTAGTGTCTCCAAATTTTCAATGCGTGTATCATGGCTGCAAGTTCCAAATCATGCGTTGGATAATTCTGTTCATGTTTCTTCAATTGCCTTGATGCATATGCAACCACGTGACCTTCTTGCATAATCACGCATCCAAGTCCTTGTCTCGATGCGTCACAATAAATATCGAAACTCTTGCTTACATCCGGCAATATCAAAACTGGGGCTGTAGTTAACCTCTCCTTCAACTCCTCAAAACTTTCTTGACAAGTTTGAGTCCAATGGAAAGCTTTTTCCTTCATTAGCAATTCCGTCATTGGCTTGGCTATCTTGGAGAAGTCCTTGATGAACCGACGGTAGTATGCAGCCATCCCAAGGAAACTCCTTATTTCCTTTACATTTTGCAGTGGTTCCCACTTCAACACGTCTCTCACCTTTCCAGGGTCAACTAATACTCCTCCTCCTGAGATGATATGACCCAAAAACAATACCTCTTTCAACCAAAACTGACACTTGTTGAACTTGGCATACAATTGATGCTCCCTTAATTTCTGCAGCGTAAGCCTCAAGTGTTCCTCATGTTCCTTCTCATCCTTCGAGTAGATCATAATGTCGTCTATGAACACCACTACAAACCTATCCAAGTACTCCATGAATACCTTATTCATGAGCTACATAAGGTAGGCAAATGCATTTAATCCAAAAGACATCACGGTGTACTCATAAGATCCATACCGTGTCCTAAAAGCTGTCTTGGGTATGTCCGATGGTCTAATCTTCATTTGAAAGTATCCCGACCTCAAATCAATCTTAGAGAAGACACAAGCACCATTCATCTGATCAAACAAGTCTTCTATGCGTGGCAAGGTGTACTTGTTCTTGATTGTTACCTCGTTGAGAGCTCGGTAATCTACGCACATCCTTTGGGATCCATCCTTCTTGTCCACAAATAGAACTGGCACTCCCCAAGGTGAAGAGCTGGGCCGAATGAAACCCTTCTCTAGTTGTTCTTGAATTTGCTTCTTGAGCTCCGCTAATTCCATAGGAGGCATCCTATACGGCCTCTTAGCCATAGGTGCAATTCCAGGTATTAAATCAATAACAAACTCAATGTCTTGATCAGGTGGCATACCTGGCAACTTGTCCGGAAAAACATCCAAAAATTCACACACCACCGAAATCTCCTCAATTGCGGCACCATCCATATGATTCAGCTCCAATTGCTTCGGTGCGGTTTGAGATGCTTCAAATTCTACAGTGATCCCTTCTTCATTAGTCAACTTCACCGTCTTCGTGGCACACTCAATAACTCAATTGTGCTTCGTCAACCAGTCCATACCAAGTATAATGTCCAATCCTTGACAGTCCAAAACAATGAGGTTGGCAGAGAAGTCTACCCCCCTATTCTAAGGCTTACTTTTGGACATACTATATTTTTCCTCATCTCTCCTCCAGGAGACTTAACCAGTAGTGTAAACTTCATATGAGAGATAGGAAAACTATACTTGGTGACATACTTCGATGCAATGAATGAATGTGATGCTCCAGAATCAAACAACATAGTCACGGGGTTGGAGTTTGCGAGAAACATACCAATGACCACGTCATCCGCTTGTTGAGCATCCTCCGTAGAGACATGGTTCACGATGCCACGAGTAAAATTTTGCTGTCCACGGTTCCCTTGTCGCACTCCTCCATTGGGTCTTGGGCTTTGCCTCGATGCATTGCTTCCTTGACCAAGGCCTGACTTAGGACATTGATGTGCAAAGTGTCCAGCTTCTCCACAGTATATCACTTCTTTACTCTACCGAGATTATTGGGGCGAGCTTGGTTCTGAACATTTGCACCAGGAAAATTTGCACGAGGTGCGTATGGCATTGGAGGCCTAGGTGCTTGCATAACAGGGCCCTGCTGCATGAACTGAGTTGGGCGCGGTGCATAACCAGGGCGTTGTATAGGAGTAGAGGGGCTAAATATGGCGTATTAGGAGGCGCAAAGCGAGGGCGCACATTACTTCCTTGCGGCTGTCCTTGATATGGTGCCTTCCTCTTGTTATCCTATTCCATCTCACGAATCTTGTTCTCAACCACAATTGCTTTGTCCACAAGCTTCTGAAAATTGACATAATCACAGTTGAGCAATTGCACTTGGATCTCATTGTTCAAGTCCTCCATGAACAAGTATTGTTTTCGGCTGTCCCGGCTCACATCATCAGGCGCATACCTCGAGAGTTGAGTGAACTTATTGAGATATTTACTCACGCTCGATCTTCCTTGCCTTAAGTTCTCAAATTCTTGCCTCTTCGAAATCGTAACACCTTCCGGCACAAAATGAGACCGTAAGCTCTCTTTGATTTTGGCCCAAGTAATTCTCTATTGGTTCTCATGAGCATTCCAATAAGAATCCCACCAATCCGAAGCTGCTCCAACTAGTTGATGAGAAGCGAAAAGCCACTTTCTCCCGGTCGCTGCATTGAACAATAGCTAGCTTCTTCTCCACGGACTTGATCCAATCATCCGCATCCATAGGGTTAGCGGCTTGAGCAAAGGTTGGCGGCCTAGTCCTCATAAACTCTCCCAACCACTTATGAGGAGGTGGGGGTGGCGGTGGAGGCATGTGGGGCTGATTGTTGATATTGCCAGCCTGCAGCTGTCCCATAGTTTGTATCATGGTCTGCATGAGCTGGTTCTGCATAGCCAAAAGCTGCTCAATGTTGATAGCTCCATGAGCAGGTTCTTGTCCATTGTTGTTCTAAGGTGCTCCATGGTTCTCCTCCTCACCTCATCATTAGCATCCCTCTGGTTGCGAGTCCTCCCCATCTGGAGAAAAGCAATAGGTAAGAATTAGAAAATGTCCCCAACTATATGCATCAAGGGATATGAAACTAGACAACTAACTAGCCTACGTGGACATGGCAATGCTAAAGCATCCCAAAATCCTCTATTAAGCACAAAAGCAAACAATATATATAGCAAGCACCACACCAAGCAAGAACACATCAATTCCTGAGTGTTTCTATATGCTCTAAAGTGTCCATTCTATCTAGGCTATGTCCTACAGTCAACCAGTGGCTCTGATACCAATTTCTGACACCCAGTTCTGAAAATGAACCAAGTGAACGCATATGTGTGCCCAGGATGTTCAACACACATACACGAGTGCATTCACAAAAGGATATACAGAAAATTACCACAGAACAAGATTAATTTACCACTTTTATTACAATATTCAAAATATTCTCGAATAGAAGCACTAATGAATATTAATGACAAGTTTCAACTAATGCAGCAGAAATAAACTAAATAAGCAAACTAAACAGCTAGGCAGCATAAGCGATAGGGTAGCGCAGCTCCAATCAACACCACAGGCAAAGCTGATGGTAGACACGACCTAAAACTTCGCATTATCACGATTAAACTCCCAATCCTGACCTACAACTGTTGGGAGGGATTGCAAGAGTGAGTACATGTCCTACTCAGCAAGTGTGGAAAGTATGACAAGTGGCTAATTCAAATGACGAATATAATAATGGTTGAGTGCTGAAAAGTACATTAAAGCATTTGAAAAGCAATATATTACATGTATATGAAATAAACCCATCATAAGCCATGTAGTTATCATAATACCAGTACATATTCCATATCCATCATCATATACCAATATCCATATTCAATACCAGAATTCAATTCATAACCATCCATAACCCTAATACCAACCATAACAATCCCAAATCCCAATTTTCCTCTAATCATGTGAGGGTTCAGGTTCCTCATAACCGGGAGCACGGCTATCATGATAGTTTTAGACACACTCTGCAGAGGTTGTACCGCTTTACCCACACGTTTGTGATTTTATCACCATTCAATGACTATAGAATCTCCATTATGCCGTCTCACACTTCCATAGGTGTGTGGCCAAGAGATCACAATATAGCCGTTACCAAGGGACTACTAGCCTATTTAGACCCCTCTGAGGTTTCACCGGTGGCGATGTCTCTAACTGAGCACATCTTCAACCAAGGGCCCCCTCTTGAGCCGTTCAGATCCCAGGGTTGTCCCACCAATCATCAATAAACTCAATCCGACTACCCCTTCCCCCAACATTCTTAATGGTCCAAATAGCACTATCAAAGCCCTAATTAATCAGCTACACCGCACCCATACTTGGCCTCGTGGTGGCACTGTAAATCCTGGATGGTCGCTCCACGAACCGGTCCTTAGATCTAAAGCAAGTAAACCACCATACATCGAAACCATCCACATTCCAGGCTTGCTTAGATCACCCATTACCATATCAGATTTAACCAGTTCATGTCAACCACAATCTCATTAATGCATAATTAAATTAAATAGTGTAATTGTTCTTCCATCCCAATTAATTAAGCGAAGCAAAAAGGTAAAAATCCCATCCCGACTCTCTACCATATATTCCAGGTGACAAGGGTGGTTAAACAAAGCTAGTAAACTTCCTACCATAGGATTCCCATCAAATTGACACAAGCATGCAGTTTTGCAAACAAAGCATTTATTTTAAAAAGAGGATCAATATGCTTCAATTACACTTGACTTGCTCTTGGGATTGATTAGGATCAAAGACTTCAATCTCTTGGTGCTCTAGATCTTCCATGGCACTCTCTAGAGCAAATCCGTCTAATTCGCACAATAACCATACAAAACAAGAAACACAATCAAAGAGTGCACAAATATTACTAAATATGACATGGTATGCATGATTAATTCAAATGCAAGGTGGAAATTGTTAATAGATTGCTTTTAAATGATCACTATCTAGTTCTAATAGATTTTAACAAGCTTATACAGGTTTGGATTTGATTAGATCAAATTCTAGAATTAATTGAACACAATTTAACCTGGAAATCGGAGTAGTCCGCTAGGGACCGAACAAATCCACACTTTACGAGATCAGCAAATTAGGGTTTTCTAGGTCGACGTGAATTTGGAGATTTGGGGTTGAATTCATGTAAGGAAAAGGAAATAGAAGGTATACCAGGTGCTTAGGACTCCAATGAATCAAGAAACTTGGAGGCAACACTTGGATCTTGATGATCTAGGATTGATGATGAACTTGGAGATGAATTGGTGAAGAAGAATGAAACTTGATGGAGATCTTGATCCCCTTTCGTTTCTTCTTGTTTTTCTTCTTGCTTGGGATCTCCTTCTCCCTCCTTGATGGCGTCTCTCCACGAACTAGGGTTCGGGTGGGGTGGAAAAGTGGCAAATAGATGTCAAGCCAAGGGGTGGGGTTGTTTATATAGAGGTGGAGGCTAGGGTTAGATGGATTTCGAGTTTGGGATGAGTAGAGGCCGGTTTAGAGTCCCATGTGGGCTCTTAAAGAGTTAGGCATGATGCCCCTAGGCCCACTTAACGTGAAACCCAAGAAACAAGTCATAAAACAAAAGATCAATTCGGAGTCACGAAATACCGGACAAGTCCGAAAAGGACCGGACTAGTCCGAAGTTAGTCAGAGAGGAAAACGGACAAGTCCGCTGGAACACCGAACTAGTCTGGACAAGTCCAGGGACTTAGCAAATTTTCAAGGATTCTTGGAACACAGGACTAGTCCACGTAGGACCGGACAAGTCCGAAAGTGTCCAGAGGCAAAAACGGACTTGTGCACAGCAAAAACGGACAAGTCCGACCGAGGTCAGAGAGAAATCGGACTAGTCCGCACCAAAATCGGACTAGTCTACACTTTCTAGAATTTTAAGTGTGGTTTTGTTCCAAATCAATTTTAAACTTATTCCTCTTTATGTGGATTAATGTTAAACATGTATATGAATATGTGTAGGGCATGATGCCTGAAAATAAGGGTGTTACAATATCTCTATATGACTTTTGTTTGTTGTATGACATCCAATGCTCTGGCTCCCAACTCTATGCCATAAAGCCCAAAACCGTTTGTATAGCTTTGTTAAGTAAAACAATACTATGCATGTGAATGTGCAATATTCACCCTATTTATTATGATAGATGATGGTATTTTTCTTTGAAAAACATACCACACAACGATCAAAACGACATAGGTGTGCTATTGGTAAATGGCATCAAATACTCAACTTTTGGCAGGGGAGCTATTCTATCATGACCAAACATCCACAATATGAAAATCAAGAAAAGAATAGTAATACAATAAAATAAACATCACATGCATATGATCATATCATATTGTGTATAGTACGGTCTTTAAAATCATAGTGGTCTCCATCGCTATGGTTCCATCATGATCTACGCTGCCATGCCTCCATTCTTGTGGTGATCACCATCTCCACCATGCTTGAAGACATCTCCATGAACATAAAAGAAGCTAATACATCTAATAGATACCAAATAAATTACATGAGATATCAAGCATCACAGGTCGACACGCAAGTCGTTATACAATTATGTGACAACCTCAACCCCGTTGTGTTAAATTTGCAACACGCAGGCTACACAAATATTACACAGATCACCACATCGCATTAAAGCCATACAATTCACATCATTCCCTGCAAAAACGAGTTAAGCATAGAACAATTTCTATCGTGAAACAAATCTAAGATATCACTATCGTGTCTATGAAATCACAATAAAAATCTCATCGAATTGATCAAATCAACCCGAATCCAAGCCATTCAGAATGCCACGCTTTTCAATGTGACTGGTTATTCAAGAGAAGATCGCAACACATGACTGTGGTCTGTTGGCTCAATATGTTAGCTATGTACAAGATTAGTTCCGAGGTGATTCCAACCGGTAGGGACAGGTTGCGCACACAGCAGAGAAAGAGCACGAACTAACCCTTTAGTCATACAATCGCAATCTACTCTAACCAACTCCAGACCCCAAAAACCGCGCAATAAAGATTCATCGTATGAACATGTCTGCAGTAGATCACATCTACTATCTAGACCAAAAACTAACCAAGTCGGCTCTGATGCCACTGTTGGGAAATCCAGTATACTACTCTAGCAATTCTATCGCATACCCAAGAAACATACGAGTACAGAGGTCATAGATTATTACCACTAGATACGCAGCACAGCGGATCGTAGATGCGCATCGGTGCAGGAGAAGTAGACGATCATATTCGTCTCCTCCTTGTACCCGTCACGGCAGCAACGTCGTGTTGCCGTCGACCGTCTCCTCCTCGTCCGTGTCATAGGAATGTCGTCACGTCACCGTAGCCGATCATCATAGCAGTAGCTGCAGCGCCTCCACAGAGTCCGCACATACGGGGAGTAACGTCGTGCGCCGGTGTGCTAGCATCGCGCGCGTGGTAAGGAATTCAGCATGAGGCCGGTGAGAGTTGGCGGCTAGGTCTATCACGTGGTTGAGTAATCCGACCCTAACCATACCCCTCATATTTATAGGCGCGTTAATAGGCTTTTAGGTCTCAGTCTCATTAGTACCCTAATCAGTTGTGGATCAAATATCTATCATGCCCTAATTCAAATTGTTATGATTGTCTTTTGAGCATATCACTAACAGAAGCTTCCGCACTGAATCTGTCTTTTTTTACTATATTATTATTTTGAAAAAAGTCTTAGGACTAGGGGAGGAAAGGAGCCGATTGGCAATATTACGATAGTACTGCAGGAGTACAATTTTGTCACTTCTTTTCCGTAGTTTTCTAATTTTTTTCTTTGAAATACTATAGATTTCTGGTTCTAGTATAACCGATTGGCTGTAGGTCTTTTGCAGATGCCCACGGGCCACTTATTCAGAAAAATTCTATGTTTTTCTCATAAATATCCCTGAATCCATCCAACCCAAAAGCAATGAAATATAGACGGTATCCCCCTCTTAAATGACTGAACTAACACTAAAAGAAGCAACTAGCATTGGTTACATGGCCAATCTCCAGGAACTTGGCTTGCTGCCTGATAGGTTACCACTGATGAAATGTGATTGCTGCTGCAATAGAAAAGCCATCTTATACACCACACCATTGGGTTACAAATCAGTCTACCTGTTCTGTTGCAATGCACTTCCTGGACATCCTGGTGAATGCCTCTCGGTGAAATCAGTGTTTATGCAACGACCTCTATGAAATTGTGATCCATCCTTTGAACTGAAAAATGCAACCCTTCGGTAAACCACAATTTTTTTGCTAGCAGGGGCACATTTTTTGATACCATTATATCCTGTGAAAGGGGGTTTGACCTAGTGATTAAGTACTTGAGTAACATTACTGAGGTTCTGAGTTCGATTCCCGGTGGAAACGAATTTTAGGCTGAATTTCACAGTATTAAATGCAGGTATTCTACAGAGGAAGTCAAGAGTGCTAGATCTGGGGTGCACTTACGAGAAATGTGAAGGGATGAACGTGCCGTGATATTGGCTTACGAAGTCCGGTCCACAGTCATGTGCTCAGTCATTCAGTTATCGTCGTTTTATTCTAGATAATAGGCTGTGAGTGTCTGCATTTGTACTCGCTTGTAATAAATTGGTCATAACATCCTCGGAGGAAAAAGTCGAGACTTACCCATCATAAAAAAGAGATCTCACATTGCAGTTATCTTGTGCACAAGACACAAAAGATGCCCAGGGAGAAGGCACTAGTAATGCCATTGTCCCTGCACCACTCATGCTACCGAAAGCACCATAAGCGCATTAACATTCTCTTATCGGTTATTAAATAGTTTCCACCATCATATTTTTGTTAACTAATTTCTCTTTTTGAACTTTGTTCAGCGAGTCTAATATTCCAGGCTAAAGTACAACTTTGTCAATTCCAGGATCATCTGACATGTAGATGTACCAGTACTGTTTCTTGGTATTTGTATTTATTGCATTAACCAATGTTATCCTAAACAGTAGACGCTAAACAGCCAATGGCCTACACGCATTTAAACTGTGTTTACATGGTCTAAACGATTAGAAAATAGAGGTCGGTAGGAGGAAAGAAAAAAGAAAACTGGAGAAAAGAAAAGATAGAGAAGGCGTCCTACCCAGTCCACTAGCTATAGCCCACAAAACCTTCCGTAGTTCATATGATCGTGTAGTGCCCTGGGCCACCAGCAATTGATGGAATACCACCGCTATCGTTGTGCTTCTTCATTGTCCCACCTCCATTTCTTTCCTTTCACTTCACACTGCCGTCTTTCCTTTCACTTCACACTGCCGCCAGCTCACCTCATCCCTCACTTTCTTGCTCCTCTCCGTTTTCGTCAACAAATCGACTATTCCAGTGCTCTCTCAGCTCGCCTGCACCGACCACGAGTGTGGAATCCAACAAAGACAAAGTAGATACCCTTGCTAGTAGGATTCCATCCCACTCTTTCTCTCTTATTCCTCTCTCCTTGCGGAACATCGAGACCAAAGCCGCCGCTTTCACGTTGCACCGAGGACGTCACAACACCAAGATCATCGCTGCATTGACACATCTGCATGTTGAGAAAACGGCGGTACGTTACTCTAGCAATTTTACAGCATCACCAAGAAAATATGTGAGTACAGAAGTCGTAGATCGTTACAACTAGACGCGCAGCGCAGCAGCATGTTAATGCATGTCGGTGTAGAGGAAGTAGATGATCTCGTTTGTCTTCTCCTCGTCCTCGTCACGACAGCAAGTAGACGATCATGTTCGTCGTAGCCGATCAGCGCAGCAGTAGCAGCAGCGCCTCCACGGAGTCCACACGTACAGGGAGGAACACCGTGCGTTGGTGTCGAAGTGTTAAAGCGACACTTCCCCTGGACTTTCTAAGAAGCAGCCCGTGTAGGTTCTGTGATCGGCAGGGCTTAGTTCTCAATCTAGTGGTTGCGCGTATAAGAGTATGAGACGGTGTTTTTTACGTGATTCGGGCCGCAAGAGTGTAACACCCTACACCATTGGCGTGCTCCGCGTTACTTGTCCCGAAGGTGGGTGCCTGTCTTCAATGCTTGATCTAGAAGGGGCGCACCATCCCTAAACTCCCGCACATCACCGTCCAAGGTGAGTTGTGGGACACGTGGCAGCTTCGGGGCTGCCCCTCCGTCGGGGGAGGCCAGGCTTGGTCTTCGGGTGTAACACCCTAAATTTTCGCATCATGCATCGCATACATGATCATGCATTAAACATTAGTAGGATAAAAGAAAGATAATAAAAGATAAAACACACATATATGGTGTAGCAAAAGAAGAAAAAAAATAATAATTATAGCCTAAAACTTGTAATAGGGAATAAGTATAAAAATAAAAATAATATATATATATATGTAAATATATATATATATATATAATAACCATATATAAAAAAATAAATAAGATAAATAAAATAAATAAATTATAAATAATAATATAAGAATATAAAAAAAGAAAAAAAAAAAGACCAGTGCCGCCCGGCCGGCCAGGCCGCCCGACCGACCGCGCCTGCCCCGTCGCCTGCTCCCAAGTCCCACCCCGCGCCGCCCGCCGCCTGCTCCCCGCGCGAACCCCGAGGCCCCAGCACCGCGCGCAGCGCAACCCGCCCGATTCCCCCGCGCCTGCGGCCGACCGACTCCACTCCCCCGCCTGGGCCCCACCCCACCGCGCCTCCCATGACCCGCCCCGCTGGCCCCGCCGCCTGACGCCCGACGCACCTCGCGGCTCCCGCCCATCCCCCCGCACGCGCCCCGCGCTCCGATGCCCAGCGCGAATCCCACCCGACCCCGAGCGCGAGCTCCCGCCTCCCGTGCCGATTTCCCGCGCTCCCGCACCGCAACGCCCGCCCGACGCACGCGCCAACCTCGTGCGACCCCGCCCGACGCCCCGAATCCCGGTACGAGTCGGTACCGACTTTTACCGATCCCGCCGCCTATATAAACGCCTCCAGACTCCGTAGGTTTTTCCCTCAATCCCAGAACCGTCGCCGCCAATTCCACGGTAAAAAGGCCCTAGCCGCCGGAACCAGAGACCAGAGGGCTGCGCCCAGGGAAGAAAAAGAAGAAAAAGGAGGGGAAGAAGAGGAGGAAAAAGAGGAGGGCGCCGCCGTCCGCCGGAGATCGTCGTCGCCATCGCGTCGCCGTCGTCGTGCCGCTGGAGGACCTTGCGCATCTACCTCGTCTACGCATCGTCCCCATCCCGCGATCTTTAAAGCAATCACATCTTCGGTAGGATTCGTTTTTCCGATGCAAATTTTAGCGACGTATTAGATCTAATAGACGTAAATTGATTTTAGTTGCACCATAATTTTATTTTCAGCATCATTAATCCACTCTAAAACCCCTGTAAACTCATATGAACACGTATGAACTAGTTGCATCTAATTAATAAACAACCATAGTTAATTAATTATTAAACTTTGCATGCATGCATATCATCGCATGTTGATTAATGTGTGTGCATCATGTTGATTTGTATATATTTCTTGTATGTGTGATCATGAGTAGAGGGAAGTGCTCAAGAGATCGTGTACGATGATTTTCAGAATCAAGACTTCGAAGCACTTGAGCAACCCTATCCGCCGGAGCAAGGCAAGTGTCCTTGAAGCATATTGATCCTGTTTTTAAAATAAATGTTTTGTTTGCAAACTGCATGCTTGTGTCAAATTGATGGGAATCCTATGGTAGGAAGTTTACTAGATTTGTTTAACCACCCTTGTCATCTGGAATATATGGTAGAGAGTCGGGAAGGGTTTTTACCTTTTTGCTTCGCTTAATTAATTGGGATGGCAAACAACACTACACATTTAATTATGCATCAATGATATTCTGGTTAATGTGAATTGGTCAATACGATGGGTGATCTAAGCAAGCCTGTGGATGGGTTGAATGTTATGGTGGTTTGCTTGCTTTAGATCTAAGGACCGGTTCATGCGAGAATTGGCCAGGACTACAGTGCCACCACAAGGCCAAGTATGGGTGCGGCGTAGCTGATTAATTAGGGCTTTGCTAGTGCTGTTTG
Organism: Tuctoria greenei; assembly: GCA_036927565.1. Taxonomy (NCBI): domain Eukaryota; kingdom Viridiplantae; phylum Streptophyta; class Magnoliopsida; order Poales; family Poaceae; genus Tuctoria; species Tuctoria greenei. The sequence continues at coordinate 31,887,647 of JAYESD010000012.1, forward strand.
GACCATTGTGGATGCTCGGGGAAGGGGTAGTCGGATTGGGTTTTTTGAGGATTGGTGGGACTACCCTGGGATCCGAATGGCTCAAGAGGGGGCCCTTGGTTGAAGATGTGCTCAGTTGGAGGCATCGCCACCGGTGAAACCTCAGTGGGGTCTAAATAGGCTAGTAATCCCTTTGTAAAGGCTATTTTGTGATCTCTTGGCCATACACCAAAGGAAGTGTAATTGGCATAAGGGAGGTTCTTTAGTCGCCGACGGGTGATGAAATCACAAACACGTGGGTAAAGTGGTACAAACTCTGCAGAGTCTATTAAAACTATCATGATAGCCGTGCTCCCGGTTATGAGCGCCTGGATGACGTACATGATTAGAGGGAAATTGGGATTTGGGATGGTTATGGTTTGATAATGGTTATGGTCTGGTAATGGATATGGTTGATATTATGATTATGGTTATGGTTATGGTTTATGACATTGATTATGGTTATTGGTAATGGTGAATTATGGAATGGTATTATTATGGTTACATGGTTTATGATGGGTTTACTTCACATACATATAATATATCGCTTTTCAAATGTTTTAATGTACTTTTCAGCACTTAGCCATTATTATTGTCGTCATTTGAATCAGCCACATGTCGTACTTTCCACACTTGCTGAGTACGACATGTACTCACTCTTGCAATCCCCCCCAACAGTTGCAGGTCAGGATTGTGAGTTTAAATGGCGATAATGCGGAGTTCTAGGCCGTGTCTACCGTCAGCTTTGCCTGTGGTGTTAATTGGAGCTGCGCATATATACCCTATTGCCTATGCTTAGTTTGCTTAGTTGCTTAATTAGTTTATTTCCGCTGCATTAGTTGAACTTGTCATTAATATCTATTAGAGCTTGTATTTGACGATATAATGAATTATGTAATAAGAGTACTTATTTAATAATTTGAGATGTGGTAATTATCTGTTTATCATTTGTGAATCACTCGTGTATGTGTGTTGAACATCCTGGGCACACATATGCGTTAGCTTGGTTCATTTTCGGAACCAGGCGTCACAGATTGGTATCAGAGCCACAGGTTGACCGTAGGATGCAGCCTAGATAGAACGGGCACTTTAGAGCACATAGGAGCACTCAGGAATCAATGTGTTTTTGCTTAGTGTGCTGTTTGTTATATATATATATATATATATATATATATATATATATATATATATATATTGTTTGCTTGTGTGCTTAATAGATGATTTTGGGATGCTTTAGCATTGCCATGTCCACCTAGGCTAGTATAGCTAGTTGGTTAGCTTCATATCCCTTGATGCATATAGTTGGGGATGTTTCTTAATTCTTACCTATTGCTCTCCTTCAGATGGTGAGGACTCGCAACCAGAGGGATGTCAATGACGAGGAGGAGAAACTAATGTATTTGGTCCGGATGTGTTGCAAGAAGCCGAAAAGCAAGTCCAGATAATTCGTGAGAACTTGAGGGCTGCCCAATCAAGACAAAAAGGCTATGCGGACAATAGGAGAAGGAAATTAGCCTTTGAAATGGGAGATTTTGCCTACCTCAAGGTGTCACCTATGAGAGGTCATAAGAGGTTTAATATAAGAGGCAAGCTCGCACCTCGTTATATTGGACCATTCAAGATTTTGGACAAGAGAGGAGAAGTAGCATATAAGTTGGAGATGTCAGCTCATCTTTCAGACGTACATGATGTGTTTCATGTTTCCCAACTCAAGAAGTGTCTCAGGGTGCTGGAAGAACAAGTGCCGATGGACGAGTTAGGACTTCAGGAGGATTTGTCTTATGTCGAGCAACCTATCAAGATCTTGGACGTGAAGGAAAGGGTCACGAGAAATAAGAGGATCTGTTGGTGCAAAGTGCAATGGAAACACCATACAGAAGCCGAAGCTACGTGGGAACGTGAAGAAGACCTGAAGACAGAATTCCCACACCTTTTCTCCACGCTGTCGAATCTCGAGGGCGAGATTCACTTTAAGGGGGGTAGGTTTGTAACACCCTAAATTTTCGCATCATGCATCGCATACATGATCATGCATTAAACATTAGTAGGATAAAAGAAAGATAATAAAAGATAAAACATACATATATGGTGTAGCAAAAGAAGAAAAAAATAATAATTATAGCCCAAAACTTGTAATAGGGAATAAGTATAAAAATAAAAATAAAAAATATATATATAAATATATATATATATATAATAACCATATATAAAAAAATAAATAAGATAAATAAAATAAATAAATTATAAATAATAATATAAGAATATAAAAAAAAAAGAGAAAAAAAAGGGGACCAGCGCCGCCCGGCCGGCCAGGCCGCCCGACTGACCGCGCCTGCCCCGCCGCCTGCTCCCGGGTCCAACCCCGCGCCGCCCGACGCCTGCTCCCAGCGCGAACCCCGAGGCCCCAGCACCGCGCGCAGTGCGACCCGTCCGATTCCCCCGCGCCTGCGGCCGACCGACTCCACTCCCCCGCGCGACCCCCGCCTGGGCCCCACCCCGCCGCGCCTCCCACGACCCTCCCCGCTGGCCCCGCCGCCTGACGCCCGACGCACCTCGCGGCTCCCGCCCATCCCCCGCACGCGCCCCGCGCCCCGATGCCCAGCGCAAATCCCACCCGACCCCGAGCGCGAGCTCCCGCCTCCGGCGCCGATTTCCCGCGCTCCCGCACCGCAACGCCCGCCCGACGCACGCGCCGACCTCGTGCGACCCCGCCCGACGCCCCGAATCCTGGTACGAGTCGGTACCGATTTTTACCGATCCCGCCGCCTATATAAACGCCTCCAGACTCCGTAGGTTTTTTCCCTCGATCCCAGAACTGCCGCCGCCAATTCCACGGTAAAAAGGCCCTAGCCGCCGGAACCAGAGACCAGAGGGCCGCGCCCAGGGAAGAAAAAGAAGAAAAAGGAGGGGAAGAAGAGGTGGAAAAAGAGGAGGGCGCCGCCGTCCGCCGGAGATCGTCGTCGCCATCCCATCGCCGTCGTCGTGCCGCTGGAGGACCTTGCGCATCTACTTCGTCTACGCATCGTCCCCATCCCGCGATCTTTAAAGCCATCGCATCTACGGTAGGATTCGTTTTTCCGATGCGAATTTTAGCGATGTATTAGATCTAATACACGTAAATTGATTTTAGTTGCACCATAATTTTATTCTCAGCAGCATTAATCCACTCTAAAACCCCCGTAAACTCATATGAACATGTATGAACTAGTTGCATCTAATTAATAAACAACCATAGTTAATTAATTATTAAACTTTGCATGCATGCATATCATCGCATGTTGACTAATGTGTGTGCATCATGTTGATTTGTATATGTTTCTTGTATGTGTGATCATGAGTAGAGGGAAGTGCTTAAGAGATCGTGTACGAGGATTTTCAGAATCAAGACTTCGAAGCACTTGAGCAACCTATCCGCCGGAGCAAGGCAAGTGTCCTTGAAGCATATTGATCCTGTTTTTAAAATAAATGTTTTGTTTGCAAAATGCATGCTTGTGTCAAATTGATGGGAATCCTATGGTAGGAAGTTTACTAGATTTGTTTAACCACCCTTGTCACCTGGAATATATGGTAGAGAGTCGGGAAGGGTTTTTACCTTTTTGCTTCGCTTAATTAATTGGGATGGCAAACAACACTACACATTTAATTATGCATCAATGATATTCTGGTTAATGTGAACTGGTCAATACGATGGGTGATCTAAGCAAGCCTGGTATGTGGATGGGTTGAATGTTATGGTGGTTTGCTTGCTTTAGATCTAAGGACCGGTTCATGCGAGAATAGGCCAGGACTACAGTGCCACCACGAGGACAAGTATGGGTGCGGCGTAGCTGATTAATTAGGGCTTTGCTAGTGCTGTTTGGACCATTGTGGATGCTCGGGGAAGGGGTAGTCGGATTGAGTTTGTTGAGGATTGGTGGGACTACCTTGGGATCCGAATGGCTCAAGAGGGGGCCCTTGGTCGAAGATGTGCTCAGTTGGAGGCATTGCCACCGGTGAAACCTTAGTGGGGTCTAAATAGGCTAGTAATCCCTTTGTAAAGGCTATTTTGTGATCTCTTGGCCATACACCAAAGGAAGTGTAATTGGCATAAGGGAGGTTCTTTAGTCGCTGACGGGTGATGAAATCACAAACACGTGGGTAAAGTGGTACAAACTCTGCAGAGTCTTCTAAAACTATCATGATAGCCGTGCTCCCGGTTATGAGCGCCTGGATGACCTACATGATTAGAGGGAAATTGGGATTTGGGATGGTTATGGTTTGATAATTGTTATGGTCTGGTAATGGATATGGTTGATATTATGATTATGGTTATGGTTATGGTTTATGACATTGATTATGGTTATTGGTAATGGTGAATTATGGACTGGTATTATTATGGTTACATGGTTTATGATGGGTTTACTTCACATACATATAATATATCGCTTTTCAAATGTTTTAATGTACTTTTCAGCACTTAGCCATTATTATTGTCGTCATTTGAATCAGCCACATGTCATACTTTCCACACTTGCTGAGTACGACATGTACTCACTCTTGCAATCCCCCCAACAGTTGCAGGGCAGGATTGTGAGTTTAAATGGCGATAATGCAGAGTTCTAGGCTGTGTCTACCGTCAGCTTTGCCTGTGGTGTTAATTGGAGCTGCGCATATATACCCTATTGCCTATGCTTAGTTTGCTTAGTTGCTTAATTAGTTTATTTCCGCTGCATTAGTTGAACTTGTCATTAATATCTATTAGAGCTTGTATTTGACGATATAATGAATTATATAATAAGAGTACTTATTTAATAATTTGAGCTGTGGTAATTATCTGTTTATCATTTGTGAATCACTCGTGTATTTGTGTTGAACATCCTGGGCACACATATGTGTTAGCTTGGTTCATTTTCGGAATCGGGCGTCACATCGGGGCACGTGGCAGCTCCGGAGCCCTTCTGGGCATGCAACAGCTCCGGGTTCCTTCACCACATCTGGCAGCTCCAGAGCCCTCCGGGGTATGTGGTAGCTCCAGAGCCCTTCTCTGCGGGAGACGTTCGACCTGGTGCTTCGAGCCACGTGGTTGCACTAAACCTCGCCCTATAGTAGGATGAGGTCCTGTTCAAACACAAGGGACCCTGGGAGCCCATCCATCCAGAGGAGCCGGGTCCCATCTTTGTGGTCCACGTGGCAGCGCCGGATCCCGCTCTTGAGGAAGTCTGGGGTTCGGCACCCTCTGGACACGTGGCGCCACCGATCGCACCTTGGTACTTTCGACTTGTGTGCGAGGGTACCCCGTACGCGGGGGTACCGACAGTGGACCCTGGGTCCACCTTGGGGGGAGGTGATGAGCCCGAGGGTGGAGCCCTTACCATGTTTTGCCGCACTGCTCTTTGAATTTCGTCTTGGTCAGCCGAAGTGGTGGGCGCTTCTGCCAATGTGGCCACGCGTCCACTCCTAGTTGAGGGACTATGGTGACGAGATCTTTGCTTGCTATAGTATCTCTTTCTTCTGCGGCGCCTTTAACCGCGGCAGTTCCCAATGCAGCTACATCACTTACGTTCGCTCTGCCTTTATGGAAACCGCTCCAACTGTCTTCTTATGTGGCTGACCGCTTGGGCCAGTACTTCTGTCAAGGGGCTTAGCCCCCACTGTCATTGACGCTATGGGTTGAGTGGTGCGGGCCGAACCTTTGCGATACGCATGAAGTGCTCAGGCGTCACGGGGATGATAAAAAAGGAAACCTTTGTTAGAGGGCACGATTCCTTCCTTACTCACTGTGACGCCCGGTTCCGAAAACTGAACCAAGCTAACGCATATGTGTGCCTAGGATGTTCATCACACATACACGAGTGCAATCACAAAAGAGTATACAGAAAATTACCACAGAACAAGATTAATTAACCAAATTTTATTACACAAACCATATTATCCTAGAATACAAACTCTAATGAATATTAATGACAAGTTCAACTAATGCAGCAAAAATAAACTAATTAAGCAAACTAAGCAACTATGCAGCATAAGCGACAGGGTATGTATGCGCAGCTCCAATCAACACCACAGGCAAAGCTGACGATAGACATGGCCTAGGACTCCGCATTATCGCCATTAAACTCCTAATCCTGACCTGCAACTATTGGGGTGGGAATTGCAAGAGTGAGTACATGTCGTACTCAGCAAGTGTGGAAAGTATGACATGTGGCTGATTCAAATGACGACAATAATAATTGCTAAGTGCTGAAAAGTACAGTAAAACATTTGAAAAGCAATATATTATATTTATGTGAAGTAAACCCATCATAATCATAAGTAATATCATAATACCAGTCCATAATTCACCATCCTCATCAATAATTCCAGATTTCACCATTGCCAATAACCATATTCAATACCAGAAATAAATCCAGAACCATCACCATAACCATTACCAAACCATAACCATCCAAAATTCCAATTTCCCTCTAATCATGGAAGTTGTCCAGGTGCTCATATCCGGGAGCACGGCTATCATGATAGTTTTAATTAACTCTGCAGAGTTTGTACCTCATTACCCACGTGTTCGTGATTTCATCACCTTTCGGTGACTAAGAATCTCCCTGATGCCCATGACCCGTCGGTCATATTTACACACTTCCGTTGGTGTGTGGCCAAGAGATCACAAAATAGCCTTTACAAAGGGATTACTAGCCTATTTAGACCCCACTATGGTTTCACCGGTGGCGATGCCTCCAACTGAGCACATCTTCAACCAAGGGCCCCCTCTTGAGCCATTCGGATCCCAGGGTAGTCCCACCAATCATCAACAAACCCAATTGTAAGGATCGAAACGCCCAAGAGGGGGGGGTGAATTGGGCTTTCTTTCAATTTTTAAAGCAATTAAGATAAACGACCTCAAGCCCAATTCCCTATGCAATTAAACTATGCAATCAATGTAAATTAAAGTTGCGGAATGAAGATTGCATAAGTGTAAAAAGGGAGAGGGATGCAAACGCTCAAGGGACACGGAGTTTATCTCGTGGTTCGGTAAGATCACAAGGATCTACCTACATCCACGTTGTGGCACCCACCGAAGGGTTTTGCCACTCCCAAGTCACCGAGACAAGGGGGTTCTTCACTATTCTTCTCCGTTCGCCAACCTCGGCAAGGTGGAGCTCAAGCCTTGTACACTTTGGAATCCTCCGGGCTTCCACAATCTTCTTGGCAAGCTCCGGAAGTCGCACACACCAAGGGACACTCCCTTATGGCTCTCACTACACTAGAGACTCCAATCACCAATAGTGGAGGCACCCAAGCACTATCTCTAGCTAGTCTAGCCTATCTCTTGGTGTACAAATGATGAGCAAATGATGTGAAAGTGGTAGCTCTATTGCTTGAATGCTCTAGGATGTGTAGAGTATGTCTGGGCTTCAAGTCTTTTCGATTTGACAGGTTGAAGGGGTATAAATAGCCAGCCTCCACGAGATAGCCGTTGGAAAAGTAGGCTGACATCACTTCTCTGCGAACACCGGATGATCCGATGTCTCCCCATCAGTTAACATCGGTCAAAGCCAAATTAGCTGATGTCACTGTGTCAGATATGACCGTTGTTAGACCGATGTTGATCTGTCTTATCATCGGATGATCCGGTGGCTCTTCCTCCAGAATTTTGCTTGATCTTGAAGCTCACTGGAGTGATCGACCGATGTGTGTAAGTCTGCACATCGGATGATCTGGTGCTTCACTTGGTCCAACAGTGTTGCAATCTGTGATAATGGACCGATGTCACTGAGCCACCCACATCGGATGATCCGGTGAGTTCTTTGCTCTGAGGTCTTCTTCTTCTGTTGACACAACTCGACCGATGCAGTCAACTCAAAGACCATCGGATGATCCAGTGTGTTCAACTTGTTAACTTCGAGTTGTTTTGAGTTGTTCTTTTGGAATTTGAACTTGTGACCTCTTTGACACTTGTTTGAAATGTTGTTTTGATTGTCTTCAAGCATTGAGTGATATCAAGTTAGAGCTTTCACTTCTTGTCTTCATATGATTTTATTTGATCTCATTCGTTGATTTTATATGGGTCTCCAATGTAATTTTGATTTCATTTGATTGAGTGTTATTGAGACCTTGCATTCACAAATTCATTAGTAATATCGAATGGTTGTCATTAATCACCGAAACCGTACCTCATGGGGCCTAGATGCTTTCAATCTCCCCCTTTTTGGTGATTGATGACAACACAATAATTTAAAGCACAATAATAATGAATTTGATGATGATACTCAAGTATATATGCAATGAATACAACATAGGACACATTAAGCTTGTAAAACGCAAAAGAAATTTGTGGTGCGAAAAGCTCAATTGATTAAAAACATAAGCAAATGAGACAAGCGAAAGAGTGGTTAATTAAAATTACAAAAGAGTACTCAAGCACGAATACAAAGGAAGCAAATGAGACAAGCGAAAGAGTGCTTAATTAAAATTACAAAAGAGTACTCAAGCACGAATACAAAGGATAAGCACACACTCCCCCTTCACTCCCCCTGAGACTACCACTCCCCCTGACTCTTCTACATCTTCTCCCCCTTTGGCATCAAGACACCAAAAAGGGATCAGAACGCCTACAGACCCTGAGAGCTGGGCGCGAGGACGAACTGGGCACCGTCGCAGTCGTCGGAGCTAGAGTCGCCGGTCGTAGGAGCTGCCGGAGCGGCGAGAGCTGGAGGGTCCGCTGCCGGTGCTGGAGGAGAGGAAGCAGGTACTGGAGGTGCCGGTGGAGCTGGAGGAAGTGGAGCGCTCACCACGGACGCCGGCGTCTGCTGGAACAAGATCGTCGCCGGTAGTGGTGAGTGAATCGGTGCGCTGGATGCCAGAAGTGGTGACATACTGATTGAAGGGATAGGAGTAGTAGGCACCTGAGCAACACCTGGAGCCAGTCCCAGTCCAGGCTGCTGTGGAGGAAGGGCGATCCTGGTCTGAGTGTAAAGGTTGGTGATCAACCCTAGGATCCCCATCATGGCCTGCTGGGTCTGCTGCTGCTGGCCGAGGGTACGGCGGTGCATCTGATCTACCAGGTTGGTGAACCGGTCCGTATCCTCTCGCCTCTGACGTGCGATCTCCAGCTGGAGCTCCTGCTGTTGCCGCTGCAGCTGTGCCAGGTGAGCAGCCTGCTCTGCCCTGGCCTGCTCAGCAGCGAGCTTGTCCTGGCGCTGCTGCTCGATCATCTGCTGGAGAAGAGATGACAGCTCTGACGGCTGTGACACCTGCGCCTCGGACACAGGAGGTGGTGTTGGTGGCAGAGCAGCTGATCCTCCTGCCTCGGCGTCGTGCTGCCTCGGTGAGGGTGGAGGCGGAGGGAAGTACTCCTCGACACTCTCGTCTGTGTCGCTCTCGGACCAGACGTGCTGCAAGTCTCCACCTTGAGCTTCTGCCTCAGCCAGACGCTCATCTTCCTTCTCGAGGTCAGACCAATCCTCCTCAGTCAAGCGGGTCCTGACCTGGCGCTCAATTGGTCGACCAAGGCGACGGTCTCCAGGAGCAGAGGCACGATAGTGACCAAAGCGAGTCACGCTCTCGTCAGCAAGCCTGGCCTGTGCTGCATCCCCCTCAGGCACCATCATAGAGCATATGTAACTGATCCAGTGCCCGTAGACCATCTGCCTCATCATGCCAACCCCATCTGTGATCACGTCTTCCATCTCGCACATGAGGATGTCCACAATGTCGAAATCCATCCCGTTCATTATGTAGAACAGGAGGGTCTGCTGCAGACTAGTGAACCCCTCCAAGTATCCTGACCTCGGCAGGAGCGTGCGGCGCAAGGTGAGGTGCACAATGCGCGCAGCTGAGGTCAGAAGGGCTGGAACTCTCAGCTGGTCCGGAGAGAACGTGGGGCCAAACAGGGACCGGATCTCGTCAAGCTGTGGTGCTACCCCTCCAGTAAGTGGCCTCCTCGGTGGATCTGCCTGCCCATAGACCTTCTCGTGCACGCAGGTGTCGTGCAGGTCCAAACCAAGAAGCTGCCCCAAAGTCTGCCTCGAGAGGTGGTAGCGCTGTCCCATAAACATGAAGTCGATTGACCTCCTGCCCTCAGAGATGTACAGGGTCGCATAGAAGACACAGACCCAATCTTCCACATCACTTCACTCATAAGCAAGCAGCTGCACCAAACCTCTGTATCTCTCAAAGTAAGAACGGACTTCAGTCTCCGCTGCCACTGCAAGCTGCCCCCAGTCCAAGTAGTTGTGCTGAAAAAGCTTGTGCCCCCGACGTCTGTAGGTCTCGTAGAGAGACGCCTGGGTGACAGTCCAGAAACGACTGTCCACAAGGGCTTCACGGGGCTGAGGGTACCACTCCTCAAGTAGCACGCTCCAACGAAGCTTGCGTAGCTGCTTGGCCTTCATCTTCCGGTAGTCCGTGAGACGAACTCCCTCACCGACACGGACGGCCATGTCCATCTCGTAGATGGCCCTCTCGGCCTCCCTGTCCTCACGATGGTCGGCAGCCGTCGGTCTCGGACGAGGAGTAGCCTCGGTGTGACCCCCACGCGTCCGGGCTGAGCGCCGGCGGACGAGAGGCTCAACCGGCTCCTCTTCGGCGTCAGAGTCGTCGATCACGGGAGGCTGCCTCGGACGGGCCTCGCGAATCCTCAGGGAACCCCCTCGGCCACCCTCACGCTCCTCGGCGGCGCGAGCGGCCATAAGGGCTTTCTTCTCATCCTTCGACAGTTTGCGCTTCTTCGCGGCGGGCTCCGCGATCGCCTTGCCCTTTCCTTTGCGTTTGCGACCCATCTTGATGCAATGGAGAGGTAGGGTTAGCGACGAAGAAAACGAACGACGAGAGAAACAACGAAGGACGTCGCACGGCACGGAGCAAACCTTAGCGACGATGGAGCTCGGGAGGCACACCGGAGATGATTGAGGAAGGGTTGTTGTGGTGCCGGGGTGGAGCAGAGGCGGTGGAGAGGCGGCGGCGGCGGTTGGATGCGGTGGAGGGATGTGGAGACGGTGGCGCGACACGTGGAGGTGAGGCGGCGGCACGAGGGAGAACGGCGGCGGCGCTTAGGGCCGCGGCGCTGTGGGCGGCGGCGGCCGGAGACGGCGGCGGCAGCGCCTAGGGCGGCGGCGCTTGGGTGCGGCGGCGGAGGTGGCGGCGATTAGGGCGAGAGGCGGCGGCGGCGAGAGAGAAATCGGGAGAGAGAAGAAACTGGCGGCGCGTGGGTTTAAATAGTGGGACCCAAACCCTAGCCAAAAAATTAACACCGGATGGACCGATGATAGGTGAAGTGAACATCGGTCGATTGCCACAGAAGGGATATTCAAGAATTGCAGTTGACACCGGATGGATCGACGTCTAGGGTTTTGATCATCGGTCGAATATCACAGTAAGGGTGTTCAACAGAGTGATGTTGACACCGGATGATCCGACGTAGGGGGAAGTAAACATCGGTTGAATTGATCACAGCTCCAGAAAAGTGAACATCGGATGGACCGATGTTTTTTGGAATGAACGCGTCGGATCATTTAGAATTCAGACAGAACTTGGCTTTGAAGATTGAACACCTATTGGACCGATGAGGAATTGACATAGGCATCGGATAATCTGATGACAACAGAACGAAAACATCCCATATATGTCCTTTTACCAAACAAACAATCGAAGAGAAACACATGTCTTAGGACTTTTTGGGCAACCCCTTACCCCTCAAGAAGCTAATATGCCAATAGCTTGGCTAGACCTTAACGCAAATGGAACACCGAGAAAAATGGAGGAAAATATCCAAATAAAATGTAAGGCCCATGCTTTGTGAGGTAGAGTATGAAGACTTCTATCTCTTTGAAGCATGATCCTCTAGGCATTAACGTACCTAACATTTTGTTCTTTCCACCTTATACGAGTTGAGATATTGCATTTCAAACAAGTCTCCTTCTCATGAGGTGGGTTCCCCTTTGTGACAATCTACCGTATGCAATGCCAAACAAATTATAGTGCAGGAGATTAAATGAGTGCAAGTTTATATGGCAGGGATCATGCAAGGCATAAAATAAATCTATCTTGCCAAGTTTGAACCTTCCAAAGACTTCCTCAGGGAAAACTACTTCTAGCTTGACCCTATCCTTTGGGAGTTAGACAAGACCTATATGATATGCATCCTTACATGAACATGGCAACTTACATGACGTTAGATGCATCTAGCACATTTAATTCACTTCTAAGTCTAGAAAAGGTTTCCTCATCAAGTGGTTTTGTGAAGATATCCGCCAATTGTTCGTCGGATCTAACACCTTGCAAAGAGATGTCTCCTTTAGCCTCATGATCCCGCAAGAAGTGATGGAGAATATCAATGTGCTTAGTGCGGGAGTGTTGAACGGGGTTTCTAGCTATCTTAACCGCACTTTCATTGTCACAAAGGAGAGGCACACAACCAAACTTAATTCCAAAGTCCAAAAGGGTTTGCTTCATATATAGAATTTGGGCACAACATGCACCGGCCGCTATATACTCCGCCTCCGCGGTGGACAAAGCCACGGAATTTTGCTTTTTGCTAGACCAAGATACTAGGGAACGCCCAAGTAGGTGGCACCCTCCGGAGGTACTCTTGCGGTCCACACGACATCCGGCAAAGTCCGAATCCGAGTAGCCTAAGAGATGAAAACTAGCGTTCTTGGGGTACCACAAACCTACACTTGGGGTATGCTTGAGATACCGGAGTATCCTAAAGACCACCTTCTTGTGCGATTCTTTAGGTGCCGCTTGAAAGCGAGCACACAAGCACACACTAAACATAATATCGGGCCTAGATGCGGTAAGATATAACAATGAGCCAATCATAGAACGGTAATGAGATTGATCAATAGGTTTACCGTCCATGTCTGCGTCGAGATGGCAATTTGTCGCCATTGGAGTGCTTCTTGAGCTACAATCTCCCATCTCAAATTTCTTCAAGAGGTCCTTTGTGTACTTCTCTTGATAGATGAAGGTCCCCTCTTGAAGTTGCTTGATTTGAAATCCTAGGAAGAAATTGAGCTCTCCAATCATTGGCATCTCGAATTCCCTAGACATCATGGTGCCAAACTCATGGCTAAGAGATTTGTTAGTTGTGCCAAAAATGATATCATCGACATAAATTTGACAAATGAATAAATCCCCGTCGATGTCCTTGGTGAAGAGTGTAGTGTCCACCCTCCCGATCTTGAAACCTTGCATGACCATGAAATCCCTTAGACGTTCATACCACGCCCTAGGTGCTTGCTTGAGCCCGTAGAGCGCCTTGTGTAACCTATACACATGGTTAGGATTCCTCGGATCTTCAAACCCGGGAGGTTGCTCAACATAAACAAGTTCGTTAATATAGCCATTGAGAAAGGCACTTTTAACATCCATTTGATAAAGCATTATATTGTGATGTGAAGCAAAGGCAAGGAGTATGCGAATAGCTTCTAACCGAGCGACCGGAGCGAATGTTTCTCCAAAGTCTAGTCCTTCAACTTGTGAAAAACCCTTGGCCACAAGTCTTGCCTTGTTGCGGACCACGACGCCATTCTCGTCTTGCTTGTTCCGGTATACCCACTTCGTACCGATGACGTTCTTGTCCTTGGGTCGCTCCTCCAACACCCAAACTTCATTGCGGGTGAAGTTGTTGAGTTCTTCTTGCATAGCCATCACCCAATTTGGATCTTGGAGTGCTTCCTCTATATGAGTGGGTTCTACACACGAAATAAAAGAGTAGTGCTCACAAAATGAAGCGACATGGCGAGAACGAGTACTTACTCCCCGTGACGGACTTCCGATGATTTGATCAATCGGATGCGCCTTGGAGATGCTTCCATGCCTCATAAGTGATTGTGGTACACTTGGCGGTGGTGAAGCATCTTGCCCGTCTTGTGGTTGGACTTGATCTTGGACTTCTTCTTGTTGTTGGTGTTGTGTGGCTTGTGAATCTTGCATTGGCAATGGATCATCTTTCTCTTCTTCTTCTTCATCAACTTGAGGCACCATGGAGGTGTTGATGTTGGAACTTGATGCTCCCCCTTGATCACTGCTCTCCTCAACTTCGGGCTTGATGTCTCCAATGGTCATGTTTTTCATGGCTTCTCGTAGAGGCTCATCATCTATATCATCATGACCAAAACTCTCCTCTTGGGAGCCATTAGTCTCATCAAACTCAACATCACAACTTTCTTCAACTAACCCGGAGGTTTGGTTGAATACTCGATATGCTTTTGAGTTTGACGCATAACCAAGAAAGATACCAACATCACACCTTCTTTCAAACTTACCGAGCCTTTTCTTGCGGTAGATATAGCATTTGCACCCGAAGACTCGGAAGTAGGAGATGTTGGGCTTTCTCCCAATGAGGAGCTCATATGGGGTCTTTTGGAGTAGTCGGTGAAGATAGACCCTATTTGCGGCATGGCACGCCGTGTTGATTGCTTCGGCCCAAAACTTCTCCGACGTGCCATAGTCATCAAGCATTGCTCTAGCAAGGGTGATGAGAGTCTTGTTCTTCCTTTCAACGACACCGTTTTGTTGAGGGGTGTATGTGGCCGAAAACTCATGCTTCACGCCTTCACGATCACACCACTCCCCAATGTTGTAGTTTTTGAACTCGGTGCCGTTGTCACTCCGGACCTTGATGATGGGAAGTTGAAATTCCCTTTGAGCACGTTTAGCGAAGGTCTTGAAGATTTCCGGAGTTTCACCCTTGTCACCTAGAAACAAGGTCCAAGCATATCTAGAATAGTCATCAACAATAACAAGACAATAGAAATTACCACCAAGACTTTGATATGTGGATGGTCCGAAGAGGTCCATGTGGAGTAGTTCAAGCGGCTTGGAGGTTGACACCATTGTCTTCATTGGGTGGTGTGAAGCAACTTGCTTCCCGGCTTGACAAGCACTACAAAGCTTGTTCTTCTCAAACGTGACATCCTTCACGCCGGTCACCATCCCAAGCTTGAACGACTTCTTAAGCTTGCTCATCCCAATGTGAGCAATGCGTCGATGCCATAGCCAACCCAAGCTTGTCTTAGTGAAAAGACAAGTGGTCAAGCTAGCATCCTTGTTGGAGAAGTCCACCAAGTAAAGATGTCCATGCCGAAATCCTTTGAAGATTAGTTCTTTGCTTGATTCACTAGTTACTACAACACCATTCTTGTCAAAGGTGCACGTTAGTCCAAGATCACATAGTTGTGCAATGGAAAGTAGATTGAAACTAAGTGACTTAACATATAGTACATTAGAAATGGACAAATCATGCGAAATAGCAATTTTACCTAAACCAATTACCTTCCCCTTTGAGTTGTCACCAAAGGTGACTTGTTCATGATTATCGGGGTTCTCTATGATGGTGAACATACCATCATTGCCGGTCATATGTTGAGTGCACCCGCTATCGAGTACCCAATGCGTTCCTCCGGCTTTGTAGTTCACCTACACACATGAAGTTAGTTTTTGAGTTTAGGCACCCAAGCTAAATTAGGTCCTTGTATGTGTGATACAAGTAATTTTGGGACCCAAAGTTGCTTGGGGAGCTTCCCCTTCATGCCCTTAATGTCTTTGCCGATGAACCTTGCCTTCACCTTGCCACCTACTTTGCTTAAGAGATAGTGATAATCATGGAAAGTAGATTTGTAGTTAGGAGGCAATTTGGGAGAAGGACGGTTGGGAAGAGGACACTCCCTCGTGTGGTGTCCGGTAACCTCACAATGTTGGCAATAGGATCCAACTTCTTTGATGAAGCTCGTCCTAAGCTCCGGTGAGGGCACCTTCCCTTTGTTGAGCACCGGGAAGGATCCAAGTCCTCTCTTGTTGAAGCCTTTGGCTTGTTGGTAGAGGATTTCCTTGTGCTTGTCCTCCCCCTTGGAAAGTCTCACCACACTAGTGCGGAGACTTTCAATTTCGTCCATCAATTCCTTCTCCCTAAGGCTTGCTTTCAAAGGAAAATACTTATCCAAAGTATTAGTGGCATGTGAAATAGTTGATACTTTGCCATCAAGGGTTTCCTTTTTCATGTTTTTCATTTTTAGTTCAATTGCTTCATAAGCAAGGTTAAGCACTTTATGTTCTTGAACCAAGTCATTGTGCTTTCCCAAGAGTGCTTGGTTTGCTAAGTCAAGCTCATGATGATCATGCTTGATTTGAGCATTCTCCTTCTCGATTTGCTTGACATGTGATTTGAGCGTGTCATGCTCTTTAGGTATGGTTACATACTTGTCATGCAAATCGAGCTTTGCACTCTCAAGCATGGCACAAGCTTGTTTAAGTGCCTTAACCTTGCTCTTCTCCCTTTTTATGATGACATGGTATTCATTAATCATAGATGCTAGTTCATCGGGGGAGAGCTCATCATCATCATCGCTAGAATCGTCACATACCTTAGAGTTACCTTTAGCCATGAGGCACATAGGAGGTGGATGAAGAGGTGAGTTGTCTTTGTCGACGATGGCAAGGCCCGCCAAGTTTTCTTCATCTTCACTCTCTTCATCGCTTGACTCTTCATCCGTGATCCACTTATTTGCCTCGCACATGAAGACTTTTTGAGGCCCTCTTCTCTTCTTTGGAAAGAGCTTGGTCTTCTTGCCCTTGTCAAATTTCTTCTTTCCAAAGGAGCGCTTGGGTTTGACCTCTTCTTCATCTTCATCACTTTCTTCTAGCTTTCTATACTTTCCTTTGTGGTTGTCCTTCCTCTTGTCGGGTCTTGGACAATCATATGATATGTGGCCTTGATCACCACAATTGTAGCATGTCTTGTTTTCATCTTTTCTTGGGAGGAAGGCTTTCTTCTTTGGATCAAAAGAGTATCCCTTCTTTGTGATTTTGGAGTTTAGACGTGAGAATTTTCTCATCATCAACGCAAGCTCATCATCGTCATCTTCGCTTGTTGCTTGCTCTTCTTCGCTTGAGCTAGGCTCAACCACTTTCTTTTTCTTGGGAGTTGTCTTCTTGGTTGAAGCCTTGAGAGCAATAGTTTTTGACGATGACTCCTCCATCATTCCAAGTACGCTAATCTCATGAGCATGAATTTCTCCAATGAGCTCCGAGACTTCTATGTTGTCAAGTGATTCCTTTTGGAGCATTGAGTTGATAATGTTGTAGTTGGGCTTAGGTAGAAGCATGAGGATCTTGCGGTTGATAAGTCCCTTACCAAGAGAAGCAATGTCAAGTGCGTTAATCTCCTCAATGAGCACATTTAAGCGAGAAAACATTTGGTTAACATTCTCATGAGGAAGCATTTTGAATTCATCATACTTGGATTTTAGCAAGTGATATTTGAGTTCTTTAACACGAGATGAGCCCTCATGAATTTCAATTAAACATGCCCAAATTTCACAAGCTTTCTCTTTACTAGCAATTCTAGCAAAAACGTCTTGACTTATGCATTCATAGATGGCATTTCTAGCCTTAGCATCCCATTTTAGTTGATCACCAACATAATTGAGATCTCCAAATCCCGCATGGGTCGCTTCCCAAACTTCGGGAGCAATAGCCTCTAGGTAGGCACGCATGCGTGCTTTCCAATAGGCAAAGTTCTTGCCCTCGAAGGTGGGAACCGAACCCCCATTCTTGGCCATTTAAGCTCTCTAGCGGTGAAGCTAGAATGATCCTATGAGCAACCTTGCTCTGATACCAATTGTAAGGATCAAAACGCCCAAGAGGGGGGGGGGGGTGAATTGGGCTTTCTTTCAATTTTTAAAGCAATTAAGATTAACGACCTCAAGCCCAATTCCCTATGCAATTAAACTATGTAATCAATGTAAATTAAAGTTGCGGAATGAAGATTGCATAAGTGTAAAAAGGGAGAGGGATGCAAACGCTCAAGGGACACGGAGTTTATCCCGTGGTTCGGTAAGATCACAAGGATCTACCTACATCCACGTTGTGGCACCCACCGAAGGGTTTTGCCACTCCCAAGTCACCGAGACAAGGGGGTTCTTCACTATTCTTCTCCGTTCGCCAACCTCGGCAAGGTGGAGCTCAAGCCTTGTACACTTTGGAATCCTCCGGGCTTCCACAATCTTCTTGGCAAGCTCCGGAAGTCGCACACACCAAGGGACACTCCCTTATGGCTCTCACTACACTAGAGACTCCAATCACCAAGAGTGGAGGCACCCAAGCACTATCTCTAGCTAGTTCTAGCCTATCTCTTGGTGTACAAATGATGAGCAAATGATGTGAAAGTGGTAGCTCTATTGCTTGAATGCTCTAGGATGTGTAGAGTATGTTTGGGCTTCAAGTCTTTTCGATTTGACAGGTTGAAGGGGTATAAATAGCCAGCCTCCACGAGATAGCCGTTGGAAAAGTAGGCTGACATCACTTCTCTGCGAACACCGGATGATCCGATGTCTCCCCTTCAGTTAACATCGGTCAAAGCCAAATTAGCTGATGTCACTGTGTCAGATATGACCGTTGTTAGACCAATGTTGATCTGTCTTATCATCGGATGATCCGGTGGCTCTTCCTCCAGAATTTTGCTTGATCTTGAAGCTCACTGGAGTGATCGACCGATGTGTGTAAGTCTGCACATCGGATGATCTGGTGCTTCACTTGGTCCAACAGTGTTGCAATCTGTGACAATGGACCGATGTCACTGAGCCACCCACATCGGATGATCCGGTGAGTTCTTTGCTCTGAGGTCTTCTTCTTCTGTTGACACAACTCGACCGATGCAGTCAACTCAAAGACCATCGGATGATCCGGTGTGTTCAACTTGTTGACATCGAGTTGTTTTGAGTTGTTCTTTTGGAATTTGAACTTGTGACCTCTTTGACACTTGTTTGAAATGTTGTTTTGATTGTCTTCAAGCATTGAGTGATATCAAGTTAGAGCTTTCACTTCTTGTCTTCATATGATTTGATTTGATCTCATTCGTTGATTTTATATGGGTCTCCAATGTAATTTTGATTTCATTTGATTGAGTGTTATTGAGACCTTGCATTCACAAATTCATTAGTAATATCGAATGGTTGTCATTAATCATCGAAACCGTACCTCATGGGGCCTAGATGCTTTCACCAATCCGACTACCCCTTCCCCGAGCATCCACAATGGTCCAAACAGCACTAGCAAAGCCCTAATTAATCAGCTACGCCGCACCCATACTTGGCCTCGTGGTGGCACTGTAGTCCTGGCTTATTCTCGCATGAACCGGTCCTTAGATCTAAAGCAAGCAAACCACCATAACATCCAACCCATCCACATACCAGGCTTGCTTAGATCACCCATTACCATATCATATTTAACCAGTTCATGTTAACCATAATCTCATCCATGCATAATTAAATTGAGTGGTATAGTTATTCCCATCCCTGTTGATTAAGCGAAGCAAAAGGTAAAAAGTCCATCCCGACGCTCTACCATAAATTCCAGGTGACAAGGGTGGTTTAGCAAGTCTAGTAAACTTCCTACCATAGGGTTCCCATCAAATTGACATAGCATGCAGTTTGCAAACAAAACATTTATTTTAAAAACAGGATC
This sequence comes from Tuctoria greenei, assembly GCA_036927565.1. Taxonomy (NCBI): domain Eukaryota; kingdom Viridiplantae; phylum Streptophyta; class Magnoliopsida; order Poales; family Poaceae; genus Tuctoria; species Tuctoria greenei. The sequence continues at coordinate 31,907,105 of JAYESD010000012.1, forward strand.
AATATGCTTCAAGGACACTTGCCTTGCTATTGCTGTTAATTAGGGTCAAAGCCTTCAAACTCTTGGTGATGTAGATCCTCCGTGTCACTCTCTAGAGGAAATCCGTCTAATCCACACAATAAACATACAAGACAAGAAACACAATCAAAGAGTGCACAAATATTACTCAATATGACATGACATGCATGATTGATGCAAATGCAAGTTAGAACTCGTTACTAGATTGCTTTTAATGATAACTAACTAGTTCTAATAGCTTTTAACAAGTTTATATAGGTTTGGGGTCGATTAGATCAAATTTTAGAATTAATTCAACACAATTTAACGAGAAAGATCGAACTAGTCCGCTAGGGACCGGACAAGTCCGCACTCCGCGAGATCAGCAGATTAGGGTTTTCTAAATCGACGTAAATTCGGAGATTAGGGGTTGAACTCACGTAAGGAAAAGATAATAGAAGGTATACCAGGTGTTTAGAACTCCAATGAACCAAGAAACTTGGAGGTAACACTTGGATCTTGATGATCTAGGGTTGGTGATGAACTTGGAGATGAATTGGTGGTGAAGGACGAAACTTGGTGGAGATCTTGATCCTCCTTCGTTTCCTCCATCTTCTTCCTCTTGCTTGGGATCTTCTCCTCCCTCCTTGATGGTGGCTCCCCACGAACTAGGGTTTGGGTGGGTGGAAAAGTGGCAAATAGATGTCAAACCAAGGGGTTGGGCTGTTTATATAGAGGTGGAGGCTAGGGTTAGATGGATCTCGAGTTTTGGGATGAGTAGAGGCCGGTTTAGAGTCCCACATGGGCTCTAAAAGAGTTTGGCACGACGTCCCTAGGCCCACTTAACGTGAAACCCAAGAAACAAGTCGTAAGACAAAAGATCAACTCGGAGTCGCGAAATATCGGACAAGTCCGGACAGGACCGGACTAGTCCGAAGTCGTCCAGAGAGAAAATCGGACAAGTGTGGCAAAAAATCGGACAAGTCCGAATTTGAACAGAGAGGAAAAATGGACAAGTCCGCTGGAACACCGGACTAGTCCGGAAAAGTCCAGGGACTTAGCAAATTTCTAAGGATTCATGGAATATCGGACTAGTCCGCACAAAATCGGACAAGTCTGAAAGTTTCCAGAGCCAAAATCAGACCAGTCCGCAGCAAAAACGGACAAGTCCATTTTTAGTCAGAGAGAAATCGGACTAGTCCTCAGCAAAATCGGACTAGTCCGCACTTTCCTGCGTTTTAAGTGCGGTTTTGCTCCAAATCAATTTTAAACTCGTTCCTCTTGTTGTGGGCTAATGTTAAACATGTATATGAGTGCATGTAGGGCATGATGCATGAAAATGAGGGTGTTACAAACCTACCCCCTTAAAATGAATCTCGCCCTCGAGATTCGAAGCGGAAGAGAAGAGATAGGGAAATTCCTTCTTGAGATCATCTTCTAGCTCCCAAGTTGCTTCTTTTTCGGTATGGTGCTTCCATTGGACTTTACACCATCGAATCACCTTGTTCCTTGTGACTCTCTCCTTGGTTTCCAAGATTTTGACCGGTTGCTCGGCATAGGTCAAATCTTCCTCTAGTTCCAATTCTTCCATTGGCACTTGATCTTCCGGTACCCTGAGACACTTCTTGAGTTGGGAAACATGAAACACATCATGTACGTATGAAAGATGAGCTGGCATCTCCAACTTATATGCTACTTCTCCTCTTTTGTCCAAAATCTTGAATGGTCCAATATAACGAGGTCCGAGCTTGCCTCTTATGTTAAACCTCTTATGACCTCACATTGGTGAGACCTTGAGGTAAACAAAATCTCCTATTTCAAAGGCTAATTTCCTTCTCCTATTATCCGCATAGCCTTTTTGCCTTGATTGGGCAGCCCTCAAGTTTTCACGAATTATTTGGACTTGCTTTTCGACTTCTTGCAACATGTCCGGACCAAATACTTGGGCTTCTCCTGCCTCATTCCAGAATAAAGGCGTCCTACACTTCCTCCCATAAAGTGCTTCATATGGTGACATTTTCAAGCTTGCTTGGTAACTATTGTTGTATGAAAATTCCGCGTATGGCAAGCTTTTGTCCCAACTTCTCCCATGCTTTAAAGCACAAGCTCTTAACATGTCCTCCAAAATCTGATTGGTCCTCTCGGTTGTCCATCCGTTTGAGGATGATATGCTGAACTAAAATTCAACCTCGTTCCCAAAGCTTCATTTAATTTTTGCCAAAATCTGGAGGTAAATTGAGAACCTCTATCCAAGACTATCTTCTTCGGTACTCTGTGTCGACACACAATATGCTCCATGTATATTTCGGCCAATCGTGCAGCTGTATATTTGGTCTTCACAGGGACAAAATGAGCCGACTTGGTTAAGCGATCCACAATTACCCAAATTGAGTCATACCCGGACTGAGTACGCGGTAACCCAACTATGAAGTCCATACCAATTTCTTCCAACTTCCATTCCGGAATCTTCAACGGTTGCAATAATCTGGCTGGCCTTTGATATTCCGCCTTGACTCGTTGACACACATCACACAATGCAACATATTCGGCTATGTCCTTTTTCATGCTATCCCACCAATAGCAAGTCTTCAAGTCCTTGTACATCTTCGTACAACCGGGGTGAATCGAGTAAGGCGAGTCATGTGCCTCCTTTAATATTGTCTCCCGAATATGCTTTACATTAGGCACAACGATCCTGTTTCCAAGCCATAAGGTACCATATTCGTCTTCATCAAATCTGAATTCTCTCCCTTCTTCGGTCCTTCCCTTGATTTCCTTGATCTCCTCATCTGTCGTTTGTGCCTCTCGAATTTCTTGCTCCAAGGTTGGGTTTAACTCCATCATCTCCGTCTCATTTACAAACCCGAGGTTCAACCATTCAAACTCCTTACATAACTTGAATGGTAACTCATGAACCGTGAGTTGATGACTTACTCCTTTTCTACTCAAAGCATCGGCCACTACGTTGGCTTTTCTCGGATGATAGTTGATCCCCAAATCATAGTCTTTGATGAGCTCCAACCATCTTCGTTGCCTCAAGTTCAGATCCATTTGCGTGAAAATATACTTCAAACTCTTATGATCCGTGTAAATTTCACACCTATGTCCAAGAATATAGTGTCTCCAAATCTTCAATGCGTGTACCATGGCTGCTAGTTCAAGATCATGCGTGGGGTAATTCTGCTCATGTTTCTTCAATTGTCTTGATGCATAGGCGACCACTTGACCTTCTTCCATAAGCACGCATCCGAGTCCTTGTCTTGATGCGTCGTACAAATCCAAATTCCTTGCTCACGTCTAGTAATACCAGCACCGGTGCAGTTATAAACCTCTTCTTCACCTTCTCAATGTCATCCTAGCAAGATAGAGTCCATTTGAGAAGCTTTCCCCTTGTTAGCAACTCAGTCATGCGCTTCACTACGTTGGAGTAGTCTTTGATGATTGGTTACCTTTGACATTTATTGTGACGCATCAACTCCAATTGCTTCGGTGCGGTTTGAGATGCTTCAAATTCTACGGTGATCTCTTCTTCGTTGGTCAACTTCACCGTCTTTGTGGCACACTCAATAACTCCATTGTGCTTCCTCAACGAGTCCATACCAGGTATAATATCCAACCCTTGAGAATCTAAAACAATGAGGTTGGCGGAGAAGTCTACCCCCCTTATTCTAAGGCTTACTTTCGGACATACTATATTTGTCCTCATCTCTCCTCCAGGAGACTTAACCAATAGAGTAAACTTCATATGAGAGATAGGCAAACTATACTTGGCAACATACATCGATGCAATGAATGAATGTGATGCTCCAGAATCAAATAACATAGTCGCGGGGTTGGAGTTGGCGAGAAACATACCAATGACCACGTCATCCGCTTGTTGAGCATCCTCCGTAGAGACATGGTTCACGTTGCCACGAGCAAAATTCTGCTATCCACGGCTCCCTTGTGGATGTCCTCCATTGGTCTTGGGTTTTGCCTCGGTGCATTGCTTCCTTGACCAAGGCCCGACTTAGGACATTGATGCGCAAAGTGTCCAGCTTCTCCACAAGTATAACACTTCTTAACTCCACCTGATTTATTGGGACGAGCTTGGCTTTGAACATTGGCTCCAGGAAAATCAGCACGAGGTGCATAAGGCATTGGAGGCCTAGGTGCTTGCATAACAGGGCGCTGCTGCACAAACTGAGTTGGGCGTGGTGCATAACCAGGGCGCTGAGCAGGAATAGAGGAGCTGTAATGAGGCGCATTGGGCGGCGCAAAGCGAGGGCGCACATTACTTCCTTGTTGCTGTCCTTGATATGGTGCCTTCCTCTTGATTTCTTGCTCCATCTCAGGGATCTTGTTCTCAACCACAATTGCTTTGTCCACAAGCTTCTGGAAATTGACATAATCACAGTTGAGCAATTGCACTTGGATCGTATTGTTCAATCCCCTCATGAACAAGTATTGCTTCCGGCTGTCCCGGCAAACATCGTCAGGCGCATATCTTGAGAGTTGAGTGAACTTATTGAGATATTCACTCACGCTTGATTTTCCTTGTCTCAAGTTCTCAAATTCTTGCCTCTTCAAGATCATAACACCTTCCGACACATAATGAGAACGGAAACTCTCCTTGAATTATGCCTAGGTGATCCTCTCTTGATCCTCATGAGCATTGCAATATGAATCCCACCAATCTGCAGCTGCTCCAACGAGTTGATGAGAAGCAAATAGCACCTTCTCCCGGTCACTGCATTGGACAATGGCTAGCTTCTTCTCCACGGACTTGAGCCAATCATCCGCATCCATAGGGTCTGCGGCTTGAGCAAAGGTTGGCGGCCTAGTCCTCATAAACTCTCCCAATCGATTATGAGGAGGTGGGGGTGGCGGTGGAGGCATGTGGGGCTGATTGTTGATATTGCCAGCCTGCAATCGTCCCATAGTCTGTATCATGGTCTGCATGAGCTGGTTTTGCATGGCCAATAGCTGCTCGATGTTGATAGCTCCCTGAGTAGATCCTTGTCCGATGTTGTTCTGAGGTACTCCATTGTTCTCCTCCTCATCATTGCCATCCCTCTGGTTGCGAGTCCTCACCATCTGAAGAAAAGCAGTAGGTAAGAATTAGAAAACGTCCCCAACTATATGCATCAAGGGATATGAAACTAAACAACTAGCTACACTAGCCTAGGTGGACATGGCAATGCTAAAGCATCCCAAAATCCTTTATTAAGCACACAAGCAACCAATATATATAGCAAACAGCACTCCAAGCAAAAACACATCGATTCCTGAGTGCTCCTATGTGTCCTAAAGTGTCCATTCTATCTAGGCTGCATCCTGCGGTCAACCTGTGGCTCTGATACCAATCTGTGATGCCCGGTTCCAAAAACTGAACCAAGCTAACGCATATGTGTGCCCAGGATGTTCATCACACATACACGCAATCACAAAAGAGTATACAGAAAATTACCACAGAACAAGATTAATTAACCAAATTTTATTACACAAACCAGATTATCCTCGAATACAAACTCTAATGAATATTAATGACAAGTTCAACTAATGCAGCGGAAATAAACTAATTAAGCAAACTAAGCAACTATGTAGCATAAGCGACAGGGTATGTATGCGCAGCTCCAATCAACACCACAGGCAAAGCTGACGGTAGACACGGCGTAGAACTTCGCATTATCGCCATTAAACTCCCAATCCTGACCTGCAACTGTTGGGGTGGGAATTGCAAGAGTGAGTACATGTCGTACTCAGCAAGTGTGGAAAGTATGACATGTGGCTGATTCAAATGACGACAATAATAATTGCAAAGTGCTGAAAAGTACAGTAAAAAATTTGAAAAGCAATATATTATATTTATGTGAAGTAAACCCATCATAATCATAAATAATATCATAATACCAGTCCATAATTCACCATCCTCATCAATAATTCCATATTTCACCATTGCCAATAACCATATTCAATACCAGAAATAAATCCATAACCATCACCAGAACCATTACCAAACCATAACCATCGCAAATTCCAATTTCCCTCTAATCATGGAAGTTGTCCAGGTGCTCATAACCGGGAGCACGGCTATCATGATAGTTTTAATTAACTCTGCAGAGTTTGTACCTCTTTACCCACGTGTTCGTGATTTCATCACCTTTCGGCGACTAAGAATCTCCCTTATGCCCATGACCCGTCGGTCATATTTACACACTTCCGTTGGTGTGTGGCCAAGAGATCACAAAATAGCCTTTACAAAGGGATTACTAGCCTATTTAGACCCCACTGAGGTTTCACCGGTGGCGATGCCTCCAACTGAGCACATCTTCAACCAAGGGCCCCCTCTTGAGCCATTCAGATCCCAGGGTAGTCCCACCAATCATCAAAAAACCCAATCCGACTACCCCTTCCCCGAGCATCCACAATGGTCCAAACAGCACTAGCAAAGCCCTAATTAATCAGCTACGCCGCACCCATACTTGGCCTCATGGTGGCACTGTAGTCCTGGCTTATTCTTGCATGAACCGGTCCTTAGATCTAAGGCAAGCAAACCACCATAACATCCAACCCATCCACATACCAGGCTTGCTTAGGTCACCCATTACCATATCATATTTAACCAGTTCATGTTAACCATAATCTCATCCATGCATAATTAAATTGAGTGGTATAGTTATTCCCATCCCAGTTGATTAAGCGAAGCAAAAGGTAAAAAGTCCATCCCGACGCTCTACCATAAATTCCAGGTGACAAGGGTGGTTTAGCAAGTCTAGTAAACTTCCTACCATAGGGTTCCCATCAAATTGACATAGCATGCAGTTTGCAAACAAAACATTTATTTTAAAAACAGGATCAATATGCTTCAAGGACACTTGCCTTGATCTTGCTGTTGATTAGGGTCAAAGCCTTCAAACTCTTGGTGATGTAGATCCTCCGTGGCACTCTCTAGCGCAAATCCGTCTAATCCACACAATAAACATACAAGACAAGAAACACAATCAAAGAGTGCACAAATATTACTCAATATGACATGACATGCATGATTGATGCAAATGCAAGTTAGAACTCGTTACTAGATTGCTTTTAATGATAACTAACTAGTTCTAATAGCTTTTAACAAGTTTATACAGGTTTGGGGTCGATTAGATCAAATTTTAAAATTAATTCAACACAATTTAACCAGAAAGATCGGACTTGTCCGCTAGGGACCGGACAAGTCCGCACTCCGTGAGATCAGCAGATTAGGGTTTTCTAGAGCGACATAAATTCAGAGATTAGGGGTTGAATTCACATAAGGAAAAGAGAATAGAAGGTATACCAGGTGTTTAGAACTCCAATGAACCAAGAAACTTGGAGGTAACACTTGGATCTTGATGATCTAGGGTTGGTGATGAACTTGGAGATGAATTGGTGGTGAAGGACGAAACTTGGTGGAGATCTTGATCCTTCTTCGTTTCCTCCATCTTCTTCCTCTTGCTTGGGATCTTATCCTCCCTCCTTGATGGTGGCTCCCCACGGACTAGGGTTTGGGTGGGTGGAAAAGTGGCAAATAGATGTCAAACCAAGGGGTTGGGCTGTTTATATAGAGGTGGAGGTTAGGGTTAGATGGATCTCGAGTTTTGGGATGAGTAGAGGCCGGTTTAGAGTCCCACATGTGCTCTAAAAGAGTTAGGCACGACGTCCCTAGGCCCACTTAACGTGAAACCCAAGAAACAAGTCGTAAGACAAAAGATCAACTCAGAGTCGCGAAATATCGGACAAGTCCGGACTAGTCCGAAGTCGTCCAGAGAGAAAATCGGACATGTCTGGCCAAAAATCGGACAAGTCCGAATTTGAACAGAGAGGAAAAACGCACAAGTCCGCTGGAACACCGGACTAGTCCGAAAAAGTCCAGGGACTTAGCAAATTTCCAAGGATTCATGGAATATCGGACTAGTCCGCACAAAATCGGACAAGTTCGAAAGTTTCCAGAGCCAAAATCGGACCAGTCCGCAGCAAAAATGGACAAGTCCATTTTTAGTCAGAGAGAAATCGGACTAGTCCTCAGCAAAATTGGACTAGTCCGCACTTTCCTGCGTTTTAAGTGCGGTTTTGCTCCAAATCAATTTTAAATGCTCCGAATCAATTTTAAACTCGTTCCTCTTGTTGTGGGCTAATGTTAAACATGTATATGAGTGCATGTAGGGCATGATGCATGAAAATGAGGGTGTTACACTCACACCCCACTGCCTGAACTTTCACCTTCTTCCTCGAGCGCCCAAGCCTTCACCCCTCAGCCAAAGCTATCACTTTTGCTTGCTCCGATGGTCTCCCCGCTGTCTCCTTCTCGCTTCCAATTGGCCGATGATATGTTGCTGATGAGGCGACTGCTTGGCTGGGTGGCAGCGGAGTATGGATGGATGATCCGCTGCGGATCTCCCACTCTTGAAGTCCTACACGAAGATGAGACTGTCCTCTTCACCGCCTACGTGTCTGCGGGGCTTGGGCTCCCGCCGTCGAGGTTCTTCTTCGCAGTGCTGGAGGAGTACGGGCTGTAGCCTCACCACCTGTCGTCGAACTCTATCGCCGTGATCGTTGTGTTCGTCCACTTTTGTGAGGCGTTCGTGGGCTGCCTGCCAACAGTGGAGCTGTTCCGGTCCTTCTTCATGATGAAGACCACCGGAAAGAGGGCGACTACCCAAATGGGTGCCTACTATCAAAGGCGGCTAGTGGAGCAGTTGGAGGGAATATTCGACGATTGTGCGGGTTGAGGCTCATCCTGCGCTGAAGATGCCCTATAAAGGTATGGCTTCTGATCCCACCACCTGGGAAGCTTTCCAAGGGTTGACGAAGGAGTAAACACCGATATTGAAGAGGATCCGGTTCCAGGTGGGCAAAGGCTTGACCTCCCTGATGGTGCTGGCAGACTTCTTGCACCGCTGCACTGCCCCTCTCTAGAAGTGTCTGTACAGGGTCTGGCACAACACCAGTATCTATGATCGGTGCCGACTGGCTCTGGATGAACCCACCCCGAAAATGTTGGAGGGGGTGTTGAAGGTGGTGACTTGCGACACGGTCGATGATGAGCACGTCTCCATACTGGATGCCTGCTAGCCGCTCTTCATGACCCTCGGCTTGAATTAGGAACTGTTGAGCTTGATGCCGAAGATCAACGTGTTCAGCGTTGCTCGCTTGCACCTTGAGGAGACATCTGGGGCTTCAGCGGTCCTGGCTCGGTGCCGCGCCATGACGCAACCAAGGTTAGGGTCTACCTTTTGTTCTTCTGAAAAGGCAGAGGTAGGGCCCCCAACATCCTTTGTCAGGGTGGAGGACAGACAATCAGCGTCAGTTCTGACATCGGGAAAGTGTTCCCGCACTCTGGCTGCGGGTTCCGCCATCGCTGCGCCAAAGAAGCGGAAGCTAACGCGGGGGGATGGTACACCAATCTCTCATCGCAATGGAGCCGGAGCGACCGAAGCTCCCGTCGTCGACTTGGTTTCTGATTCTAGTGGTGGCACTAGTTCCATAGGAAGCGCGGAGGAGTCTATGCCGACGACCATGTCGACGCAAGCCGTCCCAGAGCTGGTGCCGGAGACTGTGGTGCCAACCTCAGCGTCGGGTCCAAGAGGTCTCGATTCACCATGCGAGCTTGTAGGCCAGGGTCTTAGGAGCAGACCGGCCCGTTGGTAAGGCGCATTTTCTTCCTCCTCTATTCTTTCATTGTTTTTCCGCTCTGAGGAAGTTGGTTTTGGCTTTTCAGAGCGTCGTCGACAAACATAGTGCCCTTGGTGCCCCCGGGGTGGGCTTGGTGAGTCCCACGCATCCTAGAGCTGGAACAAGATTTGCTGCACCGCACCCTACGCCTGAAGGTGCACCGGCTTCTGGTGATGCCGATGTTCCTGCTCCTCCATCCGTAGGAGCAGATGAGGCTGGGGAGGTGCCAGGCAAGAAGGTGGCCACGTTGGCCGTCGTGGCTACCCTTGGTGGAGCGGACCCTCCCACTGTTGATACTATGCCAGCGCACGACATCATTGGTGCGCAAGACGAAAACTTGCCACCAGCGGCCGATGATACCTCCGTGACGCAGGAGAGAACTTTCGCGCCGAGCAGCAATGCACTGATGCCTGGAGCTCCAGCCGGGGAGCCATCTGGTCCCTAGGCGCTGGGGTCTGCCACGGAGTCGACAAAGAGGCGGAGAGGCAGCCGTATGTGGCGACGACCATGCCGATCTCCCTCTCCGATGCTGTTGCCGTGGCCAAGTCCGCCTTGCACTAGACGCAGGCTACTTTTGCCTGAGAGTGGGATCAATTTACTGAGGAGCGGTGCTTGGTGAAACTGGTCGATGTCAAGAATAAGGAGCTCGAGGCAAAGGCCCTGAAGGCCCATGTTGTCGCCGAAGCTCGCCTCAAGCTGTCCGAGGATAAGCGGCTGGAGTTGGTCCATCGTGAAGTCGCCATTGCTGATGCGGATTTAGACTTGGCGGTGAAGGAGGAAGAGGTCTCCCGGAGTCTTGGCGTGCTGGAGGAGAAGCACCGGGCTATGCAGGACTCGGAGCTTGCCATAAAGAGTCGTGAGGACGATCTGGAGCGTCGTGCTTGGGAGCTCGCCATCTGAGAGGAAGCAGCACAGAGAGAGGCGGAGAGCCTCCAGCCGCCCCGCGCGACCGAGGTTCAAGGGATCCGAGACTTCCTGGCTGTACTGGGGCGGTGTTGGAACCCATCGACCATGGTCTGGTGCTGCGCGGAGAGTCGTATCATGGGGTGGCTGAGCTGCTCCAAGCTTTGGACTCCCTCTACTTGACATTGGGGTAGATGAACACCGTCCTTGCGAAGCGGCTGGAGGTCAAAGGGAGGGAGCTGGCGGACCAAGTGGCCTCCCATGTCTTGGTGTTCTTCTGGAGCTGGTACCCGTAGATCCCGCTAGAGTCGGTAGAGAAAGGCCCCTTCGATGAGCGAGAGGAGGAGGCGAGGGATGAAGTCCAGGACCTTGCCAAACAGGTGGCCCCTATGTACAAATAACTGTTAATGAAATTGAATCCATGTTTTTTTGCTTGTTGTCTTGTCTTGTGCTTCTCAACTTGTTACCCTAAGTTCTTAGCTGGGTAAGGTCTTGACAAGCTTCTTGTCGAGTTCGTTAGCTTTTGAGGGACCAACACTTGCATAGTTGCACATGGCCGATTTGTCGTTAGTCGGCGCTCTGCCTATGGAACCCCCTTAGAGACCCCCTTGTAGGTGTGGCCAGATTGCTGGGCACGCCTACCACTTAAGCACAAGATGTCTTCGACTGTCCCCCAGCGGAGCTAGGAAGCATGAGTGGTTGACCTCTGTGTGGCCCTTCCAGGGGTGCTGAGCTCTGTTTGAGTGTTGACATTGACATTTAGCCCCTTGGGTGGTGTTGGATCTGGCTGTTCCGGTGTTGCCCACCATTGTTGTAGGAACATCGACGGCAGGCCCCCTGGGTGGTGCCAGGGCTGGCTGCTCTGGCGTCGCCCACCATCGTATTAGATCCGTCGACGGTAGGCCCTCTGGGAGGTGCCAGAGCTGGATGCTCCGACATCGCCCACCATCATCGTAGATTCGTCAATGCAGGCCCCCTGGGAGGTGCTGGAGCTGGATGCTCCAGCGTCATCCACTATCATCGCAGATTCATCGACGGCAGGCCTCCTGGGAGGAGCTGGAGCTGGATGCTCCGGCATCACCCACCATCATCGTAGATTCGTCGACGGCAGGTCCCTGGTATACAAGCTATCACAAGAGAACCCTATTAGCAACAAGAGTGGGGCAATAGAGTGTACTCTTTTATCTATGCTTGTTGCTGTCGTCAACATGCTGGGACGTGCCGGAGCTGGATGCTCTGGCGTCACCCACTATCGTCGTAGATTCGTCGATGTCAGGCCCCCTGGGAGGTGCCGGAGCTGGATGCTCCGGTGTCGTCTACCATCGTCGCAGATTCATCGACGACAGGCCCCCTGGGAGGTGCTAGAGCTGGATGCTCTGGCGTCGCCCACCATAGTTGTAGATTCGTCGACGGTGGGCCCCTGGGGGGTGCCAGAGCTGGATGTTCCAGCATCGTCCACTATCATTGCAGATTAATCGACGGAAGAACCCCTGGTGCTACCGAAGCTGGATGCTCCGATTGTCACCCACCTTCGTCGTATATTCATCGACAGCAAGATCCTGGTGTACAGGCTATAAAAATATAACCCTGTTGGCAACAAGAGTGGGGCAGGAGAATGTACTCACTTATCAGCGCTTGTTGCTGTTGTCAACATGCTGGGACGTCGACGGCAGGCCCCTTGGGTTGTGCCGGAGATGGATGCTCTGGCGTTGTCCACTATCATTGTAGATTCGTCGACAATAGGCCCTCTGGGAGGTGCCGGAGCTGGATGCTCCACCATCGTCCACCATCGTAACCTGCTTTGTATGTCCTGCACATAGAACAAGGGTGCATATTTTTTTGCTTGTCGGCGGTCTTTCCCTACTCTTAGTTTTGCCATGTCTTACAGTCCTGGGATGGTACGCGGGGTTTGGGTAATTCAGTGCGTTAGCGCCCGAAATCCGGCTCCCGCCTTGCTCAGAGTGTGATCTTTCTGGCCCTCAGTACTTAGCCGTAGCACTAGGAGGCAAAGCACGCATTCTTAGGGTACAGGACCAGGCTAAGCAGGCTGCGTGCTCTAGACCTCCAGCTCGGCGTAGGCCTTTCGTGGGGGACCATTTGGCACCACAAGGCCCCAAGTAAGAGGGCAGCCACAAGATCTGAAAACACCTTGAAGGTACCATAAACAAGTCCGCCTTCAGCAGGGTTGCATGACTCCACTATAGGTGATATAGGGAAAAAATTCACTAGGTATATGAAGATAATATACAAAAAAATGAGAGTAGCTCGGTCGATCACAAAATTAACAGATAATTAAGTGAACATAAGAGAAAGCATAGGGTAAGACAATGATTTTTCCAAATTGGCATTCATAGGAGGGGACTGGCTTTACAATAAGACAACGACCCACTCTGGCTGGCAAGGAAGGCAGAGTGTTATGCTAGGGTATGAGACCAAGCTAAACTGCTGAACACCATGGACGTATCCCCTCGAGAGCTTGGTTGTCCTAAGGGCCATTCCTTGGAACCATGACACCCTGCACTGTCCTACTATTATGCTTACGGATAGAACTTACGGAGGTGCTTTTTGTTCCAAGGGATGGGGAGGGACTCTCCTTCTGTGGCCAGTGGACACACCCGGGGCGGGATATCTGTGTCACTCGGAAGGGTCCCTCCTAGCTAGGAGAGAGTTTGTGTGCGCCTTCTCGAGAAAGTATTCGCTGCAACACCAGATCACTCTTTCTGGACCTCTCTACTCCGTACGAACCGCTCCTAGTAGCGCCGAAGCGCTTGCCGATATCGTGCGCTTCGGATGGTGGTGTGCCACCTTGCTTCGTTGAAAAGGTCGATATCTTCGCGTTGGAGCTGGTCCTGGGCGGCTTCGTTGAATGACCAGACTCGGAGGGAGCCCACAACGATCTCTGGGGGGAGGACGTCCTCGACCCCAAACACCAGGAAGAATGGCGTTTCTCCCGTGGCCCGGCTGGGCAATGTTCGGCTGGACCATAGTGCACATGGGAGTTCGTCAACCCACTTGGCACCATGTTTATCCAAGTAATCATATGTTCGTGTCTTGAGGCCCCTGAGGATCTCGGCGTTGGCCCTTTCTACTTGATCGTTGCTCTTTGCGTAAGCTACAGACGCATAACAAACTTTTATGCCATGGTTTTTGCAGTAGTCTTGGAACGCTGCACTGGTGAACTTTGTCCCGTTGCCGGTGGTGATCCCGTTCGTGACCCCGAACCTGCAAATGATCGACTTGATGAACTTGACTGCAGACTCCTTATTGATGTTGATCACTGGGGCTGCCCCCGGCCACTTGGTGCACTTTTCTACAGCGACGTAGAGGAACCGGTACCCTCCGACTCATCTAGGGAAGGGTCCCAGGATATCCACCCCACAGACCGCGAACGACCAGGAGGGTGGAATCATTTGTAGCGTTTGCACCAAAGTGTGAATCTGCTTGGCGTGAAACTGGCACGCGTTTCATCTTTTCACCAGCTTCATGCCATCTCGGAGTGCCGTTGGCCACTAGAAGCCATGTCAGAAGGCTTTACCGACCATTGTGTGGGAAGCAGCATGATTCTCGCACTCTCCTTCATAGATTTCTGCGAGCAAGTCGCAGCCCTCCTCCCGAGTTATGCACTGCAATAGGATGTCGTTGGTTCCACGCCGGCAGAGGTCTCCTTCCACCAGCATGTAGTGTTTCGCCATCCTTACGATTCGCCCAGCGGATACATGTTCCTCCGGAAGGATGTTGTCTTTCAGGTAGTCCCAGATCTTTGTGATCCATGCATCGAGACTCTCCTGAGCTTCTGGATCTTGAGCGCTGGGTAATCTGAGGTCCCCAATGATGCACAAGAACCTCGATGGGCCCCATGGTTGCAGGGTCGTTGATGTCGCTAGCTTTGAGGTGTTTGGCTCGCCTTCTTCAATAGGTACTACGGGCTTAGCTGTTGGTCGCACTAATCTCCTACCGAAGACACCTTCAGGAACTAGGGCCCCAGTGGAGGCCATAGTTGACAAGGCGCCGGCGATGGTGTTGTCGGTGCACAGCATGTGGCAGAGGTCTAAAGCCTCAAAACCAACTTCTAACTTCTTGACGTGTAGTAAGTACATTGCGAGCTGAGGGTCGTTGCAACAGCATTCACCCTGGACTTGCTTGATGATCAACTGGGAGTCTTCCTTGACCAGCATTTGCTGGACATCGAGACCCTGCACACCTGTCAGTCTGAAGATGAGGGCTTCATATTCTGCCATGTTGTTGGTTGCCTTGAATTCAAGGCACACCTCGTACTTGGACTGCTCCCCTGTTAGAGAGGTGAGTAGTACACCGGCTCTGGCCCCCTGCTTTCACGATGATCCATCAAAGAAGAGTGTCCAGTGGGGTCCGATGAGCACTGGAGCCCTGGGCTGCGGCTCGCTGACTTCCAGGCCCCCTGGGTTGCTTGGTGAGGGAGTCCACTCAGCAAGAATTCTACTAGTGCTTGGCTCTTGATTGCATGCCACGACAAGAAGTTGAGATTGAACTCCGCCAGTTCCACCGCCCACTTGGCGATATTGCCAGTCGCGTTGGTATTGCGGAGCACTGTACTCAGTGGGAACAAAGTCACGACTGAGACTTTGTCTGCCTGAAAGTAATGGCGAAGCTTCCTCGACGCAATTAGCACTGCATATAGTAACTTCTGCACTTCAAGGTACCTTGTTTGTGCTTCATACATGACTTTGCTAATAAAGTAGACCGCGCGCTGGAGCGTCTGGACCCTCTCCATGGAATCCGACACACCTTCTTCCATCGGCTCTGGGCCCAAGGACTGCGCATTCCCTGAACCTGGGGCGTCCTTTGGGGGTTGGGACCCAATGGCTTCTTGATCTTCGGGGTTCCCTTGGGGACCCGGCTACATTCTGGGTGCTGGGACCCGGAGGCATCTTAGTCATCGAGGCCCCTTGCAGTCTCCAAGCCCTAGGGCTCGACATCAGCAGCAGGAGCACCGTCTGTCTCTTGAGGTTGCTAGGTACCAGGTCGCTCCGCCACCAGGACCATGTTCACTACTTCTGTTGTGGCAGCAATGTAGAAGTACAGAAGCTCCCTGGGCTATGGTGCTACCATGATGGGCAAGGACGTGAGCTATTGCTTCAGCTCGCGAAATGCCTTTTCTGCCTCCTCCGTCCAGATGAACGGCCCAGACTGGCGCAACAGTTTGAAGAACGGGCGGGCCCACTTGGCCAGTCTAGAGATAAACCGACTAAGCGCTGCCAAGCAACCTGCAAGCTTCTGTACAACTTTGATGAGGGCTGGAGGACACATCCTCTCTACTGCCTTGATCTTCTTTAGGTTTGCCTTGATCCTCCTATGTGAGACCAAGAAACCAAGGTTTTCCCAGCTTCAACTTCGAACACGCACCTGTCTGGGTTAAGCTTCGTGTGTGTCGTCCATAATCTATCAAAGACTAGGGCGTGGTTTTCTAATAATGATGTATGTGCTTTGATTTTGACAACGATATCGTCGACGTACACCTCTACCAGGTCCTGAATGAGGTCCCCAAATGTTTCATGCATAGCACATACAAAAGTAGGGAGAGCATTCTTAAGGCCGTAAGGCATGGAGACATAGCAGTAGAGGCCATCTACAGTTATAAATGTGGGATGATCTTCGTCCTCTCTAGACATGGTGATTTGGTGGAACTGTGAGTAAGCGTCTAGAGAGCAGAGCAAGTCGCACCTCGAGGTTGAATCTACAATTTGATTTATCCTAGGGAGAGGGATAGGATTTTTAGGACATGCCATGTTGAGGTTGGTGTAGTGGATGCACATCCGAAGCTTCCCACCAGCTTTGGGGACGACGACAGGGTTGGCCAGCTACCTGGGATGATGGACTTCCCGAATGAAGCCAACGTCAAGCAACTTCTTGATTTTTTCACAAATGAAGTTCCGCCGCTCGATGGACTGCTTTTGTAGCCTCTGCTGCGCCGGCCTAGCATCGGGGTAGATCTTCAGGTGGTGCTCAATGACCTCCTTGGGGATGCGGGGCATTTGAGATAGTTGTCAGGAAAACACATCGACGTTAGCTCGCATGAAAGCGATGAGTGCTGATTTCTGTTTGCTATCTAGACTACCCGCAATGCGTGTGGTCTGGGCAGTATCAGAGCCAATCTGGATAGCCTTGATCGGTACGTCGTCGTTGTCAGAGGACTGCACCCATGGTGCAGCAACGTAGTTGCCCTCGTGCAGGCTCGACAAAGGCTGACTAGGTCCAGCATCGCCCGAGGCAGGTGCTGGGGCTGCCGCTAGTATTTGGAGCTCCTCCAAAGCAAAGACCGCTGCCGTGCGATCTCTGCAAATCTTGAGGATGCCGGAGGAAGTCGGCATCTGGAGGATGAGGTAGCCGTAGTGGACTACAACCTTGAATAGATATAGGGTTGGCCTACCAATAACGGCGTTGTAGGGGAGGCTGACCTCCGCGACGTCAAATAGGATATTCTCTGTCCTGAAGTTCTCTGGCGTTTTGAGAGTCACCCGGAGGTGGATGTTGCTGTACGGAATAATATTTCCTGGCCCTACCCCGGAGAATGATCTCGACGGGGCAAACCTGGACACAGGGATCTTCATCTGGTCAAAGGTTGTACGGCTAATGAGATTGAGGCTATCCCCGCCACCTATCAGGACATGGTAGAACTTGATATTGGCGATGGTGGGGGAGACGAGGAAGGGCAGAAGCCCGGCTCCCGACATGTTCTCGAGGCAGTCGGAGGTGTCAAAGCTGATCGACGTCTCCATCCATCTGTGATTCAGCACCGGGGCATCAGTAGAGTGTAGCGACGCTATTGCTCGGCGTAGGGTCTTGACCCCAATCCGGAACATAGGTTCCCAAGATCCTTCACAGATGACGTGGGGTGCTTTGCGAGGCTGGTGGTCGCCGTTGAGGTCGAGGTTCTCAGCCTGATGTGAAAGTGCATCTAGGCATCCCTTGTGGGTTTTGGTTGATTTATGACAAACAAATGAGATCCTAACCTAATTGTTGAGATGAGCACAGGTTTTAATGAAAACATGGAGAAAGCGCAAAAAGAAAGGAGAGTGAGAAATCAGAGTGGAAAGAGCTCAAGAGATGAATAGAATAATCTTTGTGTATGGAGTGTGTTGGAGGAACACACCCCAAGAGCTCAAGCATATTTTAATCCTCTCATTGCACAAATTCATACAGGTCCGGACTAGTCCGATATCACCACGGAATAGTTCGATAATCCCTCTATTTATAATCGGACAAGTCTTCCCAGTGCGGACTTGTCTGCACAGTCCAGGTTTACCGAGACCAGACTAGTTCGATATCTTTCTGACTAAGATCGGACTAGTCCTCCCCAGTGCGGACTAGTCCTCCACACTTCACACATTTGCACAAAATCGGACAAGTCCGATATCACCACGGACTAGTCCGATATCCTTCTGACCCAAATCATACAAGTCCGATGTATGCCCGGATTAGTCCGAAAAACCTTTTGACTAAAATTGGACAAGTCCTCCAAGTGCGGACTTGTCCCCAATTCACTAAGGGTTTCACCACCACCGGACTAGTCCGATATGTGCCGGACTAGTCCGAACTTTTCCAGAGACAAAAACAGACTAGTCTGCCCCTGGACGGACAAGTTCGATAATTCGGGGCACTTAGGATTTCCCACACGCCAGACACTGGACTAGTCCGGAGTCCACCACGGACTAGTCCACACTTTGAAAACCCTAATAGTAACCCTTGGAAACCCCAGTATAAATAGAGGTGCATGGCCCAACTCTGATCACTCCCGACTCCTTGCACCATCACACCCTCCTAGAGCTTAGAAAGCACGTCTCTCCACACAATCCAACGCAAGAAAGTTCAAATCCTCGAGGATTAACATTAGATCAAAGGAGAGACACGATTATTCAAGTTTTGAGCTCTTGGGTTTGATTCTCTCACACACTCTTGTTGTTTCATTGCAGATCTTACAAGTGTGTCTTGGTGGTGTTTTATTTGTAATCTTGGGGAGCCCTCAACTTGTGAGAAGGCCCCTTGAACACGGTGATTTACCCCTTGTGATTAGTGGAAGATAATTGGCCTTCCTAGCAATTTGACGAGGGTAGGGTTGGTGCAGACCCGGTCCTTTCGTGGGCTCCTCACTGTGGATGTAGGTTGCCTTCGTGGGAACCGAACCACGGGATAAAAATCTTGTGTCTTCACTTTGTGTTTATTGTTCATTGCATCTAGGGTTCAATTGATCTTAGTCAAATTACGTAAAAACTTGAAACTAAGGTTACATTGTGCTATACTCAGTTTAATTGAAGCAACATACTCTAGTTACATCTTAATTTCCACTACGTAGAATACTTGGATCGAGATCATTGATCAAACTTGATCAATCTAGTCCGCAAGCACCAGACTAGTCCGCAATAATCTATCAGACTAGTCCGATTTATCTGTATTTCATGAAGTTGTTGAGTGTTGTAGGTTCCGACTAAAATTCAAAAAGGCCTATTCACCCCCCTCTCTAGGCCACATTCAATTGGAATCAGAGCAGGACTCTTCAAAAGGAGACTAATTGCTTGATGAGAAAATGACGGACATGATGGATGTGCACAAGAGCCTCAACCAAGAGAAGGTTGAAGATGAGAAGGCTCAGAAATTGGAGAAGCTCTTCGACGGCATTCAAGACTTCGAGGATGATGATGAGGAGACGCTTGAACTCAAGGCGCTCCTAAGGAAGAAAGCTCTCTCCAAAGGCAAGATGAAGATCGAGGACGAGAAGAAGAAGAAGGGGAGTAGTCACACCGACTACTCCCGATATCCTTTTAATTATGATCGTTTGACTACTAATAACAATCATTACCTGTCAATCCCACTAGGAAAAGCCCCACAGTTTAACGGCAACGATTATTCTATGTGGAGGCAAAACATGAAAATGCATCTAAACTCACTTAACCCAAGCTTGTGGCAAATAGTTTTTACAGGTATAGATATCCCAAACTACGATGAAGAGTTAACCCAAGCCAAGAGCAAGCGATTCATCGAAATGCTGAAGCTGCAGCGGTGATCACATCATCTTTGAGTCGAGACGAGTTCACCAAGGTGGATGGACTCGAAATTGCTAAATAAATATGGGATACGCTACAAACAGTACATGAAGGTGATCGTCATGTGCGAGAAGCTAAGATTGAGATGATCGAAGGCGAATTGGGAAGGTTCACCATAGAAGATGAGTCGCCGCAAGACATGTATAACCAGTTGAAGACTCTCATCAACAAGGTTCGAGCATATGGAAGCAAGAAGTGGAACGATCACGAGGTGGTGAAGCTCATTCTTGGAGCTTTCATGCCTCACAATGTTACCTTGTGCTCGATGATTAGAGAAAGCCTCGGGTACAAGAAAATGACCCCGAACAAATTGCTTGTGAAGATCATCAATTTCGAGATGATGGAGAAGCAAGCAAAACATGTCAAGGAAATTGTTGACCTCACCTCGGCAAAGAAGAAGGGGGTCGCCTTGAAATCCACTTGCAAGCCCATGACTAAAGAAGCTCGAGAAGCCCAAGAAGAAGATGTCAGCGATGATGAGAGCAACGACATAGATGAAGAAGACATGATCCTCTTCATGAAGAAATTCAAAAGGATGATGAAAAGAAGACAAGGGGATAAACAAAATGTAGGAAAATACAAAGATAAATTAAGACCAAAGTTGAGGCGGGCATGCTATAACTGTGGTGAATATGAAACTTTATAGTTGATTGCCCTTATGAAGAAAACAAGAAGAAGACCAAGGAAGCAAAGCCTCAACCTAAGAAGTTCTTCAAGAAGAAAAAGCAAGCTGGACAGGCGTACCTAGGAAAGGTGTGGGACTCAAATGATGAGTCCTCGTCCGAAGAAGTAGAGGAGATGGCTAGCATAGCTATCAAGAAGACAACGAAGAAATCCACCCTCTTCCCAACTATTGGCGCAAGGAAGAACAACGACACATGTCTCATGACGAGGGAAGGTAAAAGAAAGGTAACATCCAAGTCTTCCTCCTCGCATTCTTACTCTAGTGATAGTGATGCCAATAGTGATAATAAAGATATGCTTGTTGGCCTTGATAAGAAAACTGCCGCAATAATGAAATTCTTAATGGATAAACTTATTGATAAGGAGGAGCTTGTTGATTGCCAAGAAGATATGATCATCCTTCAAAAGGAGGAGTATCTTAAGATCAAAAAGCTCCTTGAAATTGAAAAGGAGCGAAGCAAGTCACTAGAGCTTGAATTAGCTTCAAGCAAGGAAGCTTGCTTGAAGTTAAGCGACTCAAATGTAATTATCAAGGATGAACTTGCTAACTTGACAAAAGTTAACAAGATCCTTGAAATGTAAGTTGAGCCACTCAAGCAAAGTGACCCTTCATCCTCTTCAAGCTCACCTTCTCAACACCTAGAATCTGAAACTGCTACTACTTGTACATGTGCTAAAGTTGAAACTAACTTGAAGGAAAAGTCAAACTTGGCAAAGGACAAGCATCCTTCCCGTAGTGGCATATTTGACAAGGAGAAGATCAAGTATGCACACAGTGCATACTTGACCACAAGGGCTCCTAATGTCAAATATGGCATTGGGTATTTTTATGGTGAAAAGCAAAATGCTAGAAGCCATAAGAATAAAAAGGAGCGCATTGCCTTTATCAAGGGAAACTCCCCTCAAGCTAGAAAGGCTAATAATGTTGACAAGTCCAAACATGCTAATTCATATGAACAACAACTTTTGTTTAGAATCTTTAATGCATCTTATGTTCTTATGAAAAGCAACATTGGTGAAGTTTATGCCAAATATGTTGGGCCACGCCATGGGAACACCAAGTCCCATGTGTAGGTGCCCAAATCACTTGTAACTAACCTCAAAGGACCCAAGCAAGATTGGGTACCTAAAACCAAGACATAATTTGTTTTTGCAGGCCTACTCCCCCGATGGACCAAAATGGGTGCTAGACAGTGGATGCACCAACCATATCACCAGAGAAAGAAGAATGTTCGTTGAGTATGAAGTAACTGAAGATCCAGGCGAGAGCATATATTTCGGAGACAATAGTCAAGGAAAGGTGCTCGGTACTGGTAAAATTGCAATATAATCTCAACACACACTTTCTCATGTTTTGCATGTTGACTCCATAGATTATAACCTTCTGTCCATATCTCAATTATGTGACAAGGGTTATAATTGCTTGTTTACTAATGAGGGTGTGACCGTCTCTATAAGGAGTGATGACTCGGTTGCTTTCAAGGGTGTGTTTAAGGGAAAGTTTTATCTTGTTGACTTCAACAAAGATAAAGCCAAACTTGACACATGTTTGATTGCAAAGACAACCATGGGTTGGCTGTGGCATAGACGGCTAGCACATGTTGGTATGAGGAATCTTCAAAAACTCCTTAAGGGCGATCACACCGAGGTTTGAAGGATGTCATTTTTGAGAAAGACAGGCCTTGTAGCGCATGCCAAGCCGGGAAGAAAGTAGGAGCACCTCATCCCGCGAAGAACGTCATGACAACGACAAGACCGCTCGAGCTACTTAACATGGATCTATTTGGTCCAATTGCTTACATAAGCATCGGTAGTAACAAATACGGCTTAGTAATCATTGATGATTTTTCGTGCTTCACATGGGTTTTCTTTTTATATGATAAGACAGAAACTCAAGGAACCCTCAAGAAGTTTCTCAAGCATGCCCAAAATTAGTTCTCATTGAAGATCAAGAACATATGAAGTGACAATGGCACGGAGTTCAAGAACACCAAAGTTGAGGAGTACCTAGACGAAGAAGGGATAAAGCATGAATTTTGAGCACCGTATTCCCCTCAACAAACGGAGTAGCGGAAAGGAAGAACCAAACGCTCATAGAGATGGTGAGGACCATGCTCGATGAGTACAAGACTTCGGATTGATTTTGGGCTGAAGTGGTCAACACCACTTGTCACACCATAAATCGACTTTATCTTCATCGCCTACTCAAGGAACCTTGAAAAAGTTTTTCAAGCGTGCTCAAAATGTGTTTTCATTGACGATCAAGAACATTCGAAGAGACAATGGAACGGAGTTCAAGAAAACCCAAGTTGAGGAGTACCTAGACGAAGAAGGCATAAAGCACGAGTTTTCAGAACCTTACTCTCCTCAACAAAATGGAGTTGCCGAAAGGAAGAACCGAACCCTCATAGAGATGGCGAGAACAATGCTTGATGAATACAAGACCTCCGATTGGTTTTGGGCGGAAGCGGTTAACACCACTTGCCACGCCATAAACCGGCTCTACCTTCATCGACTACTCATGAAGACATCATATGATCTACTCATCGGTAACAAGCCGAATATTTCTTATTTTCAAGTTTTTGGTTCTAAATGTTATATTTTGAACAATAAGCCTAGGACTTCAAAGTTCACTTCGAAGTCCAATGAAGGTTTCTCGCTTGGCTATGATTCGAACTCTTACGCCTATCGTGTCTTCAACAAGGTCTCCGGACTTGTTGAACTATCACATGACGTAGTGTTCGATGAAACTAACGGCTCTCAAGAAAGAGCAAGTTGATCAATGTGTGCTAGATAGAGAAGAAGCTCCATGTATAGCATTGAGAAGAATGGTTGGGCGACGTTCGACCACAAACGCCACCTCCAAATTAAAATGAAGAAGATGAACCACAAGTGGAGGTAATGGATCAAGGGGGAGCTTCTACACAAGATCAACCTCAAGAAGATGAAGATGATCAACAAATCAATGAGAGCTATCATCCAGGGGGAGCAAAAAACGATCATGAAGATTCAAGACCACAAGTGCCACACCCGAGAGTACACCAATGCGTTCAAAGAGATCACTCTGTCAACAACATAATCGATGACATCCAAAAATGAGTAACTACTAGATCTCGCATAGCAAACTTTTGTGAGCTTTACTCTTTTGTATCCTTTTTGGAACCGCGCAGGATTGAGGATGCATTGAAAGATCCGGATTGGGTGGTGGCAATGCAAGAACTTAACAACTTCAAATGGAACAAGGTGTGGGAACTCGTCGAAAGACCAAAGTTCAACGTCGTCGACACCAAATGGGTCTTCTACAACAAGCAAGACGAACACGGCGTGGTGACAAGGAACAAGGCACGACTTGTAGCCAAAGGGTATTCACAAGTCGAAGGTTTGGATTTCAAAGAAACCTTGGCTCCCGTAGCTAGACTTGAATCTATTAGAATATTACTCGCATATGCTACTCACCATGATTTCAAGCTCTATCAAATGGATGTGAAAAGCTCCTTCCTCAACGAACCAATCAAGGAGGAGGTGTACGTGGAGAAACCCCCCGGATTTAAAGATCAAGAGTTCCCCGGCGACGTGTTCAAACTGCGTAAGGCTCTCTACGGCCACAAACAAGCTCCTAGAGCTTGGTATGAGTGCCTTAGAGATTTTTTAATTGAGAATGGTTTTAAAATTGGTAAAGCAAATTATACGTTGTTTACAAAGCACTTTGACAATGATCTTTTTATTTGTCAAATTTATGTTGATGACATTATCTTTGGTTCAACTAACAAATCCTTTTGTGAAGAATTTAGTAAGATTATGACAGATAGGTTCGAGATGTCCATGATGGGAGAGCTAAAATACTTCATGGGATTCCAAGTGAGGCAACAAAAGGAAGGGACGTTCATAAGCCAAACCAAGTATACTCAAGACATACTCAAGAAGTTTGGAATGGACAAGGCGAAGCCCATAAAGACTCCCATGGCAACAAATGGACACTTGGATCTCAATGAAGATGGACCAAGCATGGATCAAAAGGTATATCGCTCCTTGATTGGATCCCTACTTTACTTATGTGCATCTAGGCCTAATATTATGTTGAGTGTGTGCTTGTGTGCAAGATTTCAAGCCAATCCTAAGGAGTGTCATTTGACAGCCGTCAAGAAAATCTTACGATATTTAGTTCATACACCCAACCTAGGCCTTTGGTATCCTAAGGGTTCCAAATTAAATCTCATTGGATACTCCGATGCAGATTATGCCGGATGCAAATTAGATAGAAAGAGTACCTCAGGTACATGCCAATTCTTAGGTAGATCCCTTGTTTCTTGGTCCTCCACGAAACAAAACTCCATTGCCTTATCCACGGCCAAAGCGAAGTATGTTGCAGCCAGGAGTTGTTGTGCTCAACTCCTTTGGATCCGACAAACTCTAAGGGATTACGGTTACAATATGAGCCATATTCCATCCCTTTGTGATAATGAAAGTGCCATTAAAATTGCCCATAATCCCGTTGAGCACTCTAGGACAAAACACATAGACATCCGGCATCACTTTTTGAGAGACCACTCAATGAAAGGAGACATAGCCATTTCCCATGTCAACACTGAAAAACAACTACTCGATATCTTTACCAAGCACCTTGATGAAAAACTTTTTTGCGAGCTCCGAAAGGAACTAAATATCCTAGATGCTCGGAACGTGGCTTGAAAACTTGCATACCTGTATGGCTTATTCAAAATCCATTGAATGTGTTATGAAAATCATCTCTCTATTTTCTCCGAAAAACTATTTCAATTACTTGATCTTGGTGAATTATGGTCATAGCTTGATTGTTGGATGTTTATTGATCATATTCATCAAGATCATTTGTGTCTTCTCCCCCTATTTTTCTCTATAAGAACCTTTGAATATATATGAATGGGCTAATTATATCTGTTCTAGTGACCACGGACTAGTCCGTGGTTATCCGAAATAGTCCGCACACTGCAGACTAGTCCGCAG
Source organism: Tuctoria greenei (assembly GCA_036927565.1). Classification (NCBI taxonomy): domain Eukaryota; kingdom Viridiplantae; phylum Streptophyta; class Magnoliopsida; order Poales; family Poaceae; genus Tuctoria; species Tuctoria greenei. Next base: position 31,932,427 of record JAYESD010000012.1, read on the forward strand.
ATTGTTCGGTAGTCCGAACTAGTACGACCCACCATGGACTAGTCCGATTTTTTGACTCCATAACCCAAGGCGCCGCCAAAACCTGATCTACTTCACCCTCACAAATCACCTCACATTCTCTCACTTCACTCGAGGTCCCCCAAGGGGATTTGGCGGTTTCTCAATGAAATCCCTTCAAGTTTGGGTGAAAATCGACTCCATTGCTCGGGGATTGAAGTCCACGGACTTGTCCGCACCCCCAACTGCTCCATATTCAAGAATCGAAGAACCTCGGTAAATTTTCTCCCAAACCCTAGAAACTTTGATTTCTTTCGCTTTGGTTTAAATAGCTTAGTTTCTTCTAGCTAATACATGCCTCCTTGCTGTATTACATCTATCTTGAACTAGTTTTGCATTGGGAAACACCATTTGTCTCATAGTTAGGGTTTGAGGTGATGAACACCGGACTAGTCCGGTCTCTGTACGGACAAGTCCGGTCTCCCGGACTAGTCCGTACCTGAACACCGGACAAGTCCGATTTTTAACTGAACTCAACCTTAATTTCCAACTACTCAATGCACTCCCTTGCCATTAATTCTCATCCATGCATTGTATAGTTCCTTCTCAAGACAATGTCGAGCTCCAATGATGAGATTTCCGATTACGAGGCCGAGATGGACCAAGACCCCTTGCTTCGGTCCTCGACGGGCCAAGGGAAGAAGCGCTGAGAGCGTCCCTCCGAGCCGGCACCTTCTCCACCTCAGGTGCGGCGCAAGGTCTTAGCTAATAAGCCTGCGTCCAAAGCCAAGGATGCAGCTGGCTCTAGCTCGGCAGCTCCTCGCCAAGCTAAGGGCGAGGGAAAAGGAATTGCCTTGGGCCCGATCGGCCCTCTCAAGATGAATGCACCAAGACAGGGCAACAGGGACCCCTCTGAAGAAACGTTCAATGGCAAGGGAAGTGATACGGCTTCCAATCTCAAAATCGTGGATTGTTATAGTAGATCCAAGAAGGCAGCCGATGCCAGATTTTGGAGCAACTTTCACGCAGACTTCTATAGCTCTGTGTACCTCACAATGAAGACTCCGGTTGTCCACAGCCAGTGGATTGACTGGAATCATTTTAAAAGAAAGAGCTGTAGTGCTTTTGATGAAGTGGTGGAGGCTGCAACAAGGCATGGACTGAAGGACCTATTTACCGTCAGGTACAACTAGAACGATGAAATCATTGCTCAATTCTATGCCACATGCTATTTTGCCAGTGATGAAGAGGAGAGGGTGACTTGGATGACACATGGATCCAAGTACACTATCACTTATGATGACTTTGCAAGACTGCTTCACCTAGAAGACACTGGTAACGATGAGCTAACTATCCACAACATTGTTGTCTTGGGGAAGGATAAGATGGACTTCCTTTATGATACTAGCCTGAAGCACAACACTCCATCGACCAAGAACATGAAGCCCTTCTTCATGGTTCTTAATAGGGTGCTGAGGAAGACAATAGCTCCGAAAGACGGAGATGCAGGAAGTGTCCAATGCTACTTAAGGACACTAATGAAGGTGATAAGCAGAAGCAGGAAGTTTGATGTTTTTGACTATATTTGGAATGAAATGGTGAACATCTCCTGCACACCGAACTGCTCCTGTGGCTATGCACCCTACCTCATGTTCATGATCGAGAAACTCACAGGAATCGAGTTCGTGAAGGATGTGGAGCACACCCCCTTGAGGCCTCAGAAGCCTACCCAAGCTACTCTCCCAGCTGCTCCATCCCCAGTGTCCAATGAAGAGGCTCCGAGGAGAGCTCAAAGAGATGCCAAGACTGCTCCCGCCACTAGGGCCCCACCTCAAAAAGGGCATGCCAGTGGAATCTTGAAGTACTTGACCGCCATTTTTGGCTCTTGCAAGAAAGCTGAAGTGAAGCTCCACAAGAAAAACAAGGCAAGGAAGGAAGATTTGAAGTATGTCAAAGAAAATATCAAGAACATTTGTCAAAAGCTTAGATTGAGCCTATTGGATCTCCAGTTATCTCCGATGACTCTGCCTCCAACTTCACAGAGCTTCCACCACTCTCAACTTCCAAACTTGCCTACTTTGGCATTGGGGGCACTTCGAGTGGATCCGTTCCTCCTCCACCTCCACAACCTGAAGATGAAGATGAAGATGAGGAGAGGACCAACAACGAGGAATGAAGGCACTAGATACCTCCTCTCCTTCTTTTTGGTGTCTTGATGCCAAAGGGGGATAGATTAAGGGGGAGTCACTAAGTGTAGCTGTAGGTTGCGAGGAGAGCTCTATTCGTGTTGTTTTTGGGTTGTAAAACTTTAATGCTCTCTTATGCTTTTGGACTTGTGATGTGGTGCTATCACTATGCTTATGCCTCTAAGTTATATTTATAAAATCCGTGTTGATGCTTTGCTACAATATGTGCTTATGCTCTGAAATTGACATATATGCTTGATGTTGAGATAATTATGTCAATTGTTTCATTCTCATCACAATTATTGCTCACGCACACGTAGTCTTGCACCCCACTATAAAGAGTTCACATATGCCTTATGTTTTCATGATTAATTTGTTCCAAACACATATGTGCACACTTTATGAAAATTCTGTATTTTTATCTTATTTTGTGAAATCTCAATTGGTTGTCATCAATCACCAAAAAGGGGGAGATTTAAAGTGCATCTAGGCACATTTTGTGGGTTTTGGTTGATTTATGACAAATGAATGAGATCCTAACCTAATTGTTGAGATGAGCGCAGGTTTTAATGAAAACATGGAGAATGCGCAAAAAGAAAGAAGAGTGAGAAATCAGAGTGGAAAGAGCTCAAGAGATGAATAGAATAATCTTTGTGTATGGAGTGTGTTGGAGGAACACACCCCAAGAGCTCAAGCATATTTTAATCCTCTCACTGCACAAATTCATACAGATCCAAACTAGTCCAATATCACCATGGACTAGTCTGATAATCTCTTTGTTCAGAATCGGACAAGTCCTCCCAGTGCGGACTTGTCTGCACAGTCCAGGTTTACACAGACTGGACTAGTCCGATATCACCACCGACTAGTCCGATATATTTCTGACTAATATTGGACTAGTCCTCTTCAGTGCGGACTAGTCCTCAACACTACACAACTTTGCATGAAATCGGACAAGTCTGATATCACCACGGACTAGTCCGATATCCTTCTCACCCAAATCGGACAAGTCCGATATATGCCCAGATTAGTCTGAAAAACCTTCTGACTAAATTCGGACAAGTCCTTCAAATGCAAACTTGTCCCCAATTCACTAAGGGTTTCACCACCACCAAACTAGTCCGATATGTGCTGGACTTGTCCGAACTTTTCCAGAGACAAAAATGGACTAGTCCGCCCCAGTCCAGACAAGTCCGATAATTTGGGGCACTTAGGTTTTCCCACACGCTGCACACTGGACTAGTCCGGAGTCCACCACGGACTAGTCTGCACTTTGAAAACCCTAACCGTAGCCCTTGGAAATCCCTGTATAAATAGAGGTGCACGACCCAACAAGATCACTCTCGACTCCTTGCACCATCACACCCTCCAAGAGCCTAGAAAACATGTCTCTCCACAAAATCCAACGCAAGAAAGTTCAAATCCTTGAGGATTAACATTAGATCAAAGGAGAGACACAATTCTTCAGGTTTTGAGCTCTTGGGTTTGATTCTCTCGCACACTCCAGTTGTTTCATTGCAGATCTTACGAGTGTGTCTTGGTGGTGTTTTGATTTGTAATCTTGGGGAGCCCTCAACTTGTGAGAAGGCCCCTTGAACACGGTGATTTACCCCTTGTGATTAGTGGAAGAGAATTGGCCTTTCGTGGAAATTCGATGAGGGTAGGGTTGGTGAAGACCCGATCCTTTCTTGGGCTCCTCAACGTGGATGTAGGTTGCCTTAGTGGGAACTGAACCACGGGATAAAATTCTTGTGTCTTAACTTTGTGTTTATTGTTCATTGCATCTAGGGTTTAATTGATCTTAGTCAAATTACGTAAAAACATGAAACTAAGGTTACCTTGTGCTATACTCAATTTAATTGAAGCAACATACTCCAGTTATGTGACACCCGGTTCTGAAAAGGAACCAAGTAAACGCATATGTGTGCCCAGGACGTTCAACACACATACACGAGTGCATTCACAAAAGAGTATACAGAAAATGACCACATAACAGGATTAATTAACCAAATTTTATTAAACAAACCATATTATCCTCGAATACAAACTCTAATGAATATTAATAACAAGTTCAACTAATGCAGCGGAAATAAACTAAATAAGCAAACTAAACAGCTATACAACATAAGCGATAGGGTATAGCGCAGCTCCATGCAACACCACAGGCAAAGCTGAAGGTAGACATGGCCTAAAACTCCGCATTATCGCCATTAAACTTCCAATCCTGACCTGGAACTGTTGGGGGGGGGGGATTGCAAGAGTGAGTACATGTCGTACTTAGCAAGCGTGGAAAGTATGACATGTGGCTGATTCAAATGACGAATATAATAATTGTTGAGTGCTGAAAAGTACATTAAAACATTTGAAAAGCAATATATTACATGTATATGAAATAAACCCATCATAAACCATATAATCATAATACCAGTCCATATTCCGTATCCATCATCATATACCAATATCCATGTTCAATTCCAGAACTCAATTCATAACCAACCATAACCATAACACCAACCATAACCATAATACCAACCATAACCACAATACCAACCATAACCATTCCAAATTCCCAATTTTCCTCTAATCATGTGAGGGTCCAGGTTGCTCATAACCGGGAGCAAGGCTATCATGATAGTTTTAGACACACTCTGCAGTGGTTGTACCGCTTTACCCACGTGTTTGTGATTTCATCACCTTTCGATGACTATAGAATCTCAATTATGTCGTCTCACACTTCAGTTGGTGTGTGGCCAAGAGATCACAAAATAGCCTTTACAAATGGATTACTAGCCTATTTAGACCTGACTGAGGTTTCACTGGTGGCGATGTCTCCCACAGAGCACATCTTCAACCAAGGGCCCCCTCTTGAGCCATTCGGATCCCAGGGTAGTGCCACCAATCATCAACAAACCCAATCCGACTACCTCTTACCCGAGGATCCTTAATGGTCCAAATAGCACTGGGGAAGCCCTAATTAATCAGCTACGCCGCACCCATACTTGGCCTCGTGGTGGCATTGTAAATCCTGGATGGTTGCTCCACGAACCGGTCCTTAGATCTAAAGCAAGCGAAACCACCATAACATCCAACCCATCCACATACCAGGCTTGCTTAGATCACCCATTACCATATCATATTAACCAGTTCATATTAACCATAATCTCATCCATGCATAATTAAATTGGGTGGTATAGTTGTTTTCCCATCCTAGTTGATTAAGTGAAGCAAAAAGTAAAAAGCCCTTCCCGATTCTCTATCATATATTCCAGGTGACAAGGGTGGTTAAATAAAGCTAGTAAACTTCCTACAATAAGATTTCCCATCAAATTGACTCAAGCATGTAGTTTGTAAACAAAACATTTATTTCAAAATAGGATGAATATGCTTCAAGGACACTTGCCTTGCTCTTGGGATTGGTTCGGGTCAAAGCCTTCAAACTCTTGGTGTTGGAGATCCTCCATGACACTCTCTAGCACAAATCCGTCTAATCCACACAATAAACATACAAGACAAGAAACACAATCAAAGAGTGCACAAATATTACCCATTATGACGTGACATGCATGATTGATGCAATTGCACAGTATAACTTGTTAATGGGTTGCTTTTAATGATCACTAGCTAGTTCTAATAGCTTTTAACAAGTTTATACAGGTTTAGAGTTGATTAGATCAAATTTTAGAATTAATTCAACAGAATTTAACTAGGAAAAACGGACTAGTCCGCTAGGGACCGGACAAGTCCGCACTTGCGCAAAATTGACGAACTAGAGTTTTCTAGATCGACGTAAGTTTGGAGATTAGGGGTTGAATTCACATAAAGAAAAGAGAATAGAAGGTAAGGTTTTTAGAACTCCAATGAATTAGGAAACTTAGAGGCAACACTTGGATCTTGATGATCTAGGGTTGATGATGAACTTGATGATGGATTGTTGATGAAGAACTCGAAGTTGATGGAGATCTTGATCCTCTTTCGTTTTCTCCTCCTCTTATTCTTGCTTGGGATCTCCTCCTCCCTCCTTGATGGTGGCTCTCCACGAACTAGGGTTTGGATGGGGTGGAAAAGTGGCAAATAGAGGTCAAGTCAAGGGGTGGGGTTGTTTATATAGAGGTGGAGGCTAGGGTTAGATGGATTTCGAGTTTGAGATGAGTAGAGGCCGGTTTAGAGTCCCACATGGGCTCTAAAAGAGTTAGGCACAATGTCCCTAGGCCCACTTAATGTGAAACCCAAGAAACAAGTTGTAAAACAAAAGATCAACTCGGAGTCGAGAAATATTAGACAAGTCCAAAAAGGACCGGACTAGTCCGAAAATGTCCAGGGAGAAAATCGGACAAGTCTTGCCTAAAATCAGACGAGTACGACTTTAGTCAGAGAGGAAAACGGACAAGTTCGCTGGAACACTATACTAGTCCAGAAAAGTCCAGGGACTTAGACAAATTTTCAAGGGTTCTTGCAATATCGGACTAGTCCGCAATAAATTGGACAAGTCCGAATGTTTCCAGAGGCAAAATCGGACTAGTCCGCAGCAAAAACGGACAAGTCCATTTTTAGTCAGAGAGAAATCGGACTAGTCCGCACTTTTTAGCATTTTAAGTGCGGTTTTGTTCCCAAATCAATTTTAAACTCATTCTTCTTGATGTGGGTTAATATTAAACATGTATATGAATGTATGTAGGGAATGATTCATGAAAATGAGGGTTTTACAAACCTACCCCCCCTTAAAATGAATCTCGCCCTCAAGATTCGACGCGGAAGAGAAGAGATAGGGAAATTCCTTCATGATATCATCCTCCAATTCCCACGTTGCTTCTTTTTATGTGTGGTGCTTCCATTGAACTTTACACCATCTAATGACCTTGTTCCTTGTGACTCTCTCCTTGATTTCCAAGATTTTGACCGGTTGCTCGACATAAGTCATATCTTCCTCTAGTTCCAATCCTTCCATGGCACTTGTTCTTCCGGTACTCTAAAGCATTTCTTGAGCTGGGAAACATGAAAGACATCATGTATGTCTGAAAGGTGAGTTGGCATCTCCAACTTATATGCTACTTCTCCTCTTTTGTCCAAAATCTTGAATGGTCCAATATATCGACGTGCTAGCTTTCCTCTTATGTTAAACCTCTTATGACCTCTCATCGGTGACACCTTGAAGTAAACAAAATCTCCCACTTCAAAGGTTAATTTCCTTCTCCTATCCGCATAGCCCTTTTGTCTTGATTGGGCAGCCCTCAAGTTTTCACGGATTATTTGGACTTGCTTTTCGGCTTCTTGCAACACATCCGGGCCAAATACTTGAGTTTCTCCTGCCTCATTCCAGAATAAAGGTGTCCTACACTTCCTTACATAAAGCGCTTCATATGGTGACATTTTCAAGCTTGCTTGGTAACTATTGTTGTATGAAAATTCTACATATGACAAGCTCTTGTCCCAACTTTTCCCATACTTTAAAGCACAAGCTCTTAACACGTCCTCTAAAATCTGATTGGTCCTCTCGGTTTGTCCATCCGTTTGAGGGTGGTATGCTGAACTAAAATTCAACCTTGTTCCTAATGCTTCATGTAAATTTTGCCAAAACCTGGAAGTGAATTGTGAACCTCTATCAGAGACTATCTTTTTCGGAACTCTATGCAAACATACTATTCTTCCCATATACAGTTCCACCAATTTCTCTCCATTATAGGTGGTCTTGAGGGGAATAAAGTGAGCTGACTTAGTTAATCGATCCACAATTACCCAAATTGAGTCGTAACCGGACTGAGTACGTGGTAAACCATTTATGAAGTCCATACCGATCTCTTCCCACTTCCACTCTGGGATCTTCAATGGTTGCAATAATCTGGTTGGCCTTTGATGTTCTGCCTTGACTCGTTGGCACACATCACACAATGCTACATATTCAGCTATGTCCTTCTTCATGCCAGCCCACCAATAGCATGTCTTCAAGTCTTTGTACATCTTTGTACAACCAGGATGAATTGAGTATGGTGAGTCATGTGCCTCTTTTATTACTGTCTCCCGAATATGCTTCACATTAGGCACGACAATCCTCTTACCAAGCCATAAGGTACCTTGTTCATCCTCATCAAATCTGAATTCTCTCCCCTCTTGGGTCCTTTCCTTGATTTCCTGAATTTCCTCATCCGTGGCTTGTGCTTCTCGAATTTCTTTCTCTAGGGTTGGATTTAACTCCATTATTCCCATCTCATTCACAAATCTGAGGTTCAACCGTTCGAACTCCTTACATAACTCGGATGGCAACTCTCGAACCGTGAGCTGATTACTTACTCCTTTTCTACTCAAAGCGTCGGCCACTACGTTGGCTTTTCCCGGATGATAGTGGATCCCCAAATCATAATCTTTGATGAGCTCCAACCATCTCCGTTTCCTCAAATTCAGATCTGTTTGTGTGAAAATATACTTCAGACTCTTGTGATCCATATAAATTTCACACCTGTGTCCAAGGATGTAGTGTCTCCAAATTTTCAATGCGTGTATCACGGCTGCAAGTTCCAAATATTGTGTTGGACAATTCTGCTCATGTTTCTTCAATTTTCTTGACGCATAGGCGACCACTTGACCTTCTTGCATGAGCAGACATCCAAGTCCTTGCCTCGAGGCGTCGCAATATATGTCAAAACTCTTGCTTACATCCGGCAATACCAAAATTGGGGCTGTTGTCAACCTCTTCTTCATCTCCTCAAAACTGTTTTGACAAGATTGAGTCCATTGGAATGCCTTTCCCTTCATTAGCAATTCCGTCATTGGCTTGGCTATCTTGGAGAAGTCCTTGATGAACCGACAGTAATATCCAGCCATCCCAAGGAAACTCCTTATTTCCTTTACATTTTGCGGCGGTTCCCACTTCAACATGTCTCTCACTTTTCCGGGGTCAACCGATACTCCTCCTCCTGAGACGATATGACCCAAAAATGACACCTCTCTCAACCAAAACTGACACTTGTTGAACTTGGCATACAATTGATGCTCCCTTAATGTAACACCCTCATTTTCATGCATCATGCCTTGCATACACTCATATACATGTTTAACATTAACCCATAACAAGAGGAACAAGTTAAAATTGATTTGGAGCAAAACCGCACTTAAAAATGTAGGAAAGTGCGGACTAGTCCGGTTTTGCTGAGGACTAGTCCGATTTCTCTCTGTCTAAAAACAGACTTGTCCGTTTTTGCTGCGGATTAGTCCGATATTTGCCTCTGGACAACTTCGGACTTGTCCGATTTTGTGTGGACTAGTCCGGTATTCCATGAATTGAAAATTTGCTAAGTCCCTGGACTTTTCCAGACTAGTCTGGTGTCCCAACGGACTTGTCCGTTTTCCTTTCTGACTAAGATCGAACTTGTCCGATTTTAGGCCAGACTTGTCCGATTTTCTCTCTGGACGACTTCGGACTAGTCCGGTCCTGTCCGGACTTGTCCGATATTTCGTGACTCCGAGATTGACCTTTTGTTTTACGACTTGTTTCTTGGGTTTCACGTTAAGTGGGCCTAGGGACGTCGTGCCCAACACTTTTAGAGCCCATGTGGGACTCTAAACCGGCCTCTACTCATCCCAAAACTCGAAATCCATCTAACCCTAGCCTCCACCCCTATATAAACGACCCCACCCCTTGGTTGGACATCTATTTGCCACTTTTCCACCCACCCAAACCCTAGTTCATGGGGAGCCACCATCAAGGAGGGAGGAGAAGATCCCAAGCAAGAGGAAGAAGAGGAGGAAACGAAGGAGGATCAAGATCTCCACCAAGTTTCGTCCTTCACCACCAATTCATCTCCAAGTTCATCACCAACCCTAGATCATCAAGATCCAAGTGTTACCTCCAAGTTTCTTGGTTCATTGGAGTTCTAAACACCTGGTATACCTTCTATTCTCTTTTCCTTATGCGAATTCAACCCATAATCTCCAAATTCACGTCGATCTAGAAAACCCTAATCTGCTGATCTCGCAGAATGCGGACTTGTCCGGTCCCTAGCGGACTAGTCCGATCTTTCTGGTTAAATTGTGTTGAAATTAATTCTAAAATTTGATCTAATCAACCCCAAACCTGTATAAACCTGTTATAATCTATTAGAGCTAGTTAGTGATCATTAAAAGCAATCTATTAACAAGTTCTACCTTGCATTTGCATTAATCATGCATGTCATGTCATATTGAGTAATATTTGTGCACTCTTTGATTGTGTTTCTTGTCTTGTATGTTTATTGTGTGGATTAGATGGATTTGCGCTAGAGAGTGCCGTGGAGGATCTACAGCACCAAGAGTTTGAAGGCTTTGACCCTAATCAACAGCAAGAGCAAGGCAAGTGTCCTTGAAGCATATTGAACCTGTTTTTAAAATAAATGTTTTGTTTGCAAAACTGCATGCTTGTGTCAAATTGATGGGAAACCCTATGGTAGGAAGTTTACTAGTTTTGTTTGACCACCCTTGTCACCTGGAATTTATGGTAGAGAGTCAGGAAGGGTTTTTACCTTTTTGCTTCGCTTAATCAACTGGGATCCGAATGGCTCAAGAGGGGGCCCTTGGTTGAAGATGTGCTCAGTGGGAGGCATCGCCACCGGTGAAACCTCAGTGGGGTCTGAATAGACTAGAAATCCCTTTGTAAAGGCTATTTTGTGATCTCTTGGCCATACACCAAAGGAAGTGTAATTGGCATAAGGGAGGTTCTTTAGTCGCCGACGGGTGATGAAATCACAAACACGTGGGTAAAGAGGTACAAACTCTGCAGAGTGTCAAATAAAACTATCATGATAGCCGTGCTCCCGGTTATGAGCACCTGGACAACTTCCATGATTAGAGGCAAATTGGAATTTGGGATGGTTATGGTTGGGTAATGGTTAAGGTTGATATTATGGTTATGGTGTGGTGATGGTTATGGTTTGGTAATGGTTATGGATGGTTATGGATTAATCTCTGGTAATGAATATGGTTATTGGAAATGGTGAAATCTGGACTTATTGATGATGGTAATGAATTCAGTTTGGTATTATGGTATTACTCGTGATTATGATGGGTTTACTTCACATACATAAGATATATTGCTTTTCAAATGTTTTACTGTACTTTTCAGCACTTTACCATTATTATTGTCGTCATTTGAATCAGCCACATGTCATACTTTCCACACTTGCTGAGTACGACATGTACTCACTCTTGCAATCCCCACCCCAACAGTTGCAGGTCAGGATTGGGAGTTTCATGGTGATAATGCGGAGTTCTAGGCCGTGTCTACCGTCAGCTTTGCCTGTGGTGTTGGTTGGAGCTGCGCATACATACCCTGTCGCTTATGCTGCATAGTTGCTTAGTTGTTTAATTAGTTTATTTCCGCTGCATTAGTTGAACTTGTCATTAATATTCATTAGAGCTTGTATTCGAGGATAATCTGGTTTGTGTAATAAAATTTGGTTAATTAATCTTGTCTTGTGGTAATTTTCTGTATACTCTTTTGTGATTGCACTCGTGTATGTCTGATGAACATCCTGGGCACACATATGCGTTAGCTTGGTTCATTTTCGGAACCGGGCGTCACAGATTGGTATCAGAGCCACAGGTTGACCGTAGGATGCAGCCTAGATAGAATGGACACTTTAGAGCACATAAGAGCACTCAGGAATCGATGTGTTTTTGCTTGGAGTGCTATTTGTTATATATATTGGTTGCTTGTGTTCTTAATAGAGGATTTTGGGATGCTTTAGCATTGCCATGTCCACCTAGGCTAGTGTAGCTAGTTGTTTAGTTTCATATCCCTTGATGCATATAGTTGGGAACGTTTTCTAATTCTTACCTACTGCTTTTCTTCAGATGGTGAGGACTCGCAACCAGAGGGATGGCAATGATGAAGAGGAGAACAATGGAGTGCCTCAGAACAACAATGGGCAAGGATCTACTCAGGGAGCTATCAACATCGAGCAGCTATTGGCTATGCAAAACCAGCTCATGCAGACCATGATATAGACTATGGGACAACTGCAGGCTGGCAATATCAACAATCAGCCCCACATGCCTCCACCGCCACCCCCACCTCCTCATAACCGATTGGGAGAGTTTATGAGGACTAGGCTGCCAACCTTTGCTCAAGCCGCAGACCCTATGGATGCAGATGATTGGCTCAAGTCCGTGGAGAAGAAGCTAGCCATTGTCCAATGCAGTGACCGGGAGAAGGTGCTATTTGCTTCTCATCAACTCGTTGGAGCAGCTGCAGATTGGTGGGATTCTTATTGCAATGCTCATGAGAACCCAGAGAGAATCACTTGGGCAGAATTCAAGGAGAACTTCCGTTCCCATTATGTGCCGGAAGGTGTTATGATCTTGAAGAGACAAGAATTCGAGAACTTACGGCAAGGAACATCAAGCGTGAGTGAATATCTCAATAAGTTCACTCAACTCTCAAGATATGCGCCTGAGGATGTTAGCCGGGACAGCTGGAAGCAATACTTGTTCATGAGGGGATTGAACAATACGATCCAAGTGCAATTGCTCAACTGTGATTATGTCAATTTTCAGAAGCTTGTGGACAAAGCAATTGTGGTGGAGAACAAGATCCATGAGATGGAGCAAGAAATCAAGCGGAAGGCGCCATACCAAGGATAGCAACAAGGAAGTAATGTGCGCCCTTGCTTTGCGCCGCCCAATGCACCTCATTACAGCTCCTCTATTCCTGCTCAGCGCCCTGGTTATGCACCGCACCCAACTCAGTTTGTGCAGCAGTGCCCTGTTATGCAAACACCTAGGCCTCCGATGCCTTATGCACCTCGTGCTGATTTTCTTGGAGACAATGTTCAAAACCAAGCTCGTCCCAATAATTCTGGTGGAGTTAGGAAGTGCTATACTTGTGGAGAAGCTGGACACTTTGCACATCAATATCCTAAGTCGGGCCTTGGTCAAGGAAGCAACGCATCGAGGCAAAACCCAAGACCTAATGGAGGACAGCCACAAGGAAGCCGTGGACAGCAAAATTTTGCTCGTGGCAATGTGAATCATGTCTCTACGGAGGATGCTCAACAAGTGGATGATGTGGTCATTGGTATGTTTCTCGCCAACTCCAACCCCGCGACTATGTTATTTGATTCTGGAGCATCGCATTCATTCATTGCATCAAAGTATGTTGCCAAGTATAGTTTGCCTATCTCTCATATGAAGTTTACTCTGTTGGTTAAGTCTCCTGGAGGAGAGATGAGGACAAATATAGTATGTCCAAAAGTAAGCCTTAGAATAAGGGGGGTAGACTTCTTCGCCAACCTCATTGTTTTAGATTCTCAAGGGTTGGACATTATACTTGGTATGGACTGGTTAAGAAAGCACAATGGAGTTATTGAGTGTGCCACGAAGAAGGTGAAGTTGACCAATGAGGAAGGGATCACCGTAGAATTTGAAGCATCCCAAACCGCACCGAAGCAATTAGAGCTGAATCATATGGACGGTGTCGCAATTGAGGAGATTCCGGTGGTGTGTGAATTTTTGGATGTTTTTCCGGACGAGTTGCCAGGTATGCCACCCGATCGAGACATTGAGTTTGTTATTGATTTAATACCTGGAACTGCACCTATAGCTAAGAGGCCGTATAGGATGCCTCCTATGGAATTAGCGGAGCTCAAGAAACAAATTCAAGAGCAATTACAGAAGGGTTTTATTCGCCCTAGCTCTTCACCTTGGGGAGCACCCGTTCTATTCGTGGACAAGAAGGATGGATCCCAAAGGATGTGCGTGGATTACCGAGCTCTCAACGAGGTAACAATCAAGAACAAGTACACCTTGCTACGCATAGAAGACTTGTTTGATCAGATGAAGGGTGCTTGTGTCTTCTCTAAGATTGACTTGAGGTCGGGATACTTTCAAATGAAGATTAGACCACCGGACATACCCAAGACAGCTTTTAGGACACGGTATGGATCTTATGAGCACACCGTGATGTCTTTTGGATTGACAAATGCACCTGCCTACTTTATGTACCTCATGAATAAGGTATTCATGGAGTACTTAGATAAGTTCGTTGTGGTGTTTATTGATGATATTATGATCTACTCGAAGGATGAGAAGGAACATGAGGAACACTTGAGGCTTACGTTGCAGAAATTGAGGGAGCATCGATTGTATGCCAAGTTCAACAAGTGCCAGTTTTGGTTGAAAGAGGTGCCATTTTTGGGTCATATCATCTCAGGAGGAGGAGTATCGGTTGACCCCGGAAAAGTGAGAGACGTGTTGAAGTGGGAACCACCGCAAAACGTCAAGGAAATAAGGAGTTTTCTTGGGATGGCTGGATATTACCGTCGGTTTATTAAAGATTTTTCCAAGATAGCCAAGCCTATGACGGAGTTGCTAATGAAGGGAAAGGCGTTCCAATGGACTGAAGCTTGTCAAAACAGCTTTGAGGAGTTGAAGAAGAGGTTGACAACAGCCCCAGTTTTGGTATTGCCAGATGTAAGCAAGAGTTTTGACATTTATTGCGATGCATCAAGACAAGGGCTTGGATGTGTATTGATGCAAGAAGGTCAAGTGGTCGCCTATGCGTCAAGACAATTGAAGAAACATGAGCAGAATTACCCCACGCATGATCTTGAACTATCAGCCGTGGTACATGCATTGAAGATTTGGAGACACTATATTCTTGGACATAGGTGTGAAATTCACACGGATCATAAGATTTTGAAGTATATTTTCACACAAACGGATCTGAACTTGAGGCAACGAAGATGGTTAGATCTCATCAAAGATTATGATTTGGGGATCAACTATCATCCGGGAAAAGCCAATGTAGTGGCCGATGCTTTGAGTAGAAAGGGAGTAAGTCATCAACTCACGGTTCGAGAGTTACCATTCGAGTTATGTAAGGAGTTTGAACGGTTGAACCTCGGGTTTGTAAATGAGATGGAGATGATGGAGTTAAACCCAACCTTGGAGCAAGAAATTCGAGAAGCACAAACCACGGATGAGGATATCAAGGAAATCAAGGAAAGAATCGAAGAAGGGAGAGAATTCAGATTTGATGAAGACGAACATGGTACCATATGGCTTGGAAAGTGAATCGTTGTGCCTAATGTAAAGCATATTCGGGAGACAATATTAAAGGAGGCACATGACTCGCCTTACTCGATTCACCCCGGATGTACGAAGATGTACAAGGACTTGAAGGCTTGCTATTGGTGGGATAGCATGAAAAAGGACATAGCTGAATATGTAGCATTATGTGATGTGTGCCAACGAGTCAAGGCGGAACATCAAAGGCCAGCCGGATTATTGCAACCGTTGAAGATTCCGGAATGGAAGTGGGAAGAAATTGGTATGGACTTCATAGTTGGATTACCACGTACTCAGTCCGGGTATGACTCAATTTGGGTAATTGTGGATCGCTTAACCAAGTCAACTCATTTTGTCCCTGTGAAGACCATGTATACAGCTGCACGATTGGCCGAAATATACATGGAGCATATTGTGTGTCGACATGGAGTCCCTAAGAAGATAGTCTCGGATAGAGGTTCTCAATTTACCTCCAGATTTTGGCAAAAATTGCATGAAGCTTTGGGAACGAGGTTGAATTTTAGTTCAGCATATCATCCTCAAACGGATGGACAAACCGAGAGGACCAATCAGATTTTGGAGTACATGTTAAGAGCTTGTGCTTTAAAGCATGGGAAAAGTTGGGACAAAAGCTTGCCATACGCAGAATTTTCATACAACAATAGTTACCAAGCAAGCTTGAAAATGTCACCATATGAAGCGCTTTATGGGAGGAAGTGTAGGACACCTTTATTCTGGAATGAGGCAGGAGAAACTCAAGTATTTGGTCCGGACGTGTTGCAAGAAGCCGAAAAGCAAGTCCAAATAATTCGTGGAAACTTGAGGGCTGCCCAATCAAGGCAAAAAGGCTATGCGGACAATAGGAGAAGGAAATTAGCCTTTGAAATAGGAGATTTTGTTTATCTCAAGGTGTCACCAATGAGAGGTCATAAGAGGTTTAACATAAGAGGCAAGCTCGCACCTCGTTATATTGGACCATTCAAGATTTTGGACAAAAGAGGAGAAGTAGCATATAAGTTGGAGATGCCAGCTCATCTTTCAGACGTACATGATGTGTTTCATGTTTCCCAACTCAAGAAGTGTCTCAGGGTACCGGAAGATCAAGTGCCAATGGAAGAATTGGAACTGGAGGAAGATTTGATGTATGCCGAGCAACCGGTCAAAATCTTGGAAACCAAGGAGAGAGTCACAAGGAACAAGGTGATTCGATGGTGTAAAGTCCAATGGAAGCACCATACCGAAAAAGAAGCAACTTGGGAGCTAGAAGATGATCTCAAGAAGGAATTTCCCTATCTCTTCTCTTACGCGTCGAATCTCGAGGGCGAGATTCATTTTAAGGGGGGTAGGTTTGTAACACCCTCATTTTCATGCATCATGCCTTGCATACACTCATATACATGTTTAACATTAACCCATAACAAGAGGAACAAGTTAAAATTGATTTGGAGCAAAACCGCACTTAAAAATGTAGGAAAGTGCGGACTAGTCCGGTTTTGCTGAGGACTAGTCCGATTTCTCTCTGTCTAAAAACAGACTTGTCCGATTTTGCTGCGGATTAGTCCGATATTTGCCTCTGGACAACTTTGGACTTGTCCAATTTTGTGCGGACTAGTCCGGTATTCCATGAATCCTTGAAAATTTGCTAAGTCCCTGGACTTTTCCGGACTAGTCCGGTGTCCCAGCGGACTTGTCCGTTTTCCTTTCTGACTAAGATCGGACTTGTCCGATTTTAGGCTAGACTTGTCCGATTTTCTCTCTGGACGACTTCAGACTAGTCCGGTCCTGTCCGGACTTGTCCGGTATTTCGTGACTCTGAGATTGACCTTTTGTTTTATGACTTGTTTCTTGGGTTTCACGTTAAGTGGGCCTAGGGACATCGTGCCCAACTCTTTTAGAGCCCATGTGGGACTCTAAACCGGCCTCTACTCATCCCAAAACTCGAAATCCATCTAACCCTAGCCTCCACCCCTATATAAACGACCCCACCCCTTGGTTGGACATCTATTTGCCACTTTTCCACCCACCCAAACCCTAGTTCGTGGGGAGCCACCATCAAGGAGGGAGGAGAAGATCCCAAGCAAGAGGAAGAAGAGGAGGAAACGAAGGAGGATCAAGATCTCCACCAAGTTTCGTCCTTCACCACCAATTCATCTCCAAGTTCATCACCAACCCTAGATCATCAAGATCCAAGTGTTACCTCCAAGTTTCTTGGTTCATTGGAGTTCTAAACACCTGGTATACCTTCTATTCTCTTTTCCTTATGCGAATTCAACCCATAATCTCCAAATTCACGTTGATCTAGAAAACCCTAATCTGCTGATCTCGCAGAGTGCGGACTTGTCCGGTCCCTAGCGGACTAGTCCGATCTTTCTGGTTAAATTGTGTTGAAATTAATTCTAAAATTTGATCTAATCAACCCCAAACCTGTATAAACCTGTTATAATCTATTAGAGCTAGTTAGTGATCATTAAAAGAAATCTATTAACAAGTTCTACCTTGCATTTGCATTAATCATGCATGTCATGTCATATTGAGTAATATTTGTGCACTCTTTGATTGTGTTTCTTGTCTTGTATGTTTATTGTGTGGATTAGACGGATTTGCGCTAGAGAGTGCCGCGGAGGATCTACAACACCAAGAGTTTGAAGGCTTTGACCCTAATCAACAGCAAGAGCAAGGCAAGTGTCCTTGAAGCATATTGAACCTGTTTTTAAAATAAATGTTTTGTTTGCAAAACTGCATGCTTGTGTCAAATTGATGGGAAACCCTATGGTAGGAAGTTTACTAGTTTTGTTTGACCACCCTTGTCACCTGGAATTTATGGTAGAGAGTCGGGAAGGGTTTTTACCTTTTTCTTCGCTTAATCAACTGGGATCCGAATGGCTCAAGAGGGGGCCCTTGGTTAAAGATGTGCTCAGTGGGAGGCATCGCCACCGGTGAAACCTCAGTGGGGTCTGAATAGACTAGTAATCCCTTTGTAAAGGCTATTTTGTGATCTCTTGGCCATACACCAAAGGAAGTGTAATTGGCATAAGGGAGGTTCTTTAGTCGCCGACGGGTGATGAAATCACAAACACGTGGGTAAAGAGGTACAAACTCTGCAGAGTGTCAAATAAAACTATCATGATAGCCGTGCTCCCGGTTACGAGCACCTGGACAACTTCCATGATTAGAGGCAAATTGGAATTTGGGATGGTTATGGTTGGGTAATGGTTAAGGTTGATATTATGGTTATGGTTTGGTGATGGTTATGGTTTGGTAATGGTTATGGATGGTTATGGATTAATCTCTGGTAATGAATATGGTTAATGGAAATGGTGAAATCTGGACTTATTGATGATGGTAATGAATTCAGTTTGGTATTATGGTATTACTCGTGATTATGATGGGTTTACTTCACATACATAAGATATATTGCTTTTCAAATGTTTTACTGTACTTTTCAGCACTTTACCATTATTATTGTCGTCATTTGAATCAGCAACATGTCATACTTTCAACACTTGCTAAGTACGACATGTACTCACTCTTGCAATCCCCACCCCAACAGTTGCAGGTCAGGATTGGGAGTTTAATTGTGATGATGCGGAGTTCTAGGCCGTGTCTACCGTCAGCTTTGCCTGTGGTGTTGGTTGGAGCTGCGCATACATACCCTGTCGCTTATGCTGCATAGTTGCTTAGTTGTTTAATTAGTTTATTTCCGCTGCATTAGTTGAACTTGTCATTAATATTCATTAGAGCTTGTATTCGAGGATAATCTGGTTTGTGTAATAAAATTTGGTTAATTAATCTTGTCTTGTGGTAATTTTCTGTATACTCTTTTGTGATTGCACTCGTGTATGTGTGATGAACATCCTGGGCACACATATGCGTTAGCTTGGTTCATTTTCGGAACCGGGCGTCACACTTAATTTCTGCAACATAAGCCTCAACTGTTCCTCATGTTCCTTCTCATCCTTCGAGTAGATCATAATGTCATCAATAAACACCACAACAAACTTATCGAAGTACTCCATGAAGACCTTATTCATGAGGTACATAAAGTAGGCAGGCGCATTTATCAATCCAAAAGACATCACGGTGTACTCATAAGATCCATACCGCGTCCTAAAAGCTGTTTTGGGTATGTCCGATGGTCTAATCTTCATTTGAAAGTATCCCAATCTCAAATCAATCCTAGAGAAGACACAAGCACCCTTCATCTGATCAAACAAGTCTTCTATGCGTGGCAAGGTGTACTTGTTCTTGATTGTTACCTCGTTGAGACCTCGGTAATCCACACACATCCTTTGGGTTCCATCCTTCTTGTCCTTAAACCGCACGGGCGCTCACCAAGGTAAAGAACTTGGGTGAATAAAAATCTTCTCTAGTTGCTCTTGAATCTGCTTCTTGAGCTCCGCTAATTCCATAGGAGGCATCCTATACGGCCTCTTAGCTATAGGTGCAGTTCCATGTATTAAATCAATAACAAACTCAATGTCTCGATCGGGTGGCATACCTGGCAACTCGTCATGAAAAATATCCAAAAATTCACACACCACCAGAATCTCCTCAATTGCGGCACCGTCCATATGATTCAGCTCCAATTGCTTCGGTGTGGTTTGAGATGCTTCAAATTCTATGGTGATCCCTTCTTCATTGGTAAACTTCACCGTCTTCGTGGCACACTCAATAGCTCTATTGTGCTTCCTCAACCAGTCCATACCAAGTATAATGTCCAATCCTTGAGAATCCAAAACAATGAGTTTGGCGGAGAAGTCTACTCCCCTTATTCTAAGGCATACTTTTGGACTTACTATATTTGTCCTCATCTCTCCTCCAGGAGACTTAACCAATAGAGTAAACTTCATATGAGAGATAGGAAAACTATACTTGGCAACATACTTCAATGCAATGAATGAATGCGATGCTTCAGAATCAAACAACATAGTCACGGGGTTGGAGTTGGCGAGAAACATATCAATGACCATGTCATCCGCTTGTTGAGCATCCTCCATAGAGACATGGTTCACGTTGCCACGAGCAAAATTCTGCTGTCCATGGTTCCCTTGTGGCTGTCCTCCATTGGGTATTGGGTATTGCCTCGGTGCATTGCTTCCTTAACCAAGGTCTGATTAGGACATTGATGCGCAAAGTGTCCAGCTTCTCCACAAGTATAGCACTTCTTAACTCCACCAGAATTATTGGGACGAGCTTGGTTTTGAACGCTTGCACCAGGAAAATTAGCACGAGGTGCATAAGACATTGGAGACCTAGGTGCTTGCATGACAGGGCGCTGCTGCACAAACTAAGCTGGGTGCGGTGCAAATTCAGGGCGTTGAGCAGGAATACAAGAGCTGAAATGAGGCGTATTGGGCGGCGCAAAGCGAGGGCGCACATTACTTCCTTGCGGCTATCCTTGATATGGCACCTTCCTCTTGTTGTCTTGTTCCATCTCACGGATCTTGTTCTCAACAACGATTGCTTTGTCCACGAGCTTCTGAAAATTGGCATAATCACAGTTGAGCAATTGCACTTGGATATCATTGTTGAGGCCTCTCATGAACAAGTATTGCTTTCGGCTATCCCGACTAACATCTTCTGGGTCATACCTCAAGAGTTGAGTGAATTTATTGAGATATTCACTCATGCTTGATCTTCCTTGCCTTTAAGTTCTCAAATTCTTGCCTCTTCAGAATCATAACACCTTCCAGCACATAATGAGAACGGAAGCTTTCTTTGAATTCAACCCAAGTAATTTTCTCTTGGTTCTCATGAGCATTGCATAAAGAATCTGTAACACCCTAAATTTTCGCATCATACATTGCATACATGATCATGCATTAAACATTAGTAGGAAAAAAAAGATAATAAAAGGATAAAACATACATATATGGTGTGGCAAAAAGAAGAAAAAGAAAATAATAATTATATCCTAAAACATGTATTAGGGAATAAATCTAAAATAATAATAATAATATATAAAAAGAAATGTATATAAATAAATTATAAATATGTATATATATATAAAATAATAAATAAATAAAATGAATAAGATATATAAAAAAATAAAATATAAATAATAAAATATATAATAATAATAATATAAAAAGGATAAAATAAAAAAATAAAAGAAAAAAGAAAATATATAAAAAAATAGTAATATATTAAAAAAGAAAAAAAACAAAACCAACCGCCGGCCAGGCCGCCGACCGGCCCAGCCGGCCACGCACCGAGCTGACCAGCCCCGCTGCCTTGGCCCCCGCGCACGCGCCCGCCTCGATCGCCCCCCCCCCCCCCCCCCCCCCCCCCGATGCCGATGCGCCCTGGGCCCCACGCCCCGCTCGCCCGCTGGCCACGCCCCGCTCGCCCGCCTGTCTCCCACCCGCCTGACGCCGCGCCGACCCTTGGGCCCCGCCTGCCGCCAGCACTGCGCGCGAGCCGCCCTTCCCGCCCTCGCCCCGCCCGATGCCCGCCCGCTCCCGCGCTCTCCCGCGCAACCGGCCGCACGCATCGCGCGCCACGACCGAGCGCCCCGCCTGGGCCCCGCCTCCCTATTCCCGCGCCGACCAAGCGCTCGCTCTTGCGCCCGGGCCCCACCCGCCGCCCTCCCGCAGCGCTCCCGCACCTGGCGGACCCTGCCCCGATCCCGCCCGTTTTTCCCGCTGGCTCCGCGATTCCCGCCCCCACGCGCGCCTCCCGCCGCGAATCCTGGCCCCGACGCGAACCACGCCCGATTTTCCCGCCTCCCGCACCGAATCCCACGCGCGCCGACCCTAGTACCGCCTGCCGCCGGTTATAAAAGGGACCGAGGCTCTCGTGTTTTCCCCGATCCCATAAAGCGCCGCCACCCCCAGGGAAAAAAAAGATCCCGGCGCTAGAAAAAATGGGGACCAGAGGCTGCGCCGCCAGGGGAAGAAAAGGAAGAAAAAAAGAGGGGAAGAAGAGGAAGAAAAATAGGAGGGTGCCGTCGTCCACCGGAGATCGTCGCCGTCGTCGTGCCGCCGGAGGACCCTGCGCATGTACTTCGTCTAGGCATTGTCCCCATCCCTCGATCATCGAAGCCATCGCATCTACGGTAGGCCATGTTCCCGATGCGAATTTTAGCGACGTATTAGATCTAATAGACGTAAATTTATTTTATTTGCACCATAATTTTATTTTCAGGAGCATTAATCCAATCTAGAACCCCCATAAACTCGTATGAACACGTATGAACTACTCACATCTAATTAATAAACAACCGTAGTTAATTAATTATGGTACTTTGCATGCATGCATATCATCGCATGTTGATTAATGTGTGTGCATCATATTGAAGTGTATGTATTTTCTTGTATGTGTTATCACGAGTAGAGGGAAGTGCTCAAGAGGTCGTGTACGAGGATTTCCAGAACCAAGACTTCGAAGCGCTTGAGCAACCCTATCCGCCGGAGCAAGGCAAGTGTGCTTGAAGCATATTGATCCTGTTTTTAAAATAAATGTTTTGTTTGCAAAATTGCATGCTTGTGTCAATTTGATGGGAATCCTATGGTAGGAAGTTTACTAGATTTGTTTGACCACCCTTGTCACCTGGAATTTATGGTAGAGAGTCGGGAAGGGTTTTTACCTTTTGCATCGCTTAATTAATTGGGATGGGAAATCACTATATTATTTAATTATGCATTAATAGTGTATGGATTAACATGAACTGGTCAATATGGTATGGTAATGGGTGATCTAAGCAAGCTTGGTATGTGGATGGGTTGGATGTTATGGTGGTTTGCTTGCTTTAGATCTAAGGACCGATTCATGCGAGAATAAGCCAGGACTACAGTGCCACTACGAGGCCAAGTATGGGTGCGGCGTAGCTGATTAATTAGGGCTTTGCTAGTGCTGTTTGGACCATTGTGGATGCTCGGGGAAGGGGTAGTCGGATTGGGTTTGTTGATGAATGGTGGGACTACCCTGGGATCCGAAAGGCTCAAGAGGGGGCCTTTGGTTGAAGATGTGCTCAGTTGGAGGCATCGCCACCGATGAAACCTCAGTGGGGTCTGAATAGACTAGTAATCCCTTTGTAAAGGCTATTTTGTGATCTCTTGGCCATACACCAAAGGAAGTGTAATTGGCATGAGAGAGGTTCTTTAGTCGCCGACGGGTGATGAAATCACAAACACGTGGGTAAAGTGGTACAAACTCTGCAGACTTAATTAAAACTATCATGATAGCCGTGCTCCCGGTTAAGAGCACTTGGACAACTTCCATGATTAGAGGGAAATTGGAAATTTGGGATGGTTATGGGTTGGTAATGGTTATGGATTGATTTCTGGTACTAAATATGGTTATTGGCAAATGATGAAATCTGGAATTATGGTTTATGACATTGGCTATGGTTATTGGTAATGGTGAATTATGGACTGGTATTATTATGGATACATGGCTTATGATGGGATTACTTCACATACATATAATATATTACTTTTCAAATGTTTTATTGTACTTTTCAGCACTTTGCCATTATTATTGTCATCATTTGAATCAGCCACATGTCATACTTTCCACACTTGCTGAGTACGACATGTACTCACTCTTGCAATTCCCCCCCCCCCCCCAACACTTGCAGGTCAAAATTGTGAGTTTAATGGCGATAATGCGGAGTTCTAGGCCGTGTCTACCGTTAGCTTTGTCTGTGGTGTTGCATGGAGCTGCGCTATCCCTTTTGCTTAGTTTGCTTAGTTTCTTAATTAGTTTATTTCCGTTGCATTAGTTGAACTTGTCATTAATATTCATTAGAGCTTGTATTCGAGGATAATATGGGTTGTGTAATAAAATTTGATAATTAATCTTGTTCTGTGGTAATTTTCTGTATACTATTTTGTGATTACACTCGTGTATGTGTGATGAACATCCTGGGCACACATATGCGTTAGCTTGGTTCATTTTCGGAACCGGGCATCACAGAATCCCACCAATCCGCAGCTGCTCCAACTAGTTGATGAGAAGCAAAAAGCACTTTCTTCCGGTCACTACATTGGACAATAGCTAACTTCTTCTCCACGGACTTGAGCCAATCATCCGCGTCCATAGGATCAGCAACTTGAGCAAAGGTGGGTGGCCTAGTCCTCATAAACTCTTCCAACCGGTTTTGAGGAGGTGGGGGTGGCGGTGGAGGCATGTGGGGCTGATTATTGATGTTGCCAGCCTGCAACTGTCCCATTGTCTGTATCATGGTCTGCGTGAGCTGGTTCTGCATAGCCAATAGCTGCTCAATGTTGATAGCTCCATGAGCAGGTCCTTGTCCATTGTTGTTCTGAGACACTTCATGGTTCTCCTCCTCATCATTAGCACCCCTCTGGTTGCAAGTCCTCACCATCTAGAGAAAAGCAATAGGTAAGAATTAGAGACGTTCCCAACTAAATGCATCGAGGGATATGAAACTAAACAACTAGCTATGCTAGCCTAGGTGGACATGGCAATGCTAAAGCATCCCAAAATCCTCTATTAAGCACACAAGCAAGCAATATATAGCAAACATCACACCAACCAAAAACACATCAATTCCTTGGTACTCCTATGTGCTCTAAAGTGTCCATTCTATCTAGGTTGCGTCCTACGGTCAACCTCTGGCTCTGATACCAATCTGTGACACTCGGTTCCGAAAATGAACCAAGTAAACGCATATGTGTGCCCAGGACGTTCAACACACATACACAAGTGCATTCACAAAAGAGTATACAGAAAATTACCACAGAACAGGATTAATTAACCAAATTTTATTACACAAACCATATTATCCTCAAATACAAACTCTAATGAATATTAATAACAAGTTCAACTAATGCAGCAGAAATAAACTAAATAAGAAAACTAAACAACTTGGCAGCATAAGCGATAGGGTATAGCGCAGCTCTATGCAACATCACACGCAAAGCTGACGGTAGACACGGCCTAAAACTCCGCATTATCGCCATTAAACTCCCCATCCTGACCAGCAACTGTTGGCGGGGATTGCAAGAGTGAGTACATGTCGTACTCAGCAAGCATGGAAAGTATGACATGTGGCTGATTCAAATGACGAATATAATAATGGTTGAGTGCTGAAAACTACATTAAAACATTTGAAAAGCAATATATATTACATGTATATGAAATAAACCCAAAATAAACCATATAATCATAATACCAGTCCATATTCCTATCCATCATGATATACCAATATCCATGTTCAATTCCAGAACTCAATTCATAACGAACCATAACCATAATACCAACCATAACCATTCCAAATTCCCAATTTTCCTCTAATCATGTGAGGGTCCAGGTTGCTCATAACCGGGAGCACGGCTATCATGATAGTTTTAGACACACTCTGCAGAGGTTTTACCGCTTTACCCACGTGTTTGTGATTTTGTCACCTTTTGATGACTATAGAATCTCAATTATGCCATCTCACACTTCCGTTGGTGTGTGGCCAAGATATTAGAAAATAGCCTTTACAAAGGGATTACTAGCAAATTTAGACCCCACTGAGGTTTCACCTTTGGCGATGTCTCCCACAGAGCACATCTTCAACCAAGGGCCCCCTCTTGAGCCATTGGGATCCAGGGTAGTCCCACCAATCATCAACAAACCCAATACGACTACCCCTTCCCCGAGCATTCTTAATGGACCAAATAGCACTGGCAAAAGCCCTAATTAATCAGCTATGCCGCACCCATACTTGGCCTCTTGGTGACACTGTAAATCCTGGATGGTCACTCCATGAACCGGTCCTTAGATCTAAAGCAAGGAAAACCACCATAACATCCAACCCAACCACATACCAGGCTTGGTTAGATCACCCATTACCATATCATATTAACCAGTTCATGTTAACTATAATCTCATCCATGCATAATTAAATTGAGTGGTATAGTTGTTTTCCTATCCCAGTTGATTAAGCGAAGCAAAAAGTAAAAAGCCCTTCCCGACTCTCTATAATATATTCCAGGTGACAAGGGTGGTTAAAAAAAGCTAGTAAACTTCCTACCATAGGATTTCCCATCAAATTGACTCAAGCATGCAGTTTGCAAACAAAACATTTATTTCAAAACAAGATCAATATGCTTCAAGGACACTTGCCTTGCTATTGGGATTGGTTCGGGTCAAAACCTTCAAACTCTTGGTGCTGGAGATCCTCCGCGACACTCTCTAGCGCAAATTTGTCTAATCCACATAATAAACATACAAGACAAGAAACACAATCAAAGAGTGCAAAAATATTACTCAATATGACATGACATGCATGATTGACGCAAATGCAAGGTAGAACTTGTTAATGGGTTGCTTTTAATGATCACTAGCTAGTTATAATAGCTTTTAACAAGTTTATACAGGTTTGGAGTTGATTAGATCAAATTTTAGAATTAATTCAATAGAATTTAACCAGGAAAATCGGACTAGCCCGCTAGGGACCGGACAAGTCCGCACTTGCGCGAAACTAACAAACTAGGGTTTTCTAGATTGACGTAAGTTTGGAGATTAGGGGTTGAATTCACGCAAGGAAAAGAGAATAGAAGGTATACCAGGTGTTTAGAACTCCAATGAATCAAGAACTTGGAGGCAACACTTGGATCTTGATGATCTAGAGTTGATGATGAACTTGATGATGGATTGTTGATGAAGAACTCGAATTTGATGGAGATCTTGATCCTCTTTCGTTTTCTCCTCCTCTTCTTCCTGCTTGGGATCTCCTCCTCCCTCCTTGATGGTGGCTCTCCACGAACTAGGGTTTGGATGGGGTGGAAAAGTGGCAAATAGAGGTCAACTCAAGGGGTGGGGTTGTTTATATAGAGGTGGAGGCTAGGGTTAGATGGATTTCGAGTTTGAGATGAGTAGAGGCCGGTTTAGAGTCCCACATGGGCTCTAAAAGAGTTAGGCACGACGTCCCTAGGCCCACTTAATGTGGAACCCAAGAAACAAGTAGTAAAACAAAAGATCAACTTGGAGTCGCGAAATATCCGACAAGTCCGAAAAGGACCGGACTAGTCCGAAAATGTCCAGAGAGAAAATCAGACAAGTCTGGCCTAAAATCAGACAAGTCCCACTTTAGCCAGAGAGGAAAACGAACAAGTCCGCTGGAACACCGGACTACACCGGAAAAGTCCAGGGACTTAGCAAATTTTCAAGGGTTCTTGGAATATCGGACTAGTTCGCACAAAATCGGACAAGTCCGAATGTTTCCAGAGGCAAAATCGGACTAGTCTGCAGAAAAAATGGACAATTCCATTTTTATTCAGAGAGAAATTAGACTAGTCCTCACCAATATCGGACTAGTCTGCACATTTCCGCATTTTTGTTGCGGTTTTGTTCAAAATCAATTTTAAACTCATTCCTCTTGATGTGGGTTAATATTAAACATTTATATGAATGTGAGTAGGGCATGATGCATGAAAATGAGTGTGTTACATGTTACATCTTAATTTCCACTGCGTAGAGTACTTGGATTGAGATCATCGATCAAACTTGATCGATCGAGTCCGCAAGCACCAAAACAGTCTGCACTCTACTGGACAAGTATGATTTGTCTGTATTTGATCAAATTGTTGAGTGTTGTAGGTTCCGACTAAAATTCAAAAAGGCCTATTCACCCCCCTCTAGGCCACATTCATGATGGACTGTTTCAACTGCCCATTCGGGCTCTTGGAACTCCATCTCCACATCTTTGCCGACCTGCTGGTCGAGTTTTTGCGTCTTGATCTTGCTGCTGCTCTCAAGTTTGATGCTTGCCATTGCGATGAAAATGCTACCACTTTTTTGAGGGGAAAAGCCCCTTCCTGGCGTGCAAAATGTCAAAGTGTTAAAGCGATACTTCCCTTGGATCTACTAAGAAGCAGCCCGCGGAGGTTCTTTGATTGGCAGGGCTTAGTTCTCAATCTAGTGGTTGCGCATATGAGAGTATGAGATGGTGGTTTTTACGTGGTTCAAGCTGCAAGAGCGTAACACCCTACTCCACGTTTAGGTTGTATTGCTGGTGTGTGTGTGTTTGTGTTTATGCGTATGATGGGGATCCTTTGTAAAAGTGGCGGTCTGGTCTTTTATAGACAAGGCCATACGCCTTACAAGTGGGGTTTGTGGCCCGACAAGAGGCCCGGGGGCGATCTTACCCTAAGGATCTATGGCTTCTTGCATAAGCTTCATCTGACCGAGTGAAAGTTGCCTAGAGGGGGGGGGTGAGTAGGCGGATAGCCTAAAATTTAACTCAATAAAAGCTCATCAAATTACAGAGTACGGACTAGTCCGGTCTGGGAGCAGACTAGTCCGACCAGGACAACAGATTTGATCAAAGGTGAGATTTTTAAGCGATCTAAAAGACTTAACTCAATAAAAATGTAATGTATATGAGACTAGCAATCTAGTAGATGGTATATACGAAGTAAAAACAACTAGATAGAGGCAGATCATGAGATTGATGTGAAGAACGCGTGAAACCCTAACTTCATCTAGCGAAGAACGAGGAAGTCAAATCAAAGACACAAGACGCATGACTTATTTTGTGGTTCAACCCCACAAAGGATCCTACATCCACATTGAGGATGCCCATGAAAGGCATGGTTTCACTCAACCCTTTCCTCCCTTAGCCACCACGAGGGCCGGTTATTCTTCCTCTAAATCACAAGAGTAATCACCAAATCCGTGGGGCTGCTCACAACCTGAGGCTCCCACAAGTTTACAACTTGAAAAGATTGGAGATCAGCACCCACACAAACTTAAATCAATCAGTCAAACTGAGAGAATCAACCGAAGAGCTCAAGATCAAACACACCCTTCTCTTTCTTCTTCCAATCCCCACAAATACTCAAGGATCGCTATTAGGAATCCAAGAATGGTTGACAGAGGGATAGGATGCCTCTAGTAATGCTATGCCGGCGCTAGGGTTCGAGAGAGGGCCTTTGGAGGATGGGGGATTCCTTTTTATAGGAGTCCCGACAAGTAGTCGTTGCCACCAGGAAAAGTGCGGACTAGTCCGTCCTTTGATCCAGGACTAGTCTAGCCTGTGGGGACCAGTGATGTCACCCTTGACCAACCATAAGGTCCCCCACAACCTTTTGAATTCAAACAGTCCCGTCCCACAACGGACTAGTCCGATCTCACACAGAGAAGTTTGTTTCGATTGAGAACGGACCAATCTGGTACAACAACCTAGTCCGACCCCTAAGGGCGGACAAGTCCAGCCGACCAGG
The DNA here is from genome assembly GCA_036927565.1 of Tuctoria greenei. Taxonomy (NCBI): domain Eukaryota; kingdom Viridiplantae; phylum Streptophyta; class Magnoliopsida; order Poales; family Poaceae; genus Tuctoria; species Tuctoria greenei. The sequence continues at coordinate 31,961,822 of JAYESD010000012.1, forward strand.
ACTTAGTCCCAGCAACCATTTCCAAGTCCAAAGCGGACTAGTCTACCGAGGAACAGACTAGTCCGATCTCATTTAGGAACTAATTTTTCGTACTGAAACGGACTAGTCTGTCCTAGCGGACTTGTCCGACCCCCCAGGACGGACTAGTCTGGTCCTTCAGGACTTAGTCCCAGAAGGACACAAACACACTTACAACGGACTAGTCCGTCCCTTACTGGACAATTCCAAACTTACACAAAATGCTTTGGTCAGCCTAACATCGGATCAGTCCGATGTGGTCGGACTAGTCCGGCCTTCCAGCCTGAACAAGTCCGACCCTTTACTTAGTGCTGCCTCAACTCGTCTCTCAATCTAGTCTAGTTTGGATTATGAGCTTTTAGGAGATTCTAAAACTTTGACTCATTTAACACACTCAAGCTAAGTGACTAAACGCGACACGAAGAATTTAACAGCTCAAATTCCATTCTTCGAGTTCTTCACATTTTTCTTCTCTTTTTCCTTTTTTAGTGCAAACAATTATGTCCATCTTTCAATCACCTGTGCTTACATTTGCCAAGATCATTAGTCCCTTATGTGTTGTCATTCATCATAAAACCCATGGGGATTAGCCTAGATGCACTTTCAATCTCCCCCTTTTTTGGTGATTTGATGACAACACATAGAGGTTTTTAATAAAAGATATAATTGAGTTGATTTTCATAACTCACAAGTTTATAAGCTAAATGTGTGCATACATGATTTTCAATGAGTTAAATGCGCAAGAATGAAGTCTATGGGAGACTCATACATTTGTGTGTTATGGTGGGTTGCCTACGTGTGATGCAAGTGTTGAGTTGTGAAAAGTGGAGTGAAGCATGCATCTCAAATTTTAATATAGCATCATCACACATGTTTGACATGAATGTTATTCAATAGAATCATCATGACAAAATAGAGAAATAAGATTCATATGACATAGAGAAATATAGAATGGTGATAATGTCATTACAAACCAAAATAAGTAGCAAAAATTAACATTACAACCCAAATTTTTTAAAACATAGTATAGTCCATGGATCTAAAATACTCCCCCTCAATCTCTTCCCCTTTGGCATCAAGAAACCAAAAAGGGAAAACAGAGTAAGAAAGAAGAAAGAAAGCTTAATTCTACGAGTCTTCGCTCTCGCTCGCCTCTCCACGGCCTGGGTCACTCTCTGTCTCCTCGTCTTCTTGAGCCTCGTCGTCTTCGTCGTCATCGTCGTCGTCGTCGTCATCATCATCATCATCATCATCATCATCATCATCATCATCATCATCATCATCATCATCATCATCATCATCATCATCATCATCATCATCATCATCATCATCATCATCATCATCATTGTCGGAGTGTGAATCCGGCAATTCTCCTGGTACTACCGTTGGCAGCCCGCGGAGTTTTGTAGTTCGGTTAGGGCGCACACAGATTCAGAAGAAGCTGATGATTTGACACAAGTATTTATGTGGTTCGGCCGTCTGGGCATAATACCCTACTCCATGGGTTTGTTGCTGTTGTATTGAGCATCTGAAGCTAGAGTGTAAGAGACTAGAGTGTCTTGAGTGCGTGTGGACGTGTGTGGAAGCCCCCCCCCCCCCCCCGTGTACCGCTCAGTCAGTCCTTTTATAGTACAAGGACCGACTGTTATATCGTCAGCCTGGCCCGACATGTGGCCCTGGCGGTTATTGATGCTTAATACACAGTTAATGTACTTAATTCCCCTTAACAGTGTGATAACGCGCCTTGATGGCAGCGTTACTGGTATTAAGGGTCCTCCGATCGTGTGTCATTAAGATAGCATTAATGACATATAATCGGGTCTTGAAGCTTTTAATTGTTCCTTGAAGGTCCGAGCCGTTGGAGGTCCACCAATCTACCTGTTGAGGTTGAAGGTCCGACAGTTGGACGCGTGGCAGCTCTGGAGCTTACTGTCTTGGACGAGTAGGTCCAATGCTGTTGTACACGTGTCGGTACTGGAGCTTCCCTCTGTCGGGGGTTAGGTCCGGGGATGCCACACAGGTATTTAGTCTGGAGCTTTCCCATGTATGGAATGTAGCTCTGGTTTAACGATACACGTGGTGGCAGTGGGACTAACCATAGAAGGGAGGCAGGTCCGGTCCCGTATGACACGTGGGGCCTTCGGAGGTCTTCAACTCAGACAGGTGGAGTTCCTTTGTGCTCTTTGTAGTCCCAAGGGGTATCCGGTACGCAGGGTACCGACAGTGGCCCCCTGGGCCCACCTCCAGGAGAGACCTTTTGGATTAAGTCATTCTGCCAGAGGTGGGTCCATCTTTCGATTTTGACGCCGTGTCTTCAAGGATTTTTGGGTGTGCCATTGAGGTGGTGGTTCGCAGTTAAACCACCACCGCGTGGCATCTTCAGGATGCGGCAGGTGAGATCTGCGCATGCAAATCTCACACAATTGAAGGTCGCCGGTTCTCGATACGAAAACCGTATCGGTTCCGCGCGCCCTGTCAGGCCGCCGCCCTCAGGTTTCTCGCCTCTCATGACGACAATTGTTCGCCTGGGGTAAGGACCTCGACTTGATCGTCAGGGTGGCCCCGGCCCCCCTTGTCATTGGTAGGGTGAAGTTTTTGAACTGTATCGTTGGCCCCTCTGCGGTTTCCATCCAAGTGTTGTGGGGGCTTACTTAAGAAGGAAAGCATGCACCGTTTGGTGATTCCTTATGCCTTCATTTGAACTTGCGCTCAAATCCTCCAAACTTTCGCTTGCTTTTCCTCTCTCGCCCCGCTGTGCTGCGATGGAGTTGGGTCTCCGCAAGAGCCGTCTCACGACCGACGGCAATTTGAAAAAGGTCCGGACCTACATGGGGTGGTCCAGCGACTCCTTCAACCACTTGGTCCGCACCGGCAAGCTCCCGTTCAAGAAGGAGCGAGCCGGCGACATGGTGTACTTCTTCGCGTACGCCACGGTGGGACCGATCCCACCTTTCTCTTGATGCTGTTAGACTTCTATGGTCTGTAGTTGTACCACCGTGGTCCCCACTCCATTCTTCTTGTGTCAACTTTCGTCCACTTTTGCGAGATGTGGGTGGGTATTCCCCCCTGCATTGAGCTCTTCCGCACCTTCTTCACCATCCACACCACCGGCAAGAGTGACGAGTATCTTGGCTTATACTATTTTGTGAAGCGCAAGAAATGCCCGTACAAGTAATTTAAGTCATTCCCTTCCATCAAGTGAGACGACTGGAAGAAGGATTGGATTGTCATCACGGTAGAGGAGCACGAGAAGCTGGAGCTGCCCGAATGCCTTCCCAACATTGACACTAAAGCCTAGAGTGAAGTTTGAGTGCTGTCGGAGGCCTTCAACCCTGCCTTGACCAGGATCCGCCAATGTGTTGAAGGACGAGTGACCCCCTAGGCGGTCTTCTGCAACTTCCTGTTCAACAGGTGGGCTTCGCTGAAGAAGAGGGAGAAGCTCGCTTGGGCCCTCAACAGTGTGATGGACGATGACCGGATCGAGACCGGTCTGAAGTCCAATCTGGAAGGCGCAGCTTTGGAGCTTCATCTCAAGAAGTTCCAGCATGGCATCAACGTTGAGGGCGATGACTTAACTTCGTCGGCGACTTTCCTCCCTTTGAATATGGAGGCGGAGTTCAGCAGGGAGCTCCGGTGGAAGATGCCTGTGCTTGACGACCTCGGTGAAGTTGAGAGGCGTCCGACCACCAAGCTGGTGATCCCTGGAGCTTCCGAGGGTGGCCCTGCTCCTGTCCCGAGATAGATAGTCGAAGTCATAGATAAGGGCAAGGAGTTGGCCGAGCCCTCGAGCCGAAAGAGAAAGTTGAAGCACTCTAACAGGAGGCCCGTCAAACCTGCTCCTTCCTCAAACGCTCCTTCTCCCCGGCGGGGGAGGTCTTCTATGGCGACAACCACTCCAGCATCGGCGTCTCCTAGGAACGCCAGCTCCGCCAAGGTGACTTCGGCATCGAAGCCAGCTAAGGGCTCTAAGTTTGAGGGTCCCTCTCAGTCGAGGAAGGCCCCAACCAAGACGTCACTAATGGCGGCAGTAAGCTCTGGAGAGCCTTCCGGAGCTACTACCCCAGTTGCGACTGGGTCGAGTTCTGAGCGCCCGGTGAAGAGGTTCCGCGCTAGCTGGAGCGGAAGTCTCCCATGGTAAATTTGATTTTTACCTCAGTTGATTATTTTTGTTGTAATCATATTTTGATTTTCTCCGTCCTTCATCCACAAGGTATCCAAAAAAGGGGCTGAAGCTCCGGTTCCTGTGACAGCGGCCAATGTTGTGCTGGCGGAGGCTCTGGCTCCAGTTCCAGTGCCACCCCAGGTGGTGGCTGAGGTCTCGACCGCTCTGGCACCGGCTGTCGTGGATCTCGATTCATCTCCCGAGGCTCCCGTGGTAGCGCCGGACCATGGGAATGAAGATTGACTAGTGGCACCATCTCCGTAGGTTGAAGCTCCGATTTTGGATGTTGAGATGATGGACGCTCCGGCCTCAGAGCCGAAGGTAGCTGCAGTTCCGGCCTTAGGGCTAGATGTTGTTGAAGCCCCGGCGGTAGAGCCGATGGTTGTTGAAGTCCCGGCGCCTGAGCCGGTTGTCGTGGAGGTGCCGGCACCAGAACCGGTGGAGGTTGAAGCACTGGTGCCTGAACCGGCAATGGAGGAGGGACCAGCACCGGAGCCAGAATTGGCCTCAACACCGGCCGAATCTTCAACGCCTCTTCCGGAGGTGGTGGTTCTGGAGGTACCCGTGCCCGAGCCAGGCTGCCCAGGCGATGCAACCGGTCCTCTGACAGAGGGAGAAGTTGCTGATGACATGGCAGAGGGACCTTCAAAGCTGACTCCAGAGGTAGGAACTTCCGTTGTAGGACCTTCCTCGGTGGCGACCAAGGCTACCCCAGAGGGCGGCCGTAGTGCCGCGGAAGCTCAGGGGACCGCTCTTGTAGAGTGGGACCCGATTTTTGTTATGGAGAACCCGCTGGAGCCAGCGGAGAGGACCCCGACAGGTCCGGAGCCAATCCCCTTGTCGTTATCCATCGACAACGCCTGCTCAAGCCTTCGTCAGGTTCAAATGGCCTTTTACCACGACAGCAAGGACCTCGAGGAGGAGCGCCAAACTCTTAGGAGGTGGCGCAACCGGCTCCAATTCGAGACCAAGCTGGCGCAAACTAGGTTGGCTGACGACAAGGAGTGGGTCAAAAGGGAGAAGGCCCGGATGGAGTACTGGGGCCAGCTGCTGGACGAGAGGGAAAGCATGGTGCAATCCCTAGACAACCAGTCTCGGGCCATCCACGAACAGGCTGTAGCTGCTAATGAAGCAGCGAATGATCGCCAATAGAAGCTCAGTGCGATCCACGACAGCATCGTCAAGCGCCTAGAGGCTCTTGAAGAGCGGGAGAAAAAGCTCAAAGATGAAGAGCAAAAACTCCTTGAGTTGCGGGATGACCTCGTGAAGAGGGAGGAGGAGCTCTCTTAGAGGCTGGCTCTGGGTGACAAGAGCCTCGCAGAGTGCACCAAGAAGATGGAGGAGCTCTGCGAGAGTGAGGAGAAGAAGGCCTGGCAGCGGGGACAGTACCTCACCAAGGGGGAGAATGAAGTTGCTGCCAGAGAGAAGAAAGTGCGGGGCTGGGAGAGAGACCTAGTCGACCGCCGGAACAAGATCCAAGTCCGAGAAGAGGAGCTTGCTAAACTCGAAAGGCAAGTTGCTGAAAAGATTTAGCAGCATGCCAAAGAGGCCGAGCGCCTTGCCCGGGAGGGTTCAGAGCTTGCAGCGACCAAAAGGTCCTTGGAAGAGGTGCGAGGCTCAAGGGCTCTAGAGTCCCAACAAGTATGGGACTTCTTGGGCAAAGCCAATGACGCGCTGACGCTGCTGGGCTTTAGTCCCATCGGTTCGGATGATCCAAAGCCAGAGCTGGACCAGGCGTTGAAGGCATTGAGTTCAGCGGGCAGCAAACTCAACAAGATGGGCGATGTCATCGCGGATCAGTTTGAGACTGAAGGAAAATCCCTTGCGCAGAGCATCGCGGAGTACATGCCGACGTGCTACACAAGTCAGGATCCTCACGTCCCACTAGATAAAGTGCTTGAAGGTCCCATCGACGGAGAGGGAGATGATGCCAAGGCCAGCATGTCAGAGGTTGCCCAGAAGGTTGCCTCATTCTTCCGTAGGATCTAGGACTTTCTCCTTGTAGCTCCCACTTGTATCTTCTCTTCTTTTCTCCAATTTTGTAATCTCTTGTCCTCAGATGAATGAAATCCAAGAAATTTATGAATTTCATTTTTTTTTCTTCATCCTTTGTCTCACTTGGCCCCCTGGTAGATTTATGCAATTTGATTGCGAACATGTACCAAAAGGAAGTAACATTTTGTTGAAGAATTGCATGCTTCGAACTTGTAGAGTGTAGGTCCGAAGTCGTCGATAGCAGGGGCCCCCTGAGGTTGTTGAAACATATTAGCTCTGGCAGCGACCACTGTCAACACGTAGAGCGTTGACAGCAGACCCCATTGGGGTGTCCTTCTACCATCTTTTCTTCATGTTGACGGCTGGCTCCCTGGATTTGTTGGAACTTGATAGCTCCGGCGACACCTAATATCAATGTTTAAAACATCGACAACGGGCCACCTTAGGGGATGTTGAAGCTTTGATAGCTCCGACATCATCCACCATCATCACGAGACCTTTATTTTTCCTCCACACTGAAGTCAAGAAAAACAGTAAAATCCATTTCTTATCTATAACTCGTTTGCGACTTACTATTCTCAAATGAAATTTTTAGGTCGACCGCAATTCTATATACAATCAAGTGCATTTACTTATCTTCTCCAGCTTCGATCGTTTTCTGGACCCACCTTACTCAGGCCTGCCGGGGTGTAGGTAGAGTGGCATACTTAGGATGCAGGACCAGGCTAAGTTGATAGCATACTCCGGACCTAGATTGGCTTGGCGTTCAGGGAGTAGGCCGTTCAACAATGTTAAGACCCGAAAGAATTAACAATGCAACTTGAATTATACATGAATTGTTCAAGCTAAAGTTTCTTGAGAATTGCACAACTTTGTTATAGACAAGAAAGAGAAAAATAAAAAATATTGAGCCTGTACAAAATAAATGCACGTGGAGTCTGTTTTCACATAATAATGTCTTTCATTATAGGTCCGGGGTACAGGGGAAACAAGTACACTCTTAGGGTACGGAACCAGGCTAAGCGTGTTACATTTCTTGTTTGACCCAGGGTAACTAGCTACACTTTTAGTTCTGAGACTGTGTCAAGTGTTGCCTGAACCTTGCGGACCTTCCGGGAAAGGTCTGACTGTTCTCCCGGAGGAGCTACCCGACCCTGTACAATAATGCTAAAACATACATCATATGTAACTATAGACTCACCTCCGTGGTATTAAGTGTAGAATTTACAGAGGTGCTCAATGTTCCAAGAATTAGGGAGCGGTGTCCCATCCTCGGTTGCCAAGCGAACGCATCCTGTCCGGGATACTTTGATCACTTGAAAGGGTCCTTCCCAGCTGGGGGAAAGTTTGTTTAACCCTTCTCGAGTTTGTATTTTCCGTAGCACCAGATTGCCTTCCTCGAGCTGTCGGTTATGCACATGCCTTTGGTGATAGCACCGGAGCGCTTGGCGGTATCGTGCATTTTGAACAGCTGCTCGACACCTTCCCTCTTCAACGAGGTCAAGGTCTTCACGCCGGAGCTGGTCCTGCGTGGCTTCGTCGAAGGTCCGGACCCGAAGTGACCCCAAGGTGATTTCCGGAGGAAGGACTGTTTCAGCTCCATACACCAGGAAGAAGGGTGTCTCTCCAGTTGACCGGTTTGGAGTTGTCCCGTTGGCCCACAGGGTGGGCTGAAGCTCTTCAATCCAGTTGGGTCCATGTTTTTTCAGGCGCTCATATGTGCGCGTCTTGAGTCCTTTTAGGATTTCTGCATTTGCTCTCTCAGCTTGGCCATTGCTTGCCGGGTGAGCTATAGAAGCGTAGCTGACCTGAATGCCGAGGTCTTCGCAATATCCTTGGAATGCAGAGCTTGTGAATTGGGTCCCGTTGTCAATTATGATCTTGTTTGGGACTCCAAATCTTCATACTATGGACTGCAAGAAATTGATAGCTGATTGCTTGTTTATTGTCACAACTAGGATTGCTTCCGGTCACTTGGTGAACTTGTCGATGGCGACGTACGGGAACTTGTAACCTCCGACGGCTATGGGGAATGGTCCCAAGATATCCATCCCCTACACAGCGAATGGCCATGTAGGAGGTATCATTTGTAGGGGTTGAGCTGGTGTGTGAATTTGCTTCGCATGAAACTGGCACGCTTCGCATTTCTTCACTAGCTCGGTTGCATCCTGGAGTGTTGTAGGCCGGAAAAAATATGCCGGAAAGCTTTATCGACCAACGTGCAGGAAGATGCGTGGTTCCTACAATCGCCTCCATGGATTTCCGTGAGCAGCTCATGGCCTTCTTCCCTTGTAATGCACCGCATTAGGACGCCATTGGCACCACGCCGGTAGAGATACCCTTCTACCAGTGTGTATCTTTTAGCCAATCTGACTATCTGGCCAGCAGATACATTATCTTCAGGAAGGATGTTGTCTTTCAAGTAGCTCCGGATCTCCGAGATCCATGCATCGGAGCTAACTTGAGCTTCTGAGTCTTGCGTGCTGGGTTGCTCGGAGCTTCCTGCAACACGTACGACCCTTGATGGATGGCATGGTAACAGGGCCATCAGGACCGCCAGCTTCGAGGTGCTGGTCTCGCCCCCTTCGCTCAGTTCGGCAAGCTGAGCTGTTGGTCTTGACAATCTCCAGACGAAGGTTCCGTCGGGAACCGGAGCTTTGGTTGAAGCTTTGGTTGACAGTTCGTCATCTTCAGCGTTGTTCAAACGCTAAACATGGCAAAGATCCAGGACTTCAAAATCCTTCTGAAGCTTCTGGACTTCAATTAGATATGCAGCTAGTTGAGGGTTGTTGCAGCAGCATTCACCATTGACTTGTTTTATAATCAGCTGTGAATCACCCTTTACCAACAACTGCTTGACACCATATGATAGTGCCACCTTGATCCCATAGATTAGTGCTTCATACTTCGCCATGTTGTTGGTCGCCTTGAAGTCAAGGTGAACCCAGTATTTGACCTTCTCCCCGGTGGGAGCGAGGAGAAGGATTCTAGCTCCGGCCCCCTGCTTCTGCATGGAGCCGTCAAAGTAGAGAGTCCAGTGAGGCTCGGTGAAGACCAGAACCTTGGGTTCTAGCTTCTGCTCACTGGGGCCCCCATGATTTGATGGAGAGGGGGTCCATTCTGCCACGAAGTCTGCCAATGCTTGTCTCTTGATCGCTTGTCTTGGGATGAATTCGAGATTGAACTCAGCCAGTTCCGCTGCCCACTTTGCAATGTTCCCAGTAGAGTTGGGATTATGTAAGATTGCACGTAGTGGATAAGAGGTTACCACTGAAAACTTTGTGAGATTGTAAGTAGTGTTGAAGCCTTCTAGAGGCAATAACAACTGCATAGAGCAGCTTATGCACATCTAAGTATCGAGTCTTGGCGTCATGAAGTACTTTTTTGATGAAGTACACTGGGCGTTGGACTATCTGGACCCTCCCGGAGGGGCCTGAAGCTTCCTCTTCATCAACCCGGACCCTTCCGGAGGGGTCCGGACCTTGTTCGGGTACCTCCAGGTTCTTACTAGAGGAACCTGGAGCTTCTTCTGAAGTGACCCGGGCCTTCTCGGAGGGGTCCAAATCTTCTTGTTCAGCAATTCCTTCATTTGAAGGAGGTTGATCCTCTCGCGTTTCACCTTGAGGATCCAGGTCTGGGAGCTGGGACCCAGACTCGCCTTCAGGTAGTTCCGGACCTTCTCGGAGGAGTCTGGACTCCTGAACTGGAGATGGTTCTGGTCTTTCCACAACCAGGACCATGCTAACAACTTCGTCAGCTGCCGAAATGTAAAGCAGAAGTGGCTCACCAGGATCCGTAGCTATCAAAGTTGGTAGAGTGGCAAGGAGCTGCTTTAGCTCTTGGAAAGCCTTTTTTGCTTCTTCATACCATTGGAATGGTCCGGACTTCCTCAATAACTTGAAGAAGGGTAGTGCACGTTCCACCAGTCTTGAGATGAACCAGCTAAGGGCAGCTAGACATCCAGTCAGCTTCTGGACATCCTTGATGCGGGCTGGTGGCCGCATGTCTTCAATAGCTTTAATCTTCACCAGATTTGCCTTTATTCCTCAGTGGTTTACCAAGAATCCAAGAAGCTTTTCGGAGCTAACCCCAAAGACACACTTGTCTGGGTTTAGCTTTATGCATGTGATTTGCAACTTGTCGAAGACAACTTGCAAGGTGTCAAGAAATGACTCCTTGTTTTTGATCTTGACGACGATGTCATCGACGTCACTTCCACTACATCTCGAATGTGCTCTCCAAACATTTTGTACATAGCTCGCACAAATGTTGAAGCGGCGTTTTTGAGACCAAATGGCATGGTAGTGTAACAATATAATCCATCTACTGTGATAAAGGAAGTATGCTCTTCATCTTCCCTAAACATTCTGATTTGATGATACCCAAAATATGCGTCCAGGAAACACAGTAATTCACACCCGAAGGTGGAATCCACGATCTGATATATTCTAGGTAGTGGGAATGGATCCATTGGACATGCCTTATTCAGTGTAGTGTAGTCGATACACATCCGAAGCTTCCCGCCGGCCATAGGTACAACGATTGGGTTTGCCAGCCATTTTGGGTGGAAGACTTCTCGGATGAATCTAGCTTCGAGCAACTTCTTCACTTCTTGATGTATGAAATTTTGTCGCTCTACTGATTGCTTCCGATACTTCTGATGTACAGGCCGAGCGTCGGGATAAATCTTCATATTGTGCTGAATCACTTCCCTAGGGATCCCAGACATTTGTGACGGTTGCCAGGCAAACACGTCGACATTAGCCTAGAGGAAAGTGATGAGCACGAGTTCCTATTTGTCGTTCAGACCTCCCGATATACGAGTGGTCTGAGTTGATAGAAAAATTGTCCCGATCTTCCGAAAGGTAATGATAAGTCGATTGATGGAGATCTCGACGTTGATGATCCGAGGCTCTCGAGTAGAACACGAACAGCCCCTGCATTCACTACACCACCGCTCCGTTGGTTATCAACCGTGCTTCAATGGCACATCGATAGTATGATTGGTAGCAAAATTCAGCACATCTGAAAATGTCATACCGTGGTTAACTGTAGAGCATTGTCCATTAACACTACTCTCATTTTCAGCAACAAATTCAAATGCATTATGAGTTGATTCATCAAAAAATTCAGAAGAGTTGTTCAACACCTCACTCTCATTTGCATCTCCATTTATTTGTTCATGTTCCTGCAAAAGGTTAGGCAAAGGAGGAGGTACAACAAGAAAATTCTTCTCAAGTTCATGTATTTCATCTTTACAATTAGATACATTAGCAAAAGTTTCTCGCATAAGAATTTTCATATCTTTCCATGTTCGAGGTCTTTCTAAATCACTTAAGTTGTTCCACCAAGTCAATGCACAACCTACTAATGCACTTGCAACATTTCTAATCTTTCTTTTCTCACACATATGACATTGTCCAAAAATTTTATCCAACTCTATTTCCCAAGCAATATATTCATCGTAACCAAAACCATCATAAGAAGGAAGAGATGGGAGAATGTAATTACTTCTTGTGGAAGGTGTTGTAAAGGTGGTCTGAATGTCATGTGAATCCTTGGTTGATGTTTGATTTTTAGTGAGCAACTCTATCGTCGTCTTCATCATGTCCATCATCTCAGCATATAATGCATGATTCTTGCTTTTACCTGACATTGTTAGTAGCAAAAAGAAGACAACACAGAAAATATGTTATCCCTATCAACTACAAAGGATAATGGCAAAGTGGAAGTGGAATCACACACTCTCAAGCGTCTTACCACGCTCTTACAAGTGTTCTTACCTACACTGCAGGTGGCAAACGGTGGCCGGTATGAAGAAACCAATGAAGCGCGGGATGATTGCAAAGGTGTATCGATTCTGCTCAAGAGTAAGGTGTAGCTTGGATGGCACTTTATTTGTAGCAAGGATTAGCAACAATGAAATCAGATAGTAAAGTTGAATAAGTGTCCAAAGTATTTGTCAAAGTTGCTGGTCTAAATGTGTTCCTAGTAGTTCAAGCTAGCAAGACATGAGACAAAACTAGATGACACAAAGAATGCAAGCACTTCTGTTTTTTTTTTGTTTTTTTTCCTCTTTTTTTGTGCGGCTTTTGTTTCTTGTTTTGCACTTGCCTTTTTCTTTTTTCTTCCTTTTTTTTTCAGAATGTGCTGCAAGGGAAGACCACAATAAAAATCAACCCAAGATATCACGTGTGTCTGTCGCAGATTTTCTGCTCAATCTTCCAAGGACAAATAGGCACACTTATAGGCTCTAAATTGGAAAACTTAGAACAGCAAGACTGTAGATATATCTCTCCTCTTTAATTTCAATATAAATAAGACCTATTTTGGAAAAGAACAATAGGAGATACTGACCCCGAAATACAGACTGTTCAAAATTTTTAGGTCAATAACAGATTCGGATCTAATGCAATTTAGACATCGATAACTATATTTTCAGGGAAAATGATGAATACTAAAGTTATAGAGCACTTCTTAAGATTTCCAGAAAGTACAAGAACACCAAAATCCGAGTTCGTATGTGCGAGATATGATGAAAATACCAAACTGGACAGAGGTGAATCTAATCTGGACGTGATGACGTGATTCAAAAGGATGAATCACACAATGCAAAACTCAAACTAAGACCAAAAACACTTTCTAAACCAGCAATATGACTCAACAACGGACACAAACTCAACAAAACCAAACTGAATAACAAAGTTGCAAAGGCTCAATGTGGTTTGGACAAAGTAATGAATAGATCTACTAAACTGCAAGTTTTTTTGTGGCTTTTTTTGTGGACTCTAGGTATGAAAAACAAAACTAATGTAATGGATAGATGAATTACCTAACGGGCAACCTGGAAATCTGATACCAATTGATAGTAAAAATTGATGATGAGGCCCGATCTTCCGAAAGGTAATGATAAGTCGATTGATGGAGATCTCGACGTTGATGATCCGAGGCTCTCGAGTAGAACACGAACAGCCCCTGCAATCACTACACCACCGCTCCGTTGGTTATCAACCGTGCTTCACACGATTGACCTCGCCAAGAAGGCTAATCCCTGCAAGTGCAACCGAGAACACAAGCAAGAACGTAGAAGAAGCAATCTGAAATTGCTGAATTGGGGTTTCACAAACCGATAAACGGCGATATTATTGATCTAAGCAAAACCCAATTGTTCATGGTGGCTACTAAGGAGTATATATAGGTGGGAGGACGTCCAAGGGGGTGTTGGGGTCGTGACCTAACCCTAACACACGAAAATAATGGACTTAGACTTGATACAAGGCCCAATGGCCCAATATGGTGGCGCAGCACCCTGACAGATTCTGTACTTTATTTTGTTTCGACGATTCCCGACGACTCCGTAGGAATTTTGACATGGGACCGGTGCCATTGGAAAGTTTATCCTCTCCCCTTTCCGTGCATATGTAGAACGTCCAAAACGGAGTTCGTATGCGTCCTGGGCGTCCGTTTTAGTGCGTACTGCTCCTAGACTCCGAGTTGGATACGATTTGGAGTTTGGTTCGGTTTCCATCTTCTTTGAACGAATTCTCTGGTCTTCCACGTCCCTAATACTCCCTCCAAGTTCTCCTTGAACCTCTCCATGGATCCTAATCACAAATAAATCATTAAGTAGCAATTTATGTTCAAAAACATATAAGGAAATATATAAGAACGAGTTCACCTCTGAAATTAATTGTTGTGTATGAACTCTATTGATTGCATCTTGTATGTTCAATGGAGTGTTGTTTGTATCCATAGAAGTGATGTCCTCATCATCCTCCCCTTCTTGAATTGGAGTCGTCCTTGACTCAAGTTCATCTTCTATCATGTGTGGGTCCATATGTGCAACGCCATCAAATCTTCTTGTAAGCATGAAAGGAGGAGGCCAAGGTGGTGGACGACATAGTGCACCATCTTGATCTTGTCCAAACAAGAGCGCACATTCACTTGAGCCAGGATCCCAAACAAATAAACTTTGTACCATATTTGTAGGTGTAATGATAATGTGCATGATCTCGTCATGAGTGGCGTCGGAACAAATTTGGATGACTTTGACGGGAATGTCGGTGTCGCCGCTTGGTTGCTCGATGACGAATGCTCGGGGGCTTCAGAGCTTGCTCCTTTCCGAATTCTTCCTCCTACGCTGTAGCAAACGCGTGGAGTTCTTCAAGAGCAGTAACTCCGGTAGTGTGATCTCCGCGGATCCGGAGAACGCCTGAAGGTGTTGGCATCTTCAACACCAAGTAGCCATAGTGAGCAGCAGCCATGAATTTATACAAAGCTGGCCTACCCAAGATGGCGTTGAATGGCAAGTTGATGTGTGCCACTTCGAAGATCAACTTCTCCGTCTTGTAATTCCCCCGATTCCCGTAGGTCACCGGGAGAGTAATGGCACCGAGTGGGGTTATGGCCCCCAGACCTACTCCGGAGAAAGGTCGTGAGGGGCGAAGATCAGAAGGTCGGAGCTGAAGCTTGACAAAAGCTTCAAAGTTTATGATGTTCAACCCCGAACCTCCGTCCACCATTACATGGTGGAGCTGGATGTTGTTGATGATCGGAGATACCATCAGTGGAAGTTGGCCAGCTCTAATCATGTTCCGAGGGCAGTCTGAAGCATCGAAGGTGATGGCAGTATCCATCCACTTCCGATGAGGCTCCCCCTGGCGGTGGGAGCTACAGAGGCCATGTCCCTCTGCATTGTCTTGAGGACACGACGGGAGGTGATTTCCCACGAACCACCAAATATGGTGTTCGTGGTCTTCCGACGCTCGTTGTCGAAGACGTCGGAGTCGTCGTCAACGGAGGTGTAAACAACATTCAAGACCTTTTTGGGGTCTTGAAAGCCTAACTCCTTTTCAGCTGGAGCTTCGTTGACTTTTTTCCTTTCCTTCCCTTTGACAGAAAGGAGCTTCTTCTCGGAGCTTGTTGTAGTGCTCGACGAGGTTCTGGACCTCTCGGCATCCTTCCAGGTTGTGGCTGTTCGTCTTGTGTATGGGACACCACATCTTGGAGCTGCCACCGTATTCAGACGACGGTCGAGGTCATTTCTTGGGGCGTGGCCCTCGGCCACCCGGAGCTGCAGCAGCTGCAGCAATAGGTGTGCCGGCGGACGGCTTCTTCTTGCCGTTGGACTTTTTCTTCTTCTTGCCACTCCAGGAGGTGGTGGCTTCACCATTGGAGGACTTTTTGTTGGCCTCCAGAGGTGGTTAGGAGTGCATTTCACGGCCCTCTGCAGCCTTAGAACATTTGTCTGCCAAGCTGAAGAGTTCTGTGATGCTGGTGACTTACTTGGTCGCCAGCTTCTCCTGCATCTTCTTGTTTCGAACGCCGTGTCTAAATACTACAATAATAGAAGCGCTTGAGATAGAAGGAATGGTATTTCATACTCTGGAGAACCTCTTGATGAAAGATCGCAGGGACTCTCCCCCCTTTCGCTTGACAGCAAAAAGGTCCAGTTCCGTGCCTGGTCGGGTGTATGAGCTCTCGAAATTGGCGGTGAACTGTTGGCACAACACCACCCAAATGTTGATTGAGTCAGGCGGAAGGCTCATGAACCAAGACCTGGCGGTCCCAGTCAAAGCCACAAGGAAATAATTGGCCATCACGGCCTCATTTCCCCCATCCGCAAGGATAGCGGTGGAGTAGATTTGGAGAAATTCGGCGGGGTTAACAGTCCTGTCAAATTTCTCCGGCAGATGAGGCCGGAACTTCTCCGGCCATCTGACCATGCATAGGTGCATGGCCAAAGCAGAACAGCCTTCCCCTACCCCCTTAGGAGCAGGACTGTCCCGAGCTTCTCGCCTCTCGCGAGCACGCTCGATGTGGACGCGGCCATCCTGATGTCGATAACGACAATCGAGCTCAGCCCGGAGGTCATGAGTCGAAAGCCTCGTTATCTTGTGAGTACGTCGTGCCCCGAAAGGTAGTGATGTCGCCTGTTGGGATGCAGCACGCCTCCTGGGCTGTGAAGCGTGCGGACCAAGTCTACCCGACAAGGTCCGATGCTGTGATTGGGCCCGCCTCGAGGGGGAGGATCTTGATTGCTGATGCGATCGGCTGCTGCTGCAACCAAATGATCCACATCAGCTCTCTGTTGCTCCATTGCACCATGGGATGATCCTGGAGGCTGTGGATGTTGGAGAAGAGCACGTGCAGCTTGAAGCGCATGTTCAGGGTTGTCGTTCGCTGATGCAGTGATCGACTCGGACGCCCCATCTCGCAGTCCAGTTTGATTTGCTAGTGCGGACGGTGGCGGTGGTGGCATGACTCCTGCTGGAGCCACAACACCTGCTGGCTGCTGCATGTTGGAGGGATTGCCTCCAGCAGGTTGCACAATGGTTGCCGTTGGACGATCCAGCAGCAGAGTTCACCATCTTTGAATCTCAGGCGCTAGACCCTACCTTGCGTGCCATCTGTCGGAGTGTGAATCCGGCAATTCTCCCGGTACTACCGTTGGCAGCCCGCGGAGTTTTGTAGTTCGGTTAGGGCGCGCGGAGATTCCAAAGAAGGTGATGGTTTGACACAAGTATTTACGTGGTTCGGGCCGCCTGAGCGTAGTACCCTACTCCACGGGTGTGTTGCTGTTGTATTGAGCATCTGAGCGCTTGAGTGTCAGAGACTAGAGTGTCTTGAGCACATGTGGATGTGTGTGGAAGTCCCCCCTGTGTATCACTTGGCCAGTCCTTTTATAGTACAAGGACTGTCCGTTACATCGTCAGCCTGGGCCGACATGTGGCCCTGGCAGTTACTAATGCTTAATACACAGTTAATGTACTTAATTCCCCTAAACAACATGATAACGCGCCTTGATGGTGGTGTTAGTTGCATTAAGGGTCCTCCGATCGTGTGTCATTAAGATAGCATTAATGACATATAATCGGGTCTTGAAGCTTTTAATTGTTCCTTGAAGGTCTGAGCCGTTGGAGGTCTACCAACCTGTCTGTTGAGGTTGGAGGTCCGGCGGTTGGACGCGTGGCAGCTCCAGAGCTTATTGTCTTGGACGAGTAGGTCCAGTGCTATTGTACACGTGTCAGTACTGAAGCTTCCCTCTGTCGGGGGTTAGGTCCGGGGGTGCCACACAGGTATCTAGTCCGGAGCTTTCCCATGTACAGAATGTAGCTCTGGTTTAA